>CM038232.1:1331300-1897791 GCA_021442155.1 Cymbidium sinense
ATAAGCACTATGTGCAAGACAAATGGAGTTTTACTTCGTAACTAAAAAAGACGTATTAGAGAAGAAAAGCATGATACCTTTGGAGGCCACTTCGGAAAAGCAGATTTGTAATCAGGCAAAGAACTAACTCCAGGCCATGTATCTTCGTTTGGAGTACCCAAAATTCTTCACATAAATATGTTCAGATATAGCCGTTAATAACTCTAAAACGTGAACCAAAATATTTTATAAGAAAGAGAGAATATTTAAGCAAGAAATATTTTATCATTGAACCTGAAAATCTTGAATAATTCGTCAATCTCAGAATCTCCGGGGAATAGTGGGTGTTGATTCACCATTTCTGCAAAAATACAACCTACAGACCACACGTCGACGGGGGTAGAATAGTGCCTCGAGCCAAGTAGGATTTCAGGCGCCCTGTACCATAGGGTTACAACCTAAAATGAAAGTTCAATAAAGCAATCAGTTAGATAACAACTGATTTCACATCTCTTGTTTGTAGCATATGCACTACACCTCTAATTCATTGGAAAGCGCCATCCAAATGCTAAGGGCCTGCCTGTTTGGGATCAATTTTGGTTTGTTTTTTTATGTTATTTTAAAATAAATTTGTCTAGGATCTTCCGGGGATCAATTTTATTTTTTGTTTTTTGTTTTTTATTTTTATATTATTTTTGAAAATATATTTGTTTAATGTATTTTCTAAGTACGGTTACTTTTTTATTTTTGAAAATAAATAATATTATTTTAAAAACACTCAACATTTATTGGATGTTCTGAGTTCACTACAAATCAAAACATAAATAAAATACAATAAAATAAATAGAAAACAAAAGACAAAAATGATCTCAACACTCCTTAGTGCTCTTTTAAGTGTTTTATTTTGCTCTTAAAAACAAATCACATTGTTTTAAAAACACCAAGAAAAAAAAATTTGAGTATTTTTAGTATTTTTTTTAAAATAACTATCACTATCTAATATATTTTATTTCAAATCAAAAAATATAAAGTAATAAATAAATAAAAAAATGATCCCCAACGGCCCCTGAAAAAATCATAATCACTAGCATTGTAAATCACTGGATGCGCAGGCACATGAATACAAGTATGGATGTAGGTGAATGCGACTGTACAACCATCCAAGACAGATATCTGTAGACTCCCATTTAGATCAAAGTTTAGACCCGATTATCAATTATGAGATGTAAGATTGGGTTGTGTAGGCCGTCATAAGAACAAATTGATACACACACATATTCACACGGACATTTATTTAATAGAAGTTCCAACCTTTTAAACAAAGCATGCTCAAATCAATAGAAGTTCCAACCTTTTAAACAAATGGAACCATATTTTAGAAAAATAAGTATGACTGAAAATAATAACACTTTGCCTGATTTGATGTAACTCAAAAAATATATATGAAATTTAAACAATAATTGTACCTCATGAGTTAATGTCCGGACAGGGATGCCAAATGCCCTGGCCAGCCCAAAATCAGCAAGCTTCAATGCATTAGTTGTTCGATCTATCAGCAAATTTTGAGGTTTCAAATCACGGTGAAGAACCCTATGAGAATGGCAGTATGCAATTCCACGGAGAATTTGATAGAGATACTTCTGGATGACCAAAAAGGTGTGAGATTTAACCATGATAGTTAAAGTAGAATTATGATATCCAATTTTATACATCAGACAATTCTATCAACAGGCAAGAAAACTTGCTTTCAAGCATGGCCAAAAATGTAAAAAAAAAAAAAACGTGCAGACAGAAACAAAAAAACCAAATGTAGGGAGAAAATTTTAAAGGCCCGTCATAGTCAAAATAAAATTGGTAAAAATTCACAGTAATGAATATTGGCCTCCAAATGCCCTTCACAACTATATGTTGGAACAATTTAACAATAGAACTAATATTTAAATTAGAAAAACTAAACATTTATAAATCAAATTATCATGAAACAAAAAAATGATAAGAGTTAAAGAACAGAAGACCAGATTAGAAGGCAAGAATGGTAAGTTGTGACATCTCAGACTTGAAGAGAGTGGCCCAAAGAGGTAGAGATTGATTGTTAGGGCTGAAGTCAAAACAAGAAGCGCCTCCTAATTAGTTTTTATGATGAAATACATCTAGAAGAAAACGAGGGAAAAAATGAACTAAATCCCACAACAAAAGATAAAGGACATCGAACTATATGAGTGGAGAATTGAGCCATAATATGCAATGCATCACTTGTCATACTGGGTGGATTTCTCTTGATAACTTTACAATTAAACATGCTCATAAATGAGACTTCCTATGATGAACTACCACTTGAAAAGTTAAATGAAAAAATATATTACTATGAGATTTAGCCAGGCATGGGACAGATTGTGCCAAAAGAAATATATATTTTGTATAGTATAGCCTGGGGAATTACAAGTAATATTAGAGCTAAACCTCTTTTAATATGATTTGTGGTTCGGGAGAAAACCAAGCAAAAGGGTTTGTGACATCCTGAATCTAAGAGTAGTATAAATAAGACAAAGTGATTGTCAATGTTAAAGCCTAGACAATAGGCAACTCCTGACAAGTTTCTAAGAGGGTAACAGATGATTTTCCTTGGAATCTCCACAATTAAGTGTGCTTGTAATGGAGCATACATAAGATGGGTGACCTCAAAAAAAGTTACACAAAAATAGATATAATCATGAGGTTCAATCTGATATGAGATAGATTGAGCCAAAGTGAACAATAGCTTGTATATGATTACAACAATAATGTAAAAACTTCATGTAAACTACATTCATAAATCCTAAGATCATAAAAATAACAAAATCAAAACAAAGAAACTACACTTTGATACAAATAAGAGAAAGAAGAGAATGAAGAGAAAGAAGAGAAAGAAGCTCAAAAAAAGACAAATTTTATTCAATCTTTATATTCAACCACCTTACATAAAATAAGTCTTTCCATCCTCCTATCTTGCAACAAATTAGTGAAAAAAAGGATATATTAATGGTGAATGTCAACTTGGTTTTGACTTACTCAATACAAACTATTTTTTAAAAGAGAAAATGAATGATGAAGGCTAGCCTAATATATAGCTATCCATTTTCACCTTCATCCTTTTTATTTTAAAACATTTAAATTATAAAATGAAACGTATAGCCTCCCATTAACAATTAAAATTAAATATAAATAATAATAAAATATTACCAAAAAAATTTAAATAGAGATATTGGGTATGCTATCATGCAACATATCAGGTGGATGAGATATCTTTAAACAACAATTAATAATGATTTATTCATTTGAGGATAAATGAAAGAATGAAATTTCTTGAATTAAATCTTGATAAAAAAAATAATATCTTATTTATGGAGTTCCTCTAATCAAGAGATCATGTTAAAATGTTAGATATGAAGCTAAGGTTTACTTAAATACATCTCAAAATTAGATAAGACATCAACATATTTTTAATCAAGAAGAAATGAACAATGTGATTGTTAAACTCAATCAAATCAAAGGTAAATCAAGTGTTTATTCTACCCTAGATCCCGAAGAATATGCCCAAAAAAGTCTCTCTATAACAAATTAAAGAGAAAAAAATATTGTCACAAAGTATACAAAATAAATAGATTTATTAAAAGGGGAATAAAAACACTTTAATATTGCTCACAACTTGAACTTCCTTGGGCTTCCATTGACACATCCCTCCACCTCACCTAAGATTTGCAAGACAATATCTTTTTTGTTGACCCACATCAGCTCATTAGGTTCATATTTCTGAAGCAAAAACTAAAAATAAAAGTACCTAGCTACATTGAAGATCAGAATATTGGGCGCAAGATAGCTTCAAGCATTGTTAACAACATTAAGTATGATATACAATTAGGTGACTCTTTCAATGACGCAAAGGCCTATGATGTCATTATGCTTTTCCCTGCCTTACAAGTGGTAAAAAAAAAGTAATTTGGTGTTCTATAGTTCACAGATAGTTCAAAAATATATTGATACAATTATTTATATTGTTAAAACACCTAAGAGTATTGAGTTTAATCCATTGTAAAATAGTTCAAAAATATCAAATGGTTGGCCATGATCCATAGGCTTTTAACATTTTGGGTTGAAAATGAGTTTAATCATTACTGCCTCTAGCTCAATTTACAACTCCCTCTGTTTCACTCTCATATAAGAGATATCAAGCCAATAGATTGTCTTGGATCAAGTGATAGACCCTATGATTAGTCACCTTTTATCATGGTTGTACAAAATTTAGAAGTGACTCACAATGGATCCACGAGATTGATTAGACTATTAGTGCATAACAATTGATAGTAGTATACAGAATTTCAAAGGTTGATGGTAGATGTTGAGAGCTCTCACACAGATGAAGATTGTTAAGATGCATGAATATATTGAATTCAATCCCACAATAAATGGTTAAAAAATGCTATGTGAAAATACCAAGTGGATAGCCCTTTTCCAAGAGCGTAATCTTTGGAGATAAAAATGATTGAACCATCAATGCATTTAACCCAATTTTGATTCACATATAGTTTACCCCCAAAATAATTACTATGAATGAATAAATAAGAATGGCAAGCATCAATTTCAAGCAAGAAAACCCTTTCCACAAGCTTAAGCTTTAGAGATAAAAATGATTGAACCATCTGTATTTAGCCTAATTTTGAATCACATATAGTTTACTCCAAAATAACTACTACAAGAGAATAAATAAGTATGACATCCATCAATTTCAAGCAAATATCTAACCAAATTGCTATTTGAATAATCTTATTCAAGCAAAATAAAATTGTGCAACTTCAAAAGAGAAAATTGAGCATACCTTTACTAAATGTGAGTTTTTTGCAAGATCTGGGCAAGAATCCATATGCCTCTTTAAATCCAAATCCAAATACTCAAAAACTAAATATATTCTTTTTTCACTATGGACTACATCTTGTAACCTGCTTTCAAGGAAAAAAAAGTTAAATACTTAAAGAAAGCATGAATCTCTACAAAAAATACAACAACAACAACAACAAGGAGCCTTTATCCCACTATGTGGGACCACCTACATGAATCCTTTTTTCCCCATTGTGTCATATCAAGTGTCAAATTCTCATTTAATTCTAATAAACTAAGGCCATTTTTTATACAACCTAGCCAAGTCTTTTTAGGTCAACCTCTACCTTTCTTAACATGTGTGCATCTAATATATCTACTATTCTAACTAGGCTATTGAACGGTCAATGTTTTATGTGGCCAAACCATCTAAGGCAATTCTCTCTAATATTATTTGTCACTAGAGCCACTCCAACCTTATCACATATATATCTATTTTGCATTTTATCTCTAAGAGTAAAGCCACTCATCCACCTGAGCATCCTCATCTCTACAACACCTAACTTAATGATTTATGTCGCAGCATGTTGGTCAGTAAAAAGAAGTATAAGAATCTCTACAACACATAAATATGTAAAATTGTAACCTTAAAACAAAAAATATATATATAGACACAGAGAAATTATAGATACAAAAAAATTTTGGGAACTAAAAAAAACTAGAAAACAATCCCCATACTTTCAAAAAGTTCATCTACCAATGTCCTTGTAAGGAATACTTATAAACTTGCCAAAATCTCTAAATGCCTAACAATAAAATTTCATTGGTAAATTTTGAATGGATAATTATACTACAAGAAAATCCCTTATTTCAAATTTATAAATTTATTAGGATGCTTACTCAACTAAGCCAATGATTAGCTAGTTCTAAAAGTTACTTAAAAGCCTTGTGTTCAAGTCATCATAACAATCCCTCTCAATGTAAGGTATGGTTGAATATATCGATCCCTCTCCAAATCCAACACTAAAAGGAGTTTTATGCACTATGCCCTTATAATGGCATATTTATTTGCAAAATCAAAAAATAGTTCATCTTGAGGGATGATCTCTACTGAATTAAATAATATCACACAAGCTTGTATGGGCCTAAAGCATTGTTATGCTTGTAAATTCAATATCCTCACAAATTTTCTACCAAATTAAAGAAATGCATTTCATGTTAGAATTCAACCCTAAAAGGGTTGACTGCAAGGGACCTACTCCAAGGCCCAACCAACAAGCACAAAAGGGGATTGGCTTGCTTCTTAGGCCAGTACCATCTATATGTTGTTCATTATTCAATTTGATTGCCGTTTATTTGCTGATAGTTACCATCCTCTGTTGATATAAATACCAAGCAATTAACCCTCACTATAAGTTTAAGCTTTACATTGAATGAGAATTTAAATATTGTTGTTTCTAATTGATTTCCTATGAGTGCAAACCCCCCATTGATAATTACATCTCTAGTGAGGAAGAGACCTTTTATTAAGATAACAGCATAAGCTCTCTGATAAACTGGTTACTGTAATAGCTCTGTTATTACAAAGGGAGAGACAATCCACAGGGGTTGGGTTGGTTTGGCAATTGACGACTCATCTGATCAAAATCCCATAAATTCAGATGCCAAATCACCATTATTTTATTGGTTACTATTTTTACATAGAAATCATTCAAGAAAACAATCAGGAGTTATTTAAGCCTATGACCTTTAATCCAAATGCACATATTGCAGCCATTATTTCATCTTAAGTAGCGGCAACCAATGCATATATGCATCAGAATAGAAGCATGTTATAATTGCAATAATTTGTAGTGGAAAATATTTTTCAATATATATATATAAGAGACAACGACAGAGACAGAGACTTCAACTGTCCATGATATATGCACACAAAAAATTTAAGCTACAAGTTCACTTCCAAAGCGAAGAATATGTTTTCCATCAGACACGAATGCAGGGTCTAACATTTGTTTAACAAGCAAGGATAGCACAATCTTCTTAAGCATTCAGCATTTTGAAGGCAAGAGTCTCTTCTTCCATGACAATCTAGATTGACCTACAAGCAAAGCCCTGGCAAAACAATGTGGCTGTTGTTTCAAAGTTTACACAATCTAGTTAGGGAAGTTACAAATATAAAGATTTCTGCATTCCATGTTTAATTCAACAAGAGTAGGTAAAAGGCAAGATACAGCAATCAAGAAATGTAATGACTCATGAGCATGTACAAAAAGAAAGTAAGGCAGAGAAAAGATAAATCAGTAGCTGACGCAGATTTGTTGCATGACCTGACTATGTTGTGGTGCTGCATTTCCTTGAGGAGGGAGATCTCTCTTATAGCAGTGCTTGGGACTCCCTCGTCTTCTTGCTCCAATCGGATCTTCTTCAGAGCTATTGTCTCATTTGTGACCCGATCCCTAGCCTTATAAACAACACCATAAGTTCCTTCTCCAATCTTCTCCACCTTCTCATACTAATACAAGAAATTACAAGCCATTAGCTGATACATAAAGAAGCTCGCAGTACAATAACAGAAAAGCATACAAAGAAGAATCTCATCTAACCTGATCCATTTCACTGAGCAACCCCACTCAGCAGATAGAACCCAGTGATCTGAAACCCAGCATTCATGCAAAACACAAACAATCGTCAAAAAGATGCTAAATCAAATCAAGCAGCGTCAATACAGTTGAAAGATAAGCAAGCGCAAACACTCAAATAACAACACCAAAGCAAACCAATCCATTATCAAAATCCATCAAAAACCAAAACAAGCAGTACCAAATCCAGTACGACGCACATGTGACCCACCAAGCCCCCAAGGAACTAATCAAATCAGTTCCAATCTTCCCCGATCATCACTTCTAAAGCAGAACCACCACCAAAAAGGCGGGAGAAACGGTTAAATAACTGAAATCCAACTCCGCAATGAAAATCATACCACAAAAAACGGCGGGAAAACTACCACGATTATGGAAAAACGGCGCGAAACCTCAAAATAAGTCTGAGAGCGAGATTTCTAACAAAAAACAAGACAGATGATTGTAAGATGATAAGAAGTTAAGCTCGATCGAGTTAGGGTTTCCAACTCTATTATCAGATGAAGAAGACGGGAGACTCTCAGGCATTCGCGGGGTATGTTCTGAGCCGCCAGCTTCCTCGCTCTGCTTCGGTCGCTATCAAATAGAGTTTAGAGCCCGCTTTGCTTCGTGATGATTTAATTGGAAAGTTAATTGTAGGGACGCTACAATTTGACTAGGATATCGACCATTTGGAAGCGAGGCAATGAATAAGAGCTTCTTCTTGTGGTCATTTTCTGAGTGTATTTAAGGTCTGTTTTTGGTTTATACTGGGAAGGGCATCGTAGCTCAATTTGCCGGTCCAGTGAAGTCAAATTTAGAATTGTAAATAGACCTAATTGAGACCAGCGGTTGAGCATAATTTGATTTTTAAAATTTTGTTTAATTTTTTTTATTCATTTTAAAATAATTATATGTTTCATGTTTAAAATTAAAATGTTTATGTTTATTGTTGAAAATAAATTAATTTATAAATTTTAATTAAAATTAACATAATTTACTATTTATTATTTGAAACATCTAAAACGTATATATATATTATATTTTTAGCAATTGAATTTATTATTTATGTATTTGTGCCTATTATGATTAAATTATTAAGAATTTAATAAAAGTGAAATATTATGTAATTATTTTATTAGGAATTTGAAGATTTATCTTAAAATTTAAAAATAGAAGTAGGAAAGTATTAGTTTATAAATGATGACGTTTGGGGTGTTATATGTGAAATTGGTTTTTATTATTTTTATTATTTTTATTATTTATTACAGTTCAAATAATTATACAAAGTAATAATTACCTCAAATTATATATATAAATTTTTAATATGCAAAAAATTTAATGTGGGGTTTTGAAAACATAATCAAATACTTAATTAAATCATGATTAAATTGTAATTTTATCAAGTTGTTAGTGAACATTTTGTTAAAAAATAAATTAAGTGTGACGCCAGTCAATGTCTAAATATATTTTATGTTGTATTTTTTAAATTTTATTTAAATTTATTGTTTTACTTAAATAAATTAATATAAATAAAACTTATAGAAATAAATATCAAATTATTTCTATAATTAGATGAAATTTTGTTTTGGTATATAATTAGATATTTGAATTACGAGTGTTTCAGTGCAATGGCAAACAAGTAAATATTCGTGAGTTTGAGGTTAATAGAGTATTTGATTATTTGTTTTTATATCTTAATTTATCAATGTCAATATTTTTTAATTATTGTTAATTCAGTGCAATTCTATTAAAGGAATTATATTAATTTAAATTATTTTGTTTGATTTAGTATCATAACTATAATTAGCAACTTATAAATGCATGATTATACTTTTTTTATAAATTTAAAAATAGCAATGTTTATTTCGTATTTTTGGGAAATTAAATAAAATTTTTTTATGCTATTAAAAATGTTAGCTTGCATTATCTTTAAAATAATAAACATTGAAAAATAATAAATTTTGTTTTTTATAGTTTTATTTTAATTAAAAGCATAAAAAAATTACGCCATAGAAATTCGGTGGTGCGAGAGAACTAAAGGATGAGATAATGTGAAAGAGCTATTAAATTTATGATAGGAATCAATTTTGTAGCTATTTATAAATTACAATATTATATATAATAATAATATTGTAATATAAAAAATAAATAAATAGTTTATGCATATTTTTGAAAATTTAATTTCATGTAGAATAAAAATATTTTTTTAATGAGCATGATATCCGAAAATAATTAGAAAAATTGATATATCACATAAAATTTTAATAAATTAGACACGAATTTTAAAGCAATATAAGTTTTAGAAGCTTTGGAAGCTAAATCTAAGATCATCCAAACTTCAATTTTAATAAATTTATAATCAAATTAAACATCTCAACAAGTCGAGCTTCTTGACACCGAGAGTAGATTGATCATAATCCAAATGAGTTTAAATAAGATCATAGAAGTATAATTATAAGTTTTAAAATATTAATGAGTTCAATGATCTCTAAATTTAGTATGCTTATAGTCAAATCAAACAGTTCGATGAAAGAAATCCAACAAGTCTATGATCACTCAAATCTGAAAATCATTAAGGTGCTTAAATATTAAAAAAAAGATTTATGATCAATAGAATTATCACAAACTATTTAAAAGAATGTTTTGAGATTTAGACTCAAATGAATGAGATGTACTTTTTTTTTTTATTATTATTGAGAATTTTTTTATACATAATAATATTATTTATTTAATACTTAAAAGTCAAACAACTATTAATATTATTTAAATAATATTTATTTAATTGACATTAAATCAATTAATCTCTAATTAATTATAAAATTTTGAAGAGAACAAAATAATAAGACCACCTAGCAATTTACATATATAGTTGGAAGTTTGACCCAAATTTAATTGGGATAAGAGACTAATCAAATTGAAAACTAGGTTAAGTCAATTTTAATTTTTTTTATTAATTTGGATTTTTTGGTCATATATTATGTTATTTAGAAATAAGCAATTTATTTTGATTTATTTGAGGTGTCAGAGATAAAAAATAGGTTAATTAATTTAGGACCTAGTAAGCTTCTTCATATTAAGTCAAATTAAGGCTCTTTTGACTTTTTTTCATTAAAATGCTTTAAAGATTTCGAAAAGTTATTCTTTTCTTTTCAAAAGTAAAACAGTTTTCTTAAATGGATTTAAAACGCAGTTTTAAAAGACACTATTCAGAGATTAAAATTAAAATTCACGCTTCAAAATAAAATACACTAAAAAATTTAATCAAACGAAACCTAAGTTGCAGGCTCCACTACTGGTGATGCCCTTCTGGCAATTACTTTTAAGGAATTAGAGCGCATTTACTGAAGTATGCTCGGTCTCCAGTTAAAATTAAGGATCAACATTCAGATGGGATGGCGTCTAACACTACAACCACTACCCCAAAGTCCTCAGTTGCTCACCTTGAAGCTGAACGGCTCGGTGGGAAGTGTATTCGGGACGGACAACAACTCACGGCAATAACCGAATGGGCTGCTGGAGCTAATGCGATTTCAGGTACGCCCAATTCAACGATGGATGATAATATTCAGTGGGTGGGTAGCCCAGATGGTTTGATTGTTATGTACGAGGACAATAATGTCGGACTCCCACATGTAATTGGGGTGGCTAAAGGGGATCTAGGCATGACTGATTGCAGCCAAATCAAGCAGTGCACACAAAGTACTTGTTGTAATGCTCCAACAGCGACAAATGTTCCAGAAGGCAGCACACTTCAAAGGGAACTTATGCATTGTGGGAAGGACAACTTGAAGGACCAAAAGAGCCCAACTTCAGGGCTCGGAAGGCTGATAATACTCCATCTTACATGAGAAAGCATGGCTCAGGCAAGGCAGCCAGTCCTAGACAGCAAATTAGACAGCAACCTCGACAGCGGAATCCTTGGAAACACAAAGAGTTCGTGCGGCTGAACAAGGTGGATTCCGGCTCAGTTTTTGCTGAAGATGGAGTCTCAATTGAATTGGATTTGGGAGTTGTGAAAGAGAATCAAATTATATTGGAAAGGGCCTTGGTTGGCAAGCTTCTGGAAAAGACTACATTTCCATTTTCTCCATAATGATCTCCAAAGAAAATGGAATTAATGGGGTAACTTTAAACTCATCATGGTGGCTCTGGATTGCCTTGTATGTATTTTGACATCTTAGAAGTACGTGATGCAGTCCTTATGAGCGGGTCATGATTTTTGGCCAAGAATGTCATCGGAATGGACAAATGGACACCAGATTTTGCTCTAAAATCTCTCCATGGATTGTCATCACCAATTTGGGTCCGTTTCCTCGATCTTCCGCCACTATATTGGGATAACAATAACATTGACAAAGTTCCTTCTTTTATAGGAGAATCGCTATGGGTTGATAATCAAACAAACTATTGGGGGAAAAGTATGTATGCAAGAGCTTGTATTCGAATTGATTTATAAAAGAAACTCCATGTCGGGGTTTGGATTAAGGGGTTGAATGACCGTTTTTTTCAGCTGGTGGAATATGAAGGCATAATGCAACTATGTTTCAGCTATGGAATGGTTGGCCACAAGGTAAATTCTGGCCCAAAGCTTGGTGGAACCCATTTTAATAGCAGAATGAGCAGCCATGGCATCCATCCTCATGCAGTGGAGGCTAATAGTAAATCAAAGAGCAATCGGGCTGGTGTCTAAGACTTTAATGGCAGCAAGTTGCAGTCCTACGAAGTGGGAGAGTGCAACAATCCCATGAAGCAAAGCACCTCTTCATCAAACCTCATAAGCAAGGACCCTAGCAACCGGGTGTGATTTAGAGCAGCATACCTGCTGAAAATCTGCTGTATAATTCTCCCTCTAAGCAGTAAACAACCTCCACCTTATCCACAAAGGCCGATGGCAATGCAAAATTCATACATGAGGATGAGTACAGATCTTGGGTCTTGTTATAAGACGGAAAAATCGGATTAACCGTGACCTCAAAGGTGCTGGGAAAACTGAGACGAAGGTCCTGGGACAACAGCAGCAACTCAAAGTGGAGCAGTCAAAAGGCAAGAAGGCTGAATATAGCCATCCCCAAGAAAGCCACCCACATGGAGGCAGCTGCCATGATCTAGCATCCTTGCCTAAAGCTACCAGCACACCTATTTTCCAAACTACCATGGTTGGACAGAATTCTCTGAAACATCTAAAGAATATCTCATCTAACAAGAGTAAAAGTGGCAAGCAACGAGTCTCGAAAACTATTTTGAGAGGAAGATCAAATAGCTTGGACCCATTGAAGTTCTCTCAAAGAAAAGGAGGAAAGTAATTATTGAAATCACGAACAGCGGGGATGCGTCCCCTATGAATGCTTAATGTTTTTCATTCTTTTTTGGAATTGTAGGGGTGCCCACAAGCAAACTACGAGCAACTACCTACACCACCTCATTGGCGGCCATAACCTTTGCATGATTGGGTTGGTAGAAACCAGAATTAAACAAATTAGTAGAAAGGAGGTGGATAAGTTGGTCGGTAACAACTGGACTTTCTTCGTCATCCCTCAAATGGGAAATCCGGAGGCATCACCATCCTTTGGCGCAAAGAGCTAATAGTTTTCAAGTTATTACATCAACAGATCAATTAATGATGGCTCGAGCATCACTATCTGACAATAATTACTGGATTGTTGCTTGGGTCTACGCCAATAAAGATATACATGTGAGAAGACTTTTGTGGCATGCCATTGAAGCCAATGCATTCCCTACTCAGCCCGCAATCATTATAAGGGACTTTAATTGCATATTATCCCAATCTGTTAAGAAAGAGGCAAAAGATTTAGCTACTCAGGTGCGGTGATTGAATGTGAAGACTTTATAGCTAACAATGACATGCATGAGCTAGAATTCACTCGATGAAGGTTCACTGAGTTCTTCCATCGAAACTGGGTTGCCGAGGAGGTTTTAACTGAAAATTGGCCACCTTTGGTCGACAACCAGCAGGTTCCAACGGCTGTTTACCCCTCTTGGATGCTGAAGTAACTGATGAGGAAATATGGGTTGCTATCAAATCTATGGGTTCCAATAGAGCTCCTGGAAGTGATGAGATTACCCCATCCTTCTATAGGAACTTTTGGAACTGTGTAGGAGCTGATGTTTCTACTAAGCTCAAGGAATTCTTTACCCACTAAACAAATGAATGAGCCATGGAAGGAGACCATCATTGTGTTGATACCCAAAATCAGTGGGACTGATTGTCCTGGCAAGTTTCGGCCTATTAGCTCGTGCAAGACCATCTACAAAGTAGTTGCCAAGGTGCTGGTGAATAGATTGAAGCACGTTCTCCCACACTTAATATTAGAAGAACAATGGGCCTTTGCGCCACAAAGGGATATATCTCACCATTGCCTCCTTGCCCAAGAGATCATTAATAAATTTCAGCATTCCACTTCTCAAATGGGATGCATGGTTTTCAAAATTGATATGGAACAAACATATGATCAGAAGAGTTGTATTTCTTTAGAAAAAATGATACTCTTGATGAAATTCCCCATCAACTTCAGAACTTGGATAACCCAATGCATTATGCAACCTAAATTTGTCGTCCTCCTCAATGGTCGAAGGACAAGTTGGATCATAGCTTAATGCAGGTTCCATCAAGGATGTCCGTTATCCCTATACATCTTTATCTTGTGCTCAAAACTCCTCTCCATGACTTTTAAAAATACATGACATCAATTGAGAATGGCGCTCTCCAATGGAGGGACATGTATTTCACACCCACTCTATGCCGATGATATTCTAATAACCTCCCAAGCCTCAGCAGCTCATGCTAAGAAGATTATGAACATTCTCAAGGAATATTGCTAGTGGACTGGGCAGCGGATCAATGCAGCCAAATCTGCTGTAATTTTCAGCAAATATGCACTCGGATGGAGGACAAACCGTATAGCTAGATTTACCAACTTCAACAAGGTCCAAGAGCTGGAGTATCTAGGCATCAAATTGACCATGATGAAGCTGACTAGAGCTGATCACTCGAAGCTACTCCAGAATGCCCATGCCAAGCTTGCAGCCTGGGGTACCCGTCATCTTTCATTGGACGGATGTACCACACTAATCAACTCCTCACTGCTGTCTTTAGCCACCTTTCAGATCACACATACTGAAGTCCTTTTGAGTGTTTTCATGGAAATCGAAAAGCTTGGTCGGAGCTTCTTATGACAAGAAACCTCAACACATATAAGTATCCATTACATTGTGTGGGATGTTGTTTGTCAACCTCAAAGGGCTGGAGGGCTGGGCTTCCACTTGGCTGTCAAGTGGAAAGACCCTTTAAGGGCTCGGTAAGGCCTGGAACTTTCTAAATGAACCAAGGTCCATCCTCAATCGATGCCTCCATTAGAGATATGGCAGCGAGCTATGGAATAGAGCCCGGAAAATGGGAGAATCAATGAGCTGGGCGGTCATACTTGATGGAGCTCGCAGCCGCAACAACATCATTAAATGGAAAATTGCAAATAACGAGAGTGCGAAAGTGCTGGAGCAAATCTGAGTGGATGGTATCCCGTTCTCCATGCAGCCAATTATAGCAAATACTGCAGGGCTACAGGATATGAAAGTGGCGGAATTTCTGCTACTTGAAAGGAAGTGGAATGCTGATCGGTTGGAGCTTTTCTTTAAACAACACTATGCCCAGAAAATCTAGGAGATGTCAATTCTTGCTGGATAGTAAACTGACCAACTTGAACTCACCAAGTTCCCCCTTGGGAAATCTATAACTGCTCAAGCCTATGATGTCCTCTTCCCTAACAGCAGCCAACAGCACAAATGGATGCAGAAATTCAAACTACACTGTTGGCTTAATTTTTAGAATGAGCTCTCAACCCCTCCATCTTAGACATATGACTTCTCTTAGACTTTAAGAGTTCCTTAGTCCTAAGACACATCTAGTGATTAGGTGGACACTCAACATAGCCCTAGAGACTTAGAAAAGTTAGCCATAGAAATAAGTTATGCCTTAGGGTTGTTAGGAAAATTTGCCTACTCTTAGCTTGAACCACTCCTCACCTTTCTTCTTTCAAGTCAAATTCCAAATAAATCTTAATTGATTTTCTCAAACTCTAAATCAATCTCATTTGATTTTCTCTAAACTCACATCAATACCATATGATTGAAATCCATGATTGAAACTTATGATCAACTCCACATGATTGAAACCCATGATTGAAATCCATGATTGAAATTCCAAATTCCAATTATTTCCTAAGTCCTTAATTTCCTCTCTTAAGGGCTTAGCCTAAATCATGTTCAAATCAATACAAACTCATGAGATTTTCTAATAACTCATTTATATTCTCATTTATATTCACATATATAAATGAAATATAAATTCAAATCAATCAAAATAAATCTAAAATTCAAAATCTTTCCTAAGTCCTTAATTTCCCTTTTAAGAACTTAGTCAAAATCTTCTTCAAATCAATTCAAACTCATGAAATTTTCTCATAACTCATTTATATTCTCATTTATATTCACATATATAAATGAAATATAAATTTAAATCAATCAAATCAAATCCAAAATTCAAATCTCTAATTCAAAATGTTTTCTAAGTCCCTTAATTTTCTCTTAAGGACTTAGCCTAGATCATGATCAAATCACTTCAAATCTTTGAAATTTTCTCATACCCATTTATATTCTCATTTATATTCACATATATAAATGAAATAAAAATTCAAACAACCAAAACTAATTCCAAAAATCAAACTCTTGAAAATCTTGAAGTCAAAATCCAACCTAAGCCTTTCAAGTCAAAATCTTGAACTTAGCCAAATCAATTTCAAATTAAGCCAAACTCTTGATTTTCCTTCATGATTCAATCAATCCTACAATCATGAATCCAAATATAAATACAAACCTTAATCACTTAACCAAAACTCAATTCAAAAATCAAGCCAAAATCCATTTCATGTTCACCATTTTAACTTGAAATTATCAAATGAATCAAAATCTATTCGACTTCAAATCACTTGCAAATGAATTTATATTTCAATCATAAGTTCATATACAAGTTCAATCAAACTCAAATCAAGCTTTGACCAAACCATTTAACCCACTTAGACTTACTTGACCCAAAGTGACCTAAAGTACCCTTATGAGCCAAATTCTAATCCTAACCAAATTGGATTGAATCAAACTCACCTATGCCTCTCATCATGATCAAAAATCATCATGAGATGATCAATAACTCAAATTGAGACAAACTAACTCAAACCTAAGGGTTGACCAAGTCAACACTTAGTCAAAAATGAAACCCAACATAGCCCAAATCCATAATAGACCAAATTGATTGAAACCATTGATCTAAGTTCATTCATGATCAATGTTTAAACTTGACCAAGCCAACATTTGAGCTTAACATAGCCTAATTGGCCACTTGACCCAAGTTGACTAAACTTGACCTAAAAAATCAAAAAGGGTCAAAACTTGATCTAAGCTAAATTGATTGAAACCAATGGGTCAAGTTCATTCTAAATCACTTGTTGAACTTGACCAAAGCCTCAATTGCCCAACTAGACCTAACCTAGCCCAATTGACCTTGAACCGAACTTGACCTAAAGGGTCATGTTGAGCCAAATTCAAACTTAACCAAAATTGATTAGAAATAAAGATACCAATCCACTTCATATGATTAACCAAACCTAAACCTACCCATGACCTAGCTCAAATAGGTTAAATGGGTCAAATTGGTTAACTTGACCTATTTGACCTAAATGAAGTCATATGAACTAAATTCAAACCTAAACCAAATTGAATCAAACCAAAGCTACCAAAATATTTCAAATGGTCGTATGAACTTGACCCAACCCTTGGTTTAACCCAATTTAACCAATTGGTCAACTTGACTCAAGTTGACCCATTTTGACCTAAATGAGTCAACATGAGCCAAATCATACCAAATGAACTCCAAATCCAATGAAACTTGGTCAAACCTATTTTATCAATATATGCAACATATCCAAATTCAAAAATTAGCCAAATGACTATTATACCCCTAGGTCATAGAACAAATTTTGGCCAATTTCACTTGGAATTTGGTTAAACTCTCTTCATACCTACTTGATACTCTCCTAATAGGTCAAGTGAACACTAGGGAGGGTGGTGCATCCAACTCAATGGATTTGGGTCAACCCAACTTGACCCAAGGGCCAAACCGACCATGTGCATGGAAATGGGCACATGGGAATCATGTCTCCACTCAAATGAAGACATGGGGACTTCACTAATCCACTCCCTGACCTAAAACGAATCACATGGCACCTCTAACAGCTCAAACACCCCTCTAAATCAGGGCAATTGATCCAAAACAGCAAGTGAAGCTTCGATCGTTCGATTGCCACTAGGGGAGATATACTCCCCCTAATTCACTTCAATTCTAACAGAGCCATATTCGATTGAAGCCTAGAGAGTCATAAGAGAAATTGGCAAGTGATCCTAAGCTTCCTAGAGGGAGATTGAATTTTGCATTTCTCGATTTTCATCATTTGAAAATAGGGGAGGTCCATTGCATTGCAAACTTTCTCCACACTCAAAATCATTGCAATTCCCTTTGCACACTCCATCAAAGGACCAACTTGAGTGCACCCAAGCTCTCTTCCAAGTTCTTGAAGCAAGGGGAGGTCCAATTCAATCAAAACCAAGCTCAAGCTAAGGAGGAGGTGACCCATAGGAAGATCCACTCAACCTCAGCCTCTCAAACTTTCACCAAAGCTTCATATCAACCAGACGAAGCTTCTCCAAGGGAATCGAGTGCCGGTGATCACCCCGGTGACGTATGCCATTTTCTAACCATTAAACTCAATGTGGTGTGGAGCTTTGTGAAAGAAATTTTAATCCCTTGGAATTTTGACCGTTAGATGTGCTTGCCATTAAGTTTAGATGGTGTGGGTAGATTTTTAATCCAATCCGAGCTCGATTGAGCTCGAATCTTCTCTTTAAAAGTGAACGGTCCCCATTTTTCATAAGGAAGAACAGGGAAGGATCTCTGGCCATCCATCTACGCATTTTGGATGGACGGTCGAGATTAAAACACGCTTTATATTTAATTTTATCCTCGATCCATCGATCTGAGTCCGATCCTCGATGATGAGGAAAGCATAGCCACCATCACGCATGCCAATGATGGATGTTTAAGTAGCCAATGGGAAGGTGTCGCGTGTAAAGGGATGCCGAGTCAGCTCATGCGTGGCACGTCGTAGGATTAAGGATTTAATTAGGGTTTAAATAATTCTAATTAATTACCTAAACTTCTAAAATTTATATCTCAACATAGAAAAATTAGAAAAATATGAAATAAATTGCATTAGAAAGATAATTGATCATAAAATATTCTAAAATTGATTTTGATTAATTTTGAATCCTTCTTTTCTCTAAATTTAAGTTATATTGGGAATCTTAATTTGCTAATTACCCTTTAATTAATCCACTAATTATTCCCAAACTTTTTGAGTATATTTTGGCGGATGACTTCTACCTCCCCTAATTTTCTTGGGATTTATTGATGGATTAATTGGAAAAATTGCTAATTCATATCCTAATTACCCCCTTAATGTAATTAAGGTTAATTAAGGATTTGATTAGTGGTTTAATCCTTTGTTGAAGTTGATTAAGGTATGTTTCAGTGAATAGGAGGTTTAGGGAATAATTTTGGGGCATTTCCCCTAAGCTATTTCTTAAACCCCCTTTTTCTTTCTTAATATTCTCTTAATTATGGGTTAATTCACTAATTACCCTCTTAATTAATTTCTTGAAATTCTAAAATTTTTAAGAACTCAATTAATCTACTTGGGGGTAGATGCTTAGGTGTTCAAGAGCCTAAGTTCAATTAAGGAAATCAAAATTCAACTCATATGTCTTAGAGGTGTTTTGAAATTACTTAAGTTAAACCCCTTAGCTTAATTAATCATTAATCATGGGCCAAATTGTATTAGAACCCTTTCTTCCTAGGTGCGTTGCAAATTTAAATTTCTTATGAGATTTTATGTCATCTCATTAGCTCATAATTATTTGATTAACTATACCAAGATAATGTAGGTAAGGGGTAATTAACGTGCTTAATTCATACCTTAACCTAATCATCTAAAAATTGAAAAAAAATATTAAACACATGTGGGAATGGATTATGAACAACAAACTCAATTTACATTTTTAAAATTAAATCAAATTCAAGATCAAACAAAAATTATATTAAATAAACTTTGATTTACTTTAAGCTTTCTTATTTCATAAGATTGTATTTAGGAATTAATTAAATGAATATGTTTACATGCTTTCATTGATTTAGTTCTTCCCCAACATGCTAAATATGTGTGTCATATGATTTCATGCATTTATGCTTTTCAAAAACCAAATTTAAAATAAAAATATTTCTTTTATGTCAAATTGCATGTGTTGGCTACTAAAGTAAGAATATGAGTGGCTATTATCACTATTAAATTCAAATTATTTTCAAAATATATAAATCAATTATCAAAACTGAAAGTGTGTTACTTTTATCTTACTTATAAAATTGCACGTGAGAAAAATATAAGGATGTGCTTAGTGTATGTTTTCCTTCTCCTCTCTTTTAGTATAGTTTTGAATAGGATTTGACAAAGTGTATGATTCATTTGAAAAGAACCTAACACTTGCCTAATTTTAAATCCTATTCATTCATATGCTATTACTTAAGAAGGATACTTATACTTGTACATATAAATTGCATAAACAAAAACAAATCAACCAACATAAACTTTTGCATTCTTTCTTTTCCATTCATTTTTTGTACACATGCTTGTATTTAAAGAAAGTGGTATATTAGTCTGGACAACCCCGGAGTTGTGAGGCTTTAAGTAGCCCTAAGTAGGTCTTGTACCTTACACCCCTAATTAACAATAGCGTCGTACTCACTTATGCCTTTCGTACATTCATGTGTGCATGTGAAAATTGGATAAGAAACCTCTTTGCTACTTAATGAAAATTATGCATTATAAACATCCAAATTTTCTTAAATGAACTACTTAGCATGCATCATAAAGTGTGCGAAATATTCCCATTTGTATGTATAGATATGTTTAGAATTCATTCATATGCATGTTATACATGTTGGGAAAGAAATGAAGTAATGTATGTTTTATAAATTTAGTTCATTTTACTTAATCTTAAAATGTATTTCTTTATCAATAGGTTTGTTTAGAGTTCATTTAAATTTAGGATTAATTAAAACATATGATAAAATATTCACTAAATAAAATTAAAATATGAATCCACTTTAAAAATTACTTAGGTTAGGGAAGGAAAGAGAAGTTCTCTTCTCTTTCCCTCTCTTATAACCTAATTGTAGGATTCACTTGAACCCAATCAAAACATAAAATAAAATCAATCCAAAATAATTAAATCACTTAAATGAAACTCTCCTCTAAGTTGAATATTCTTCATACTTAGAAAATTCTAACTTAAAGCCATAACTAAGCATACCACACAAACTTCTAAAGCACACACATTATGCTAAGTCACCACATCTAGCTTTAGGTTAGGACGGTGCATGATTTGATATTTGCTTTTATTTTGTAATATATGTTTTAGTCTGGATGTTAGGATGTATGTGTGTAGAATGAATGGTAGGGCGATCTTAGTCTAACTATTGTCTTTTGTATGAGATTGTGCTTAAGGGGCATTATGATAAATAAAAATATTAATTCTTTTGTTGTGCAAGTGCTTATACCTCTAAGCATAATCCAATAGGCCAGGTAGACTTAGTCACCTATGTGTGGGGTGAGAATTTCAATATACATGCTTAGGATTTTTATGGTTTGTTTAGCTAATCTCTGTTTTGCAGGTGTTAGTTATATTTAATTTTCCTTTTTATGTAATTTTTGCAATTAAGATTTTGGAATGATTGTTATGGGAAATAGGATGGACATTGTTCATAAGATCTCATCTTATGCACCATGTGAAACATTTGGAGCAACCACCGTCCAACCATCCAAAAGAAGGAACCAAAGAAGAAAGAAGAAATGAAGCTTGAAGACCCCCATAATAATAAGTTCCTTGCTTAATTATATTTAATTTATTTATAATCTGGGTTGTATAAGGGTAGAGCTCAGCTACCTAATTTATTTTCAGGTTTGTGCGGTGGTACCCGACCACAATGATCTCTTATTCTTTTGTGATTACCTTTATTAATTGATTGATGATTTATTTTGCTTGTGCATTAAGTGGCATTCTTTTTCTCGTTTCTTCCTTGCTTTATGTATAGCCTGGATGTGGATTAGGCTCTTAAGAAAAAATAAGTCTTTTACCAAATTTTATAATTCAAAATTAAAAATAAAGAACTCATAACCTCATTTAAAGCATAGACTAAAATCAAGATAAAAGAATTAGTAACTCCTTAGTTGGATGAGTACTTCTTTTATAACATCATGCACAAATGTATGTTGTGTCACTCTTGATTGGAGGACTTCCACCTTTGCCAAAGAAACTTGGTTTGACCATTTAGAGCCATTGTGGAAATACACCTCCTCCCTTCTCACTGATTTTAGCCAATAATCTCATTCCTCACACATTAAGGATATGAATCCTATTAGCCTGAGTTAAAATAATTGTCTAAAAAAATGAAATCTTAATTGCACTAGATTTAGGTCATTTGAAGTATACTCTTACATGATCTAGTTTCTTTAGAGAGTGAGTTTAAGGACTTAGTCTTTTTCTAAATAAATAACATCCTAGCTATCATGCATAAAGTATATTTTGACTATGAATTTAAAATTGGAGGTTGGAGAGTCACCCCGATTTGTAAGAGGATTTGTCTCTCGTGATACTAAACCATTTTTTCGCCTTAGTAGGCTTTTGGCCCTCACCAAAGCTCCTAGATATTTGCTTTCTTCCATGGGCCATAAGATTAAATCCTTACCTCTTAGGCATTTTCATAATCTTGTGTTATAAAATCATAAGCCATAAATTTCTAATGAAAAATTCAACTCAAACAAATTAAAACAATTTCAAAAATATAAAGCCCAAACATAGGATAGTATGAGATGCTCGTTAGGTTTCTTAACATCGTGAGCATCTCTTACTTGTCTTTCTTTAGCTTCGATAATAACTCTCTCTCTTTGATCAATCCCATTTGATCTTTCAAAATAAACTAATCAATTGATAGTACTATTGAAATCTGAGACAACGATCATTTACCTTAATCGAGAGTATTTCTAAGGAATCTCATTCCTGGATGTAATTATTAGGGCTTGCATAAACTTAACGAACTTGGTTTAAAATAAATACTTTACTTTTTTATGTAAAGTAGGAAGAATCTGCACACATGCACCCATTTTCCTGAGTCCTCATTTGAGTGACAGTCCATCAGAGAGTGGTAATTTCTAATTTTTGAGATAGTACACCTCTCCTCAATGTCGTACTCGATCACCCTCAATAAGAATATCTATGAATCTACGTGGTGTCAAAATTGCATAAAAAGATGTATATTTCCATCCTCATTTTATCCTGCATATAGTGAAGATAGAAGTATATATCTTATTCTCTAAAGAAAATTAAAAATTTTCACCACAGATTTTTCTGGCGACTCCGTTGGGGATGGTGTGGAGAAAAATTCCTATATAGGGTGTCACCTTCAAATCTATTGATGAGAAATGAAAGAGGCAAGCATGTAGAAATTCATCTTTTTTGGACTCCACGCAGATCCGCAGATGTACTTATTCAGATGGTCGAGTACATTATCAAGGAAATTGTGTACTATCTCGAGAGATAGAAGTCACTACCATTTAATGAACCTAATCACATCAATAAGGACTCCTTTGGACGATAGGTCTGTATATGTACCAGAGATTCTTCTCCTACTTTACATGGAAAAGTAAAGTAGGGTTTATTTTAAACCGGGTTCGTTAAGTTCCCTACAGGGGCAAGCCCTCATAGTTAATTACATCTTAAGGAATGAGAATTTTTTAGGAAAACTCTCAATTAAGGTAAATGATCATTGTCTTTGAAAATTTTAATAGGAAAGGACTATCAATCGATTAGTTCATTTTTAAAAGATCAAATGGGATTGATCAAAAAGGGGGAGTTATTATCGAAGCCAAAATGGAAGATAAGTAGGAGATACCCGCGATGCTAAGTAACTTTGCGAGCACCTCAAACTATCCTATAGTTGGGCTTTATATTTTTGAAATTGATTTAATTTGTTTGAGTTGCATTTTTTATTAGAAATTTAGGACTTATTATTCCTTAACACAAGATTAAGGCAATGCTTAAGAGGTGAGGAATTAAGCTTAGGGCCCACAAAAGCGATAAGCAACCTCAGAACCTAAATCTATGGAACTTTAACGAGAGCCAAAAGCACAACTTAAATCTAAGGTGAAAAATGGGTAATTAGTTTGCCTCCACAAGAGAGGACAAACCACTCGACAACTTGGTGCCTGGGGGTGACTGCCAACTGACTCCTACGATTTTAAATATATGTAGGAAAGTCATTATGCTTATGCATGATAGTTAGGTTATTATTTATTTAGAAAAAGACTAAGTCCTTAAACTCACTTCCTAAAAAGACTAAATCATGTAAAGGGCATTCTTCGAATGAGCTAAATCTAATGTAATTCAAATTTTATTTTATTTTCATTTTGGGCAATTATTTTGACTAAGGCTAATAGGATTTATATGACTAATGCATGAGAAAGGAGGAGGTGAGTTTCCACCATGGCTCTTAAAGGTTAAGCCAAGTTTCTTTGGCAAAGGTGGAAGCCCTCTAATCAAGAGTGAAATAAGATGCATTTGTGCATGATATTATAAAAGAAATGTTCATCCAACTACGGGGTTGCTAATTTTTTTATTTTGATTTTAAATCTAAGCTTTAGGTGAGGTTATGAGTTGTTTAATTTATATTTTTTAAGTTGTTAAGTTAGGTAAAAAATTTATTTTTTTCTAAAGAGCCTAATCCACATTCAGGCTATACATAAAGCACGGAAGAAACTAGAAAAAGAATGCCACTTAATGCGAAAGCTAAATAAATCATCAATCAATTTATAAAGCTAATCGTAAAAAGAATAAAAGGTCATTGTGGTGGGTATCACCACAAACTCAAAATATCAAATGTGGGTAGAGCTCTACCCCATGATTATAAATGAATTAAATTACAATTAAGCAAGGAATTCATTGTTATGGGGGTCTTCAAGCTTTATTTCTTCTTTGTTATTTTCTTCTTTCTTCTTTAGGTTCCTTCTTTTAGTTAGTTGGAAGGTAGATGCTCCAAGGCTTCACATGGTTCATAAGATAGGATCTTATGACCAATCCACATCTTAATCCCATTATAATCATTCCAAAATCTTAATTGCACAAATTTACATGAAAAAGGAAAAGTGAAAATCTAGCTAACACCTGTAAAACAAAGGTTAGCTAAAATAAATCACACAAATCCCAATCATGTATATTGGACTTATCACCCCACACATGGGTGATTAAGTCCACCTAACATATTGGATTATGCTTAGGGGTATAAAGCACCTGCATGCAAAAGCATTTATATTTTTATTTATGATAACACCCTTAAACACATCCCTGTAAAAAAGAATAGTTAGACTAAATCCTACCATTCATTCTCTGAGACACCGCAACATCCAAAGATAAAACATATATCACAAAAATAAAATAACATCAAACCATGCACCGACCTAACCTAAGGCTAGAAGTGGTGACTTAGCTAATGTGTGTGTGTTTTGAAGGTTTGTGGTATGCTTAGCTATGAATTTAGGTTCAAATTTTCTAAGTGTGAAGAACATGTTCAACTTAGAGGAGGGTTTCATTTAAGTTATTTAATTATTTTGGGTTGATTTTATTTCATATTTTGATTTGGTTTAAGTGGATCCTACATACAATAACTAAGTTATGAAGAGAGGGAAAGAGAAGAAAACTTCTCTTTCCTTCCTTAACCTAAGTAATTTCTAAAATAGGTTCACATTTTAGTTTTATTTAGGTGAATGTTTTGATTAAATCGTTTAATTAATCCTAAGTTTGGATGAACTCTAAACAAATCTATTCAAAAAGAAAGGCATTTTAAGATTAAATAAAATGAATCAAAATTCACATAACACACATTACTTCATTTATTTCACAATATATATAACATACATATGGATGGACCCTAATAATATCTATACATACAAATGAGAGTATTTAATACACTTTATGATGCATGCTAAGTAATCCATTTAAGGAAATTTAGAAGTTGAATATGCATGATTTTTCTTAAGTAGAAAGGGGTTTCCTTATCCAAAATTTCACATACACACATGAAAGTAAGAAAGACATAAGTGAGTATTGCGCCATTGTTAACTATAGCTGTAAGGTACAAGACCTACTTAGGGCTACTTAAAGCCTCGCAACCTCAGGATTGTCCAGACTAATATATTACTTTTCTTAAATGCAAACATGTGCATAAAAGAAATGAAATGGAAAAGAAGAATGCAAATGTTGTATTAATGGATTCATTTTGTTTATGCAATTTATATATGCAAATATAGGTAGCCCTTCTTAGGTGGTAGCATAGGGATGAATATGATATGAAATTAGGTGAGCATTAGGTCCTTTTCAAATGAACCATATATCTCACCAAGCTCCTATTCAAAACTATACCAACATAAGAGAAAAAGGAAACTCATGCTAAGCATACCTTTATAATCTTTCACATGCAAGCTCATAATTAAAATATAAGTAGCATTCTTTCAGATTTGGTATTAGATTTATATGTTTTGAAAGTAATTTGGATTTAGTAGTGATAATAGCCATTCATATTTTTACTTTAGTCAACACATGCAAATTTGACATAAAGTAAACAATTTTATTTTTAAACTTGAACTTTAAAAATATGAATGCATGAAACCACATGACATATAAATTTAACATATTGGGGAAAGATTCAAAGCAATGAAAGCATGTAAATAAGTTTACTTCGCTTAAATCTTAAAATCATTCTTATGGAATAAGAAAGTTTAAAATAAATCAAAGTGAATTCAATGTGATTTTTGTTTAGTTTGGAGTTTGATTTAATTTTAAAAAGGTGAGTTGAGTTTACTGTTCCTAATCCATTCCCACATGTGTTTGATATTTTTGTTTAATTTTTAGATAATTAGATCTAATTTTATTGATTAATTAGGTTAAGGTATGAATTAAGTAACTTATTTAACCCTTACCTACACCACCTTAGAATAATTAACCAAATAATTATGAGCAAATGAGATGATATAAATACTCACAAAGAATTTAAATTTGTAATGCACCTAATAAGAAAAAGGCATAATGCAATTTGGCTCATAATTAAAGGTTAATTAAGCTAAGGGGTTTAGCTTAAGTAATTTCAAAACACCCTTTCACACATATGAATTGGGTTTTGATTTTCTTAATTGAACTTAGGCTATTAAACACCTAAGTATCTACCCAAAGTAGATTAATTAAGTTTTGAAAGTTTTTAGAATTTTTAGAAATTAATTTAGGAGATAATTAATGAATTAACTCTTAATTAAGAGAGGATTAAGGAAAGAAGAGGGGGTTTAGGGAATAGCTTAGAGGAAATGCCCCAAAATTATTTCATAAACCTCCTGCTTACTGAATCTGACCTTAATCAACCCTAATTTTGGATTAAAATCACTAATTACATCTTAATTATCTTTAATTATATAAGGAGGGTAATTAATAAATATATATGCAATTCTTCTAATTAAGCCTTCAATAAATCCCAAGAAAATTAGGAGAGGCAGAAGTCATCCCCTAAAACATACCCGATACGTTTGAGATTAATCAAAGGCTTAATTAAGAGGTAATTAGTAAAATAAAGTTTCCAATAAAACCTAAAATTAGAGAAAATTATGATCAAAACCCATTGAAATTAATTTTAAAATATTTTAGGTTGAATTATCTTTCCGTAGAATTTTATTTCATATTTTTTGAATTTTATAGAGAGAGTTATGAATTTTCAAAGATCCCTAGATTAATTAGAATTAATTAAAGCATTTTAACTAATCCTATAGCTCATGACGTGTGACGGCGATGGTTAGCACGCTTTACATGAGTTGTGCAGTGAGCCACTCACTTAAGTTGTCAAATCCAAAAGGCGACTGATGGCGGACGCACTTTGATCTCAGCTGTCCAATCAAAGATTAGACGACCAGAGATCTCCCCGTGATTTTAAAATGGATAAAGGATTTTCTAAACATGTGTTTAATCTCTGGCGTCCATCCAAAATACGTGGATGGACGGCTAGAGATCTATCCCTACAAATCCCAACAAAAAATGGAGACCTTCCATATTTGCAGCCATGATCCGAGCTCAATTGAGCTTGGATTGAATTGGAAATCATCCCACGCCATCTAAGCATGGGTACAAACACATCTAACAGTCAAAACTCCATGGAATTAATTTTTTTTCATAAATATCCACACCATATTGAGTTTAATAGTAAAAAAATGGTATGCCTCGCAGGAGGTGATCACCGGTGCTCGATTCCCTTGGAGAAGCTTCGTTGATCGGAGAAGCTCATAAGAGTTTGAGCTCTGAAGTTGAGTGTAGAGCTCTATGGACCAACTTCTCCTTAGCTTGCTTGCGACCTTGATCGAGCTAGCCTTCCTCTTGCCTTGGCAACTTGAAAGAGAGATTGGGTGCACTCGATTTGCCTCTCCGATGGAGTGTCCAAAGGGAATTTGGTGGAAATTGAGTATGGAGAAAGTTAGCTCTTCAATTTTCCTCCCCTATTTTCATTGTTCAAAAACTGAGGATAGAAAAATGGCTAGAGCTCTAGAATGCTAAGGATCACTCTTTGATGGCTCCTTACTCTCTCGAGTACTCAATCGAATGTGAAATTGCATAATTCATATTGAAATAGGGGGAGAATATCTCCCCCTTGAAGGATCTGACGGCCATAAGCCATTATGGCATTTTGATCTAATTGATCACAATGGAAAGGTTGTTTGAGCTATTAAGAGTGTGCACATGGTCGGTTTGAGGCCTTGAGTGGATTACCAACCTCCCATTGCTTGAATTTGAGTGGAAGAGGGATTTGAATTAGTCATTTTGACCCATGGGGTCGGGTTTGGTCTTGGGACCAATTGGGCTAACCCAAACCCATTGGGTTGGGTGCACCACTCTTCATTAGGTCCCCTTGAGCTTTTAAGAAAGCCTCAAGTGGATATGAAGAGGGTATGACCAAATTACCCATGGATTAAGCCAAAAGTTATTTTATGGCCTAGGAGTAGAATGGTCATTTTGCTGATTTTTTTTCTTTGGATATGTTGGGTATGTGGAGAAACTAGGTTTGACCAAGTTTCATGAGATTTTAACTTCATTTGATAGATTTTGGCTCATGTTTAGATCAAAATGGGTCTAGTTAGGCGAAGTTGACCAATTGGTCAAATTGGGTCAAGCTAAGGGTTGGGTCAAGTTCATATGACCATTTAAAATATATTGATGGCTTTAGTTTGATTCAATTTGGTATAGTTTTGGATTTGGCTCATATGACTTCATTTAGGTCAAATGGGTCAAGTTGACGTATTTGACTCATTTGACCTATTGAGCTATGTCATGGGTAGGTTTAGGTTAGGTTAGTCATAGGGAGTGGATTGGTATCTTTGTTTCCAATCAATTTTGGTTAAGTTCAAATTTGGCTCAACATGACCCCTTTAGGTCATGTTAGGTCTAAGGTCAATTGGATTAGGTTAGGTCTAGTTGACCAATTGAGGCTTTGGTCAAATTCAACAAGTGATTTGGAATGGACTTGATCCATTGGTTTCAATCAATTTAGTTTAGATCAAGTTTTGACATATTTTGACTTTTTAGGTCAAAATGGGTCAACTTGGGTCAAGTGGCCAATAGCTAGGTTAGGAAATGTTGGCAAGTTCAAACATAGGTCATGAGTGAACTTAGATCAATGGTTTCAAATAATTTGGCCTATGGTGGAATTTGGCTGTGTTAGGTTTTATTTTGGGCTAAGTGTTGACTTGGTTTGACCCAATTTGATTGATTGATCATCCCATGATGAGAGGGATACATGAGTTTGGTTTAATCCAATTTGGTTAAGATTAGAATTTGGCTCATAAAGGTACTTTAGGTTACTTTGGGTCAAGTGAGCCTAAGTGGGTCAAATAGCTTGGTCAAAGCTTTATTTGAGTTTGATTGATCTTATATATGGACTTATGATTGAAATATAAATCCATTTACAAGTGGTTTGAAGTCAAATGAGTTTTGATCCATTTGACATATTCAAAGGAAGAATATGAAGGGTTTTGGGGTTTGATTTTGACTTGAGATTTTGATTGAGTGATTGAAGTTTGATTTATATAGAGTTCATGATTGTAGGTTGATTGAATCATGAGAGAAAATCAAGAGTTTGGCTTGATTTGAAATTAATTTGGCTAAGTTCAATATTTTGACTTGAAAAGGCTTAGGGATTTGGGATTTAAGTTTGATTTTGGAATTGGTTTTGATTGTTTGAATTTATATTTCACTTATATATGTGAATATAAATGAGAGTATAAATGGATCATGAGAAAATTTCAAGGATTTGAAGTGGTTTAATCATGATTTGGGCTAAGTCCATTAAGAATGATTTAAAGGACTTGGGAAAATTTTAGAGTTTGAAGTTTGAATTTGGTTTGATTGATTTATATTTATATTTCATTTATATGTGTGAATATAAATGAGAATATAAATGGGTTTTGTGAAAATTGCATGAATTTGAGTTGATTTGAACATGATTTTGGCTAAGTCCATTAAAAGGGAATTTAAGAGACTTAGGAGATTTTAAATTTGGGATTTAATTTTTGGATTTGATTTGATTGATTTATATTTATACTTGCTGACCTCATTTTTAGGATGAGCTCTCAACACCTCCATCTTAGACATATGACTTCTCTTAGACTTTAAGAGTTCCTTAGTCTTAATACACATCTAGTAATTAGGCGGACAGTCTCACCTAGCCCTAGAAGACTTAGAAGAGTTAGCCATAGGAATGGGTCATGCCTCAGGGGTGTTAGGAAAATTTTCTACCCTTAGCTTAAACCTTTTCTCACTTTGATTCTTTCAAGTCAAACTCCAAATCAATTTTATTTGATTTTCTCAAACTCAAATCAATTCTATGATTCAATTCCATGATTGAGATCCATGATTGAAATCCATGATTGAAACCCATGACCAAATTCCATCATAAATTCTTAAGTTCAAATTTTCTAAGTCCTTAACCCTTTCTTAAGGACTTAGCCAAAATCATGATCAAAACCTATTCAAATCTTTGAGATTTTCTCATGATTCATTTATATTCTCATTTATATTCACATTTATAAATAAAATATAAATTCAAACCCATCAAATCAAATTCAAAATTCCAAATCAATACATGAAAATTTTCTTGAGTCCCTTTGATTTTCCATTAAAGAACTTAGCCAAAATCAACTCTAAACCTTGATCAAACCTATTCAAATCCATAGGATATTATCAAAACTTATTTATATCCTCATTTATATTCTCATATATAAATGAAATATAAATATAAGTTAATCCAATCAAAGGCAAAAATTAAATTCCAAATTTAAAATGCTTGAAATTCCCTTAAATCCCTTAATTTTCCCTTAATGGATTAACCTAAACTTTGATCAAACCATTTCAAACTCATGGGATTTTCTCAAAACTTATTTGTATTCTCATTTATATTCTCATATGTAAATGAAATATGAATATAAATCAATCAAATCCAATTCAAAAATTAAATTTCAAATTCAAAAATCCTCTTAAATCCTTTAAATTCCCTTTAATGGATTTAACCCAAATCATGATTAAACTCTTTAAAATTCTTGAAATTTTCTCATGATCAATTTATTTTCTCATTTATAAATGAAATATTAATTTAAACAATCAAAACCAACTCTAAAAATCATACTCAAACCCACTCAAAATCAAATCTAAGCATTTCAAGCCAAATGCTTGAACTTAGTCAAATCATCTTCAAATCAAGCCAAATCTTTGATTTTCTCTCATGATTCAATCAATCCTACAATCATGAGCTCATATATAAATCCAAACTCAATCAAACAATCAAAACCCAAATAAAAAATCAAACCTAGAACTCCTTCATATTCTTCTTTTGAATATAAAATTTTCAAATGGATCAAAATCCATTTGACTTCAAACCACTTGTAAATAGATTTATATTTCAATCATAAGTCCATATACAAGATCAATCAACTTCAAATCAAGCTTTGACCAAGCCATTTTGACCCACTTAGGTTCACTTGACCCAAAGTGACTGAAAGTACCTTTATGAGCCAATTTTTGATCCTAGCCAAATTGGATTGAACCAAACTCATATACCCCTCCCATCTTGATCAACAATCATCATGGGATGATCAATTAATCAAAATGGGTCAAACCAAGTCAAACATAATGGTTGACCAAGTCAACACTTAACCTAAAATGAAACCTTACATAGCCAAAATCAATTATAGGCCAAATTGATTGAAACCATTGATCCAAGTTCACTCATGACCTATGTTTGAACTTGACGAAGCCAACATTTGAGCCTAACCTAGCCCAATTGACTCACTTGACCCAAGTTGACCCAAGTTAACCTATTTTGACATAAAAGGCCAAAATGTGTCAACTTTGATCTAAGCCAAATTGATTGAAACCAATGGGTCAAGTCCATTCTAAGTCAATTGTGGAACTTGACCAAAGCCTCAATTGGCCAACTAGACCCAACCTAACCAAAATTAAACCTAACCCAAATTGATTGGAAACAAAGATACCAATCCACTCCATATGACTAACCTAACCTAAACCTACCCTTGACCTAACCTAAATAGGTCAAATGGGTTAAATAGGTCAACTTGACCCATTTGACCTAAATGAGTCATATGAGCCAAAACCAAATCTATACCAAATTGAACCAAACTAAAGGAACCAAAATATTTCAAAAGGTCATATGAACTTGACCCAACCCTTGGTTTGATCCAATTTGACCAATTGGCCAACTTGACCCAAGTTGACCCATTTTGACATAAATGGGTCAACATGAGCCAAACCCTATTAAATGAATTTCAAATCCAATGAAACTTGACCAAACCTATTTTCTCAACATACCAAACATACCCAAATTAAAAAATAGCAAAATGACCATTTTACTCCTAGGCCATAGAACAAATTTTGGCCTAGCCCATGGGTATTTTGGTCATACCCTCATCATAATCACTTGAGGCTTTCTTGAAAGCTTAAGGGGACCTAGTGATGAGTGGTGCACCCAACCCAATAGATTTGGGTCAACCCATTTGACCCATGGACCAAACCCGACCCTTAACCTTGAAATTAAAATTTCAAACTCCCCCTAAGCTCAATTCAATCACATGGGGAGTTGACATTTCACTCCTCTGGCCGAACTGACCATGTGCATTGATCTAACAATCTAAACAGCCCACTCTATAAGGTCAATTGGATCAAAATGACAAGCTCATTGCCGATCGTCCGATTTCCATAGGGGGAGATATACTCCCTCTAATTCACTGAAATCACACTTCACTCTTGATCGATTAAGGCCTAGAGAGAGTTAGCAATCATCAAAGAGCTTTCCTAAGGTCCTTAGAGAGGATTTGGATTTTTCATTCTTCGGTTTTTCATAATGCAAAATAGGGGAGGTCTCAGTGGAGAGCCAACTTCTTCTACACTTGATCCCATCCAAATTTCTTCTACACTCATCATCTAAGGACCGAGTCGAGCCTACCTAAGCATCCATTTGAGTTCCCATAGAAAGGAGAGCCTCAATTAGATCAAAGCCATAAGGATCTTGAAGAGGAGTTGGTCCACCCATTGATCCACTCAACCTCAAGGCCTGGGGAACTTCACAGGGTTTGCCTCCACTAGATGAAGCTACCTCATCGATCTCGAGCACCGGTGATCACCTCCAGAGAGGTTAGTGATTTTTCAACCTCTTAGATTAGGAGGTGTTGGTCCTTTGTGAAAGAAATTTTCATTGCATGTGAAATCCACCTTTGGATTGGCCGCTCTATTCCTCTAGATGGTGTGGGTTGAGTCTTGAATGATTCTATGCTAGATCGAGTTTGGATCTTCCGTTGGATCATAGGCGGTCTCCATTCATCCTCATGGAAGAACTCAGCCCATCTCAGCTATCCATCTGTGCATTTTAGATGGAAAACTGAGATTATTAGGCACGTTTTATAATTCCCTTATCTATTTTAAGCACGTTAATCCTAGTCAATCTTTGATTGAAAAGATATAAGCGCGCCACCACCTCTTGATGTGATGTTTATGGGTATCTCAGTGACACATGTAAAGCGTGCTGACCACCTCCGCCATGCATTGTGCCTTGAGCCGGTATTAGGCAGGGATTAGTGAGGGATTTTAATTAATTCCTAATTAATTCAGAAATCTTCTAAAAATCATAACTCCTTCAATAAAATTTAGAAAAATAAAAAAAAATGCTATGGATAGATAATTTTAGCAAGAATATTTTTAAAATGTTTTCAATAGATTTTGAATTCCCCTTTTCTCTGAATTTGGGTTTCTTTGGGAATTTTAATTAGCTAATTATTCTCTAATTAAGTCACCCATTGATCTCAAATTTCTAGGGCTCATTTTAGGAGATGACCTCTACCTCTCCTAATTTTCTTTAGATTTATTGAGGCCTTAATTAGGAAAATTGTTATTTCATTCCCTAATTACCTCTTTCATGTAATTAAAGGTAATTATGGTGTAATTAGTGGATTTACCCTATGATTAAGTTTGATTAGGTTAGATGAAGTGAGTAGAGATTTTATGGAATAATTTTTGGGTATTTTCCCTAAGCTATTCCATAAACCCCCTTTTCTTTCCTTAATCCCCTCTTAATTAAGGGTTAATTCATTAATTATCACTTTAAACAATTTTCAAAAATTCTAAAAAGTTCCAGAACTTATTTAATCTACCTTGGGTAAATACTTAGGTGTTTAATAGCCTAAGTCTAATTAAGGAAATTAAAACCCCTTTTATAAGTATGAAAGGGTGTTTTAAAAGTACTTAAGTTAATACTCCTTAGCTTAATTAACTCTTAATTATGAGCCAAATTGCATTAGGCCTTTTCATTATTAGGTGCAATATAAATTTAAATACCTTGTGGGTTTTATGTCATCTCATTGGCTTGTAATTACTTAGTTAATTTTTCTAAGGTGGTGTAGGTAAGGATTAATTAAGCTACTTAATTCATACTCTAACCTAATCAATGCTTAAAAATAGATTTAATTATCTAAAAATTAAACAAAAATGCAAAACATATATGGGAATGGGTTAAGAATAGCAAACTCATATAGCCTTTTCAAAATTAAATCAAACTTCAAACTTAACAAAAATTATTTTGAAACTCGCTTTGATTTATTCTAAATTTTCTTATTCTTTAAGAATGTCTTTAGGATTTAAGTAAAGTGAGTTTGTTTACATGCTTTCATTACTTTAGATCTTTCCCAACATGTTAAGTTGTATGTCATGTGATTTATGCATTCATAATTTCATGTTTCAAAATTTTAAATGAAATTGTTTACTTTATGTCAAATGTGTTAATAAAGTAAAATATGAGTCTATTATCACTACTAAATCCAAAGTAGTTTCAAAACTTATAAATGAAACATTAAATCTGAAGGGGTTCTATTCTTATACTTTAATTATAAGCTTGCATGTGATGGATTATAAAGTAATGTTTGGTGTAGCCTTTCCTTTCTTTCTTTTGTTAGCATAGTTTTGAATAGGAGTTGGTAAGATGTAAGGTTCATTTGAAAAGAACACAACACTTACTTAATTCCAAACCCTATTCATCTCTATGCTCTCACTTAAGAAGGGTTGCCTATACTTACATGAATAAATTGCATAAACAAAAATAAAACTATTAAACAACTTTTGCATATTCCTTCTTCATTTCATTTCTTTTGTATGCATGTTTGTATCTTACACCTCTGGTTAACAATGGTGATGTACTCACTTATGCCTTTCTTACTTTCATGCATGCATGTGAAATTTTGGATAAGAAAAATCTTTTCTACTTACGAAAAATCATGCATCAATTAACTTCTAAATTTTCTTAAATGGATTACTTAGTATGCATCATAAAATGTGTTAAATATTCTCATCTGTATGTATAGATGTGCTTAGGGTCCATACATATGCATGTTATATATGTTGGGAAAGAAATGAAGTAATGTGTGTGTGGTGAATAAATCCTTCTAAGGGAGTCACCTTTCAAATCAGTGGGGAGAAAAGAAAGAGGATACTCTTACAAAAATTCATCTTGGTAAGATGCCACACAGATCTGCAGATATACTTATTTAGGTGATCAGATACGTCATTAAGGTATAGTGTACTATCTCGAAAGACAGAAGTCACTACTCTTTAATGGAACCAATCACCTCAATAAGGACTCCTAAGGACTATGGGTCTACATATGTACTAGAGATTCTTCCCCTACTTTACATGAAAAGTAAAATAGATTTATTTTAAATTTTGTTCTCTCTGTAAGCCCATATTTAACTACATCCTAAAGGATAGGATCCCTTAGAAAAACTCTTGATTAAGGTAAATGATCGTTATCTCTGAAGATTTCAATAGGAAGGAATATCAATCGATTGGTTTATATTTTTGAAGATCAAATGGGATTGATCAAAAGAGGGAGTTATTATTGAAGCCAAAATGGGAATAAGTAAGAGATGCTCACGATGCTAGGAAGCCAAGCGAGCATCTCAAATTATCCAATAGTTAGGTTTTATATTTTAGAAATTGATTTAATCTGTTTGAGTTGCATTTTTCATTAGAATTTTATGACTTAAAGATTCTTTAACACAAGATTAAAGAAATGTCTAAGAGGTGAGAAATTATGCTTATGGCCCACAAGGGGGAGAAGTAACCACAGAACCTAAATTTAGGGAGCTTCGGCGAGGGCCGAAAGCACAACCTAAATCAAAGGTGAAAATAGGTATTTGGTTTGCCTCCACAAGAGAGGACAAACCACCCGATAACTTGGACTTACAATCGCTTGGGGGTGGCACCAACTAAGTCCTCCTACGATTTTGAACACATTTATGCAAGTCTTTATGCTTATGCAAGATAGCTAGACTATTATTATTTAGAAAGAGACTAAGTCATTAAACTCACTCCCTAAAGAGACTAGATCATGTAAAGGGACATGCTTTAATGACCTAAATCTAATGCATTTCAAGTTTCATTTTATTTCATTTTTGGGCAATCATTTTTGACTCAGGCTAATAGGACTTCTATGACTAATGCATGAGAAAATAGATTATTGGCCAAAATCAGCTAGAATTTTAGGAGGTGAGTTTCCATGACTCATAGTCAATTTGGCAAAGATGGAATCCCTCCAATCAAGAGTGAAATAAGATGCTATTGTGCATAATATTATAAAGAAAAGAACTCATCCAGTGAAGGGGTTTCTAATTCTTTTATCTTGATTTTTAATACTAAGCTTTAAGTGAGGTTATGAGTTGTTTAGTTTTAGTTTGAATTTTTAAGTTGGGTAAAAGATTTATTTTTCTCTAAAGAGCCTAACCTACATCCAAGCCATACATTAATCAAGGAAAAAACTAGGAAAAGTATGCAACTTAATGCGTAAGTTAAATAAACATCAAGTAATGAAAAGTCCTGATGCAATTTGGCTCATAATTAGGTTAGGGTATACATTAAGTGGCTTAATTAACCCTTACCTACACCACCTTAGAAAGATTAACTAATTAATTATGAGCCAATCAGATGACATAAAACCCACAAGGTATGTAAATTTGCACTTCACCTAGTAATGAAAAGTCCTGATGCAATTTGGCTCATAATTAAAAGTTAATTAAGCTAAGGGGTTTTAGCTTAAGTACTTTCAAAACACCCTTTCACACTTATGAAAGGGGGTTTAATTTTTTTAATTAGACTTAGGCTATTGAACACCTAAGAATCTACCTAAGGTAGATTAATTAAGTTATGGAGATTTTTAGAATTTTTGAAAATTATTTAAAGGGATAATTAATGAATTAACCCTTAATTAAGAAGGGGATTAAAAAAAGAAAAGGGGTTTAGGAAATAGCTTAGCAAAAATACCCAAAAAATATTCCTTAAAACCCCTACTCATTGGATCTAACCTTAATCTAAATTAATCATAAGAAAAATCTACTAATTAGATCTTAATTACCTTTAATTACATGAAGGGGATAATTAGGGAATGAGCTAACAATTTCTCTAATCAAGGCCTCAATAAATCTCAAGAAAATTAGGAGAAGCAGAGGTCATCCCCTAAAATAAACCCTTGAAGTTTGAGATTAATTGGTGACTTAATTAGAGAATAATTAGCTAATTAACATTCCCATAGAAACCCAAATTCAGATAGAAAGAGAAATTAAAATACATTGAAAATAATTTTAGAATATTCTAGATGGAATTATCTATCCAAAGCATTTTTTCTTTTATTTTTCTAGTTTTTCTTAAAATAATTATGATTTTTTGAAGGTTTTTAAATTAATTAAGAATTAATAAAGCATTTTCTTAATCCCTAGCTCACAGCACGACACATGGTGGAGGCGGTCAACGCGCTTTACATGTGTCACACTGTGAGCCATTACTTAAGTTATCAAATCAGGAGAGGTGGTGGTGGTGCACACACTTTTACCCTTAGCCGTCCGATCAAAGATTAGAAGGCTGAGGATACACCCGTGATCTTAAATCAGATAAAGGGATTAAAAATGTGTGAAATAATCTTAATCGTCCAACTAAAAAATGCGCGGATGGACGGCTGAGATGGGCTGAGTTCTTCCATGAGGAGGAATATGAGCCGTTCACAATCCTAGGGGAGATCTGAACCCGAACCTTCATGAATTCAATCAAGACTCAATACACACCATCTAAAAGACTAGATTGGCCAATGCAACGGCTAAGATCCTATGAGATTAAAATTCACTTCACAAAAGATCAACACCTCCTAGCTTAAGTGGTCAAAAATTCACTAACCTTGCCGGTGGTGATCACCAATGCTCGATTCCCTTGGAGAAGCTTCATCTGGTTGAGATGAAGCCTTGCTGAAGTTTAGAGCACTTGAGATGGAGTGGATCTTCCTATGGGTCACCTCCTCCTTAGCTTGAGTTTGGCATTGATCCAATTCAATCCTCCCTTGCCTTTAGAACCTGGGAATCAACTTAGGTGAGCTCGACTTGGTCACCTAAGTGTGTTTGCAAAATGAATTGGAGTGGGATCAAGTGTAGAGGAATTTGGAAATCAAGGTGAGCTCCCCTATTTTACACTGTGCAAAACCGAGGAAGATGAATTCCAAATCTCTTTTAGGGGCCTTGAGAAAGCTTTCTAATGTTTGCTAAAGCTTCCTAGACCTCAATCGAGTATGAGTGAGTGAAAATTTTAGTGAATTAGGGGAAGTATATATCCTCCTTGAAGGATCAGACAACTGACAATGGACATGCCATTTTGATCCAATTGATCATAGGTTGAGGGCTGTTTGATCAGTTAGGAGTGTGCACATGGTCGGTTTGAGCCAAAGAGTGGATTGCCAACCTCCCATGTGCGTCTAATTGAGGTTTGGGGGGAGTTTTCAGTTTGGCCATGGGTGCTCAGGTTTGGTCCATGGGCCAAATGGGTTGACCCAAACCCATTGGGTTGGGTGCACCACTCATCATTAGGTTTGAGGTTTTAGGAGAGCCTCAAGTGTTTGCGATGAGTGCATGACCAAAATACCCATGCGATAAGCTAAAATTTGTTCTATGGCCTAGGGGTATAATGGTCATTTTGCTATTTTTTCAATTTGGGCATGTTTGGTATGTTGAGAAAATAGGTTGGGCCAAGTTTTAATGGATTTTAAATCCATTTGATAGGGTTGGCTCATGTTGACCCATTTAGGTCAAAATGGGTCAACTTGGGTTAAGTTGACCAATAGGTTATATTGGGTCAAACCAAGGGTTGGGTCAAGTTCATATGACCATTTGAAATATTTTGGTGTGTTTGGTTTGGTTCAATTTGGTATAGATTATTTTTTGGCTCATATGACCCATATAGGTCAAATGTGTCAAGTTAACCTATTTGACCCATTTGACCTATTTGGGTAGGCAGTTTAGGTTAGGTTGGTCATATGGAAGTGGATTGGTATCTTTTTTCAATCAATTTGGGTTCAATTTTGGCTCAACATGACCCCTTTGGTCATGTTGGGTCTAAGGTCAATTGGGGTTGGGTCTAGTTGGCCAATTGAGGCTTTGGTCAAGTTCCACAAGTGATTTGGGATGGACTTGACCCATTGGTTTCAATCAAATTTGGCTTAGATTGTTTTGACACATTTTGGCCCCTTAGGTCAAAATGGGTCAACAAAATGGGCTAGGTTAGGCTCAAAGGCTGACTTGGTCAAGTTCAAACATAGGTCATGAGTGAACTTGGATCAATGGTTTCAATCAATTTGGCCTATGATAGATTTTGGTCATGTTGGGTTTCATTTTAGGTTAAGTGTTGACTTGGTCAACCCTTATGTTTGACTTGGTTTAACCCAATTTGATTGATTGATCATCCCATGATGATTGTTAATCAAAATGAGAGGTGTATATGAGTTTGGTTCAATCTAATTTGGTTAGGATCAAAAGTTGGCTCATAGGGGTACTTTAGGTCACTTTGGGTCAAGTGAGCCTAAGTGATTCAAATGGCTTGGTCAAAGCTTGATTTGGAGTTGATTGATCTTTTATATGGACTTATGATTGAAATATAAATCCATTTACAAGTGATTTCAAGTTAAATGGATTTTGATCTATTTGAAAATCTCATATTCAAAGGGAGAATATGAAGGAGTTTTGGGTTTGATTTGTGATTTGGGTTTTGATTGTTTGAATTTATATTTAATTTATATATGTGAATATAAATGAGAATATAAATTGATCATGAGAAAATTTCAAGGATTTGAAAGAGTTTAATCATGATTTGTGTTAAATCCATTAAGGAATGTAAGGATTTAATGGAATTTTAATTTGAAATTTAATTTTGATTGGATTTGATTGATGTATTTATATTTCATTTATACATGAGAACATAAATGAGAATATAAATTGATTTTGAGAAAATCCCATGAATTTGAAGTGGTTTGATCAAAGTTTAGGTTAAATCCATTAATGAAAAATTAAAAGATTTAAGGGAATTTCAAGCATTTTTTTAATTTGGAATTTAATTTTTGGGTTTGATTGAATTGAATTATATTTATATTTCCTTTATATATGAGAATATAAATGAGGTTATAAATTGATTTTGATAAAATCCCAAATGATTTGAAGAGGTTTGATCAAGTTTTAGAGTTGATTTTGGCTAAATCCTTTAATGGAAAATTAAAGGAATTTAGGAAAATTTTCATGAATTATTTTGGAATTTTGAATTTTATTTGATGGGTTTGGATTTATATTTCATTTATATATGGGATTATAAACGAGAATATAAATGGATCATGAGAAAATCTCAAAGGTTTGAATAGGTTTGAATCACAAATTTGGTCAAGTCCTTAAGAAAGGGTTAAAGACTTGGGAATTTTTGACTTAGGAATTTTTGATGGATTTTGATCATGGCTTTGAATCATGGAATTAATTTGAGTTTGAGAAAATAAAATGGAATTGATTTGTAGTTTGACTTAAAAGAAGGAAGGAATGGTTTAGGCCAAAGACTAGGAGATTTTCCTAACACCCCTAAGGTATGACCTATTCCCATGGCTAACTCTTCTAAGCCTTCTAGGGCTAGGGGAGAGTGTCCACCTAATCGCTAGATATGTCTTAAGACTAAGAAATTCTTAAAGTCTAAGAGGAATCCTAAGTCTAAGATGGAGGTGTTGAGAACTCATTCTAAAAATGAGGTCAACAAAGGGTGCTCAATAGGTGTGGTGTGACTAACCAGGAACACCACACGTATTGGTGTTGACCGAAACGATCAACAACATTGAGAGATCACAAGCACCAACAAAAACTACCTATTCCTGACCCAAGGAAAAGAAAGAATCGAGCAAGTAATAATTTACTTATGTCCAAGAGAGAAGAGGAGAATCCACTAAGGGATAAAGTGTGAACCTTCCACTAGGGAAGCAGGTTCAAGTCATCCATAAGGGGATGAAAGGTTTGGTTTGATTTGAATTCTCACTAAGGAGAGATCTCTACTGGGAGAGAGGATTGGATTTGTTTTAAATTTTATTTGTTTTAAATTTTTAGAAAGAACCCTGTTGGTTTGTCATGGGTTGTACTGAATAGGAGCCATGGAGGCTAAGACTTAATTCAGATTTACCAATCCAAAGGGGTAGTCTACTAAGCACATAGTAGGACCAAGCAACCGAAGGGGATGCCTTTCAGTATGCAGCAGCTGTACTAGGAAGAAAGTGTAGTAGACTTACATCCTCCAAGTAAGGACCAGTTGATGGGGTGATCTATTGGCAAGACAACAACTTGAACCCAACCTAGGGCTGACTATTGAGTGAATTCCACTGGGAGACTTAGATCAACTCAAGGATAGTCAAAGATTGATTGCATTTTTAGTTTTATTTGTTTTGATTATGATGGATCCCATGGTTTTATGGATCACATGAACCATGGAAGCCTAGACCTAACTCAGATTTACTTCAAAGAGAGTAGCTTCACCAACCACAAGGGAGACTATCCAACCAAAGGAGAAATGCCTTTTGGAACACAATGGTCAAGTCTTAAGAAGAAAGCTGGACTCATCTTCTATAAGAAATCCACGATCGCTTTGGGCAACAAATAAAAAACCCAAGGGGTCGACTATGAGTGAATGCCAGAGACTTAGAAAGAGATAGTCAAGATTAATTTCATTTTCTAATTTATTTATTTTGATGGATTCCATCAGTTTGTGATGGATCACACTGAGAAGGAGCTTATAGAAGCTTGGACCTATCTCAGATTTATTAAACCAAAGGGAGTAGCTTCCTAGTCGATGGGAGAACTATCCAACCAAAGGAGTGCCTTTCGGTTTGTAATGATCAATTAAAGGGAAGAAAGCTCAGGGACTCATATGAAAAGACCATTGGGGTGATTGGTTAGCAATAAAACCTAATGATCGTTGTTATAATCATGCTAAAAGAATCGATGGTCTTATATATTTCAAAGCAATGATTGTGGGTAACTTTGTGGAAAAAGATTGAACTCAACTAGGATGACTACGGAGTGAGTACCGACTCAAGGATTTATCTCAACTCAGGTAGTCAGGCAATTCTTATAGGGAGTTCTACTGACACTGCTCTAAAGATAGGATGTCTGCTTGGGAGAAGGGGCCCATTCGGGGCTTGAATCTTAATCCACAAGTGAATTAATTTTGTTTATTTATTTTAGTTTGTTTTTATCATGGACTCTGTAGACTCATATCTGCCAAGAGTGGTGTACTCACTAGGTGATTCGTTGTCAGCATAGCGAACATCAACCAACCTAAGGTGCCCACCGGTTGCAACAATCGCCTAGGAAGAAAGCTGGGACTCACATCCTCTATAGTGGAACGATTGCCGGGATAGTCTGCCTTGCCGACGATCCCACCTAGGGTGACTTCTGAGTGAATGCCAATGGGGGACTTGTATCGAATCAAAAGTAGTCTAAAGGAAAAGAGCCTCTGGGGGACTTATCCTAAACCTCAAATATGATCAACCTAGTTAGAACATGATGGCTAGTTCAAGAAGAAAGCATGGATACTCATATCTTCTTAAGCAAAGTCAACCATGAGGTAGCTTATTGGATGGGCTGTGAAGCATACCATACTAATAAGGTGCTCTTTGGTTTGCAATGTTCAAGTTAGGAAGAAAGCAAGGGGACTCACATCTTCCAACAAATGCCTAATGGGGTGACATACTAGCGAGGTAGCATGTATACCCGACCTAGAGCAGCTAATGAGTGAGTGTCACATGGGGCTTGCTCCCACATCAAAATAGCTCGAGACAAAAGATTTGTGTTTGTTATTGTGCATGTGCTAAAAGGAATAGGACGCCTCTGGGGAATTCTTACACTACCTTAAAACATGCTGGGGAATTAATAAAGGATGCCATGGATGACAACAAGAATTCCCAAGAAAGGATGCCACTTGGGTTCTCTCACACCTAACTTAGTTATGCTAATCAGAATAGGATGCTTCTCGGGTTCTCTTACACCTATTCTAATAGCATCATGAGATTGTGTTTGTGTTGTGAAAAAGGGATAGAATGCCACTAGGGGACTCTCACACCCACCCTAAACACGTCACGGTGGATTCGTAAAATAAGCAAATAACACTTTGAAAGAAGAGAAGATTTGATGAATGGAATCAATTTTTGTTATTTTTATTAATGAATTATTTTCAAACAAGTTTTATTTAATGGATAATATTTCTTTAGATAGAGCCCATTAATTGGAAGCATCAAGTGTTCCCCTTTATAATCAATATAAGACCCTCTTTGGTAGGCCTTCTCTATGACATGTGGGCCTTCCCAAGTGGGTTCAAACTTGCCTCCCAACTTTCGATGGATAATAATTGGTCTCCTTAGGATTAACACAAGTTCTCCTACTCGGAAAGACCTAGGGCAGACCAGCTTGTTGTGAGCTTGAATCATTTTGTTCTTGTACAACACGAGGTTCTGGCTTGCAGTAGGCAACTTTCCTCCAAACTTTTGAGCTTTTCTAACCACAAAATTGCATTATGCTCCATAGTGATTTTATTACCCAATGCTATCCTTAGTGAAGAGAGTTGAACTACTAAAGAAAGAATGGCTTCGGACCCATACACTAAGGAAAATGGGGTAGACTGAGTTGGAGTTCGGTATGTGGTGCGGTATGCCCATAAGGCTTCAACCAACTCACTGCTCCATTGTCATTGTTATCATCAAGAGTCTTCTTCATCTAGATGAGTTTTGTTGAATGCTTCGCTAAGCCATTAGCTTTGGGGTAGTAGATGGTGGAGTATCTCCAATCTATAATGTCTCGAAAAGCTGATCTTGTGCTTTTGAATGCAATACCATTATCGATATAATTCGAGGCACCTCAACCTATATATGATGGTTCCTAAAAATTGAAGCACATGGTGAGTTGTGACCTCTCGAGTGGGATGGCTTCCACTTGGAAAAGTAGTCGATAAGTAAGATGAATCGATGCCTTGGAAGAAGGAGGATCGATCGGACCTACAATCCCAACACTCAAATGGCCATGAAGCCAATGTAGGGTGGTGGAGGACCACTCCATGTCGACACCGATGGCATCTCCTAGCTACTCCATGCAATGTGATCATAGAAGGCCAAGAATATCCAAGTCTTTGATTTAACTTTCATCTTGACTAGATTGATGAGCTCCACATAGACCTAATGTACCTATTTATAATGCCATGTGTTTGTTTAAACAACATAACCACATTTGGTCAAAGGACATGCAAGGTGCCATCAACAAGAGTATGAAAGAGCTCTGTTTCACGATGGGCTTGAGATTTCTTAAGGTAGTTTGTCGGTGTTCAAGTAATCTATGAACGGTTGCCTCCAATCAAGCTCCTCATTAATTTTGGCAACGATAACCTCCCCTTCAAGAGAAAGTCTCTCGATGAGTTTCGAATCAATAAGGGACAAACTTGTCTATTTTGGACCCTTATCGAAATGGACTCATCTTTCGAACATGCCAACTCTTTGGAAAGTTTAGCTAAGGCATCTGCTATTACATTCTCTACTCGGGGAACCTTATAGATGGTGACTTCAGGAATTTAGGCCAATAGCCTCATCGTATACTCATAGTAATGACGAAGTTTGGGCTTGAGGACCTGGTAAGACCCAATAATCTGGTTGATCACCAATCAAGAATCCCCAAAGATGTTGATACTCTTGACACTGATAGTTATGGCTAACTCCAAACTGACAATCAAAGCCTAATACTTGGCTTCGTTGTTGGTACAGGGGTTAGAAAGATAGTATGAGAATCTCATCACATCACAATTTGGAGTTAGAAAAACTATTCCTATCCTTGCCTTTCCTAGGAGAATAGATTGTGGTGCTTCACCTTTAAGAAAAGAAGCAGCACCATCAAAATATATCTCCTGATTGCCTCCCTAAGTTCATGATTTGTTCATTAGGGAGATTGTCACTGGAGAATCAACAGGAAGTGGGTGTGCTGCTAAGATAGTGCTTATCATTTTACTGCATGAAGGGGTATAAAAGTGATATCAAACTGTGAGAGTATCATGGACCAATAAGCCAAATGTCTGGAAAGTGTTGGTCATGTCATGAGGTACTACAATGGATTGGTTCTTGAGATCAAGTTCATCTTATGAGAAAGCATGTAGTATCGTAGCTTCTAAGATGCAAAGATCAAAGCTAGGCAATGTTTCTCAATAGGTGGATAGTTTGCTTCAGCAGGGATCAGACGATGGCTGAGGTAGTAGAGTGCGCTTTCCTTCCCCTCATCATTGGCTTGGGCCAACAAAATTCCAAGAGAGTCATCCAATGCAGTAGTGTAAAGGATCAACAACCCCGATAGATAGAGAACGCTTCACCAAGTATTCTTTGATGTCTTCAATGTGTCGACACTTGTCATCCCACTTGAACTTGGCATCCTTTTGACAAGTGGAGAATGGCTTTGCATCTCCCGATAAGTTTGAGATAAAGTGTCTTAGATATGCCAACCATCCTTGAAAGGATCGTTGAGTTAAACTCTTAGGTGGCATTTCTAAGATAGTTTTGATCTTAAGATCTATTTCTATTCCGGTGTCAACAAAACAAACCCAAGGAATTTCTAAGACAATGCACACTTGGGATTCATTTTAGGTTATATTATCTTAACCATTCAAAAACTACTCTCAAGTCAAAGGTGGTCTCTTTTCTCTCTTTGACTACTAGATCATCAACTAACACTCAACCCGATGATGGATGAGTTCATTGAAGATCCGAGTCATGGCCCATTATGTAGCACCAAAGATTTTAAGGTCGAAAGGCATGACCCTATAACAGAAGATTTTGATCGGGGTTCAAAAAGTAGTGTTTCTTTCATCTTCAGGAGACATATTGATTTAGTTATAGCCAGATGATCCATTCATGAAAGAGAATACTGCATGAGATGAAGCAATGCCCACCATTAACTCTAGTATAGGAAGAGGAAACTCATCCTTAGGGCATGCCTTATTTAAGTCCCTAAAATCAACATAAATGTGAATTTGGCCATTCTTCTTCTTAATTGGGATGACACTAGCTAACTAGGTAGGATATTTTTCTTCCCTGACAAAACCAGCATCGATCAATTTTTTGACTTCAGAAATGACTTGTTGTTCAATTTCTAATCGTATGCATCTAGGAGCTTACTTAATAAGGGTAATGCTAGGATCTATTGCGCTACAAGTCGGAGATAATCCGAATTTCTTCATAACTCCATGTGAAGCTTTTAAACTCAATCAATAGCCTAACTAAGTCATTGGTTTCTTCTTCATTCAAAGAATGATCATGGAGGATTTTCTTCTATCCCGAGGTTGATTTCTTTTTGTCAATTATTGAATGAATCTCCTTCAAACTCTAGCGGTGCTCTTTGACTTGGAGATCATCTGATCTTTGAAGTTTCTAAACACATTCTCATAAGAGTTGGGGATGTGTGAGAAGAACCTATCGATTCCAAATGGTTGGTAACAACTAGAAAATCTTCATCGACCGACCCACTATGTCGAATCCTAGTCCTGCTCTTGATTGTGTTTCCCTGCCTATATTGTTCCATAATTTTTCAAAATATTCTGACCTATACTTGGACCAAGTGTGAGGAACTAAACCTTTCTGTACAAGATTTTGAACACAAGACAAGTAAAAGTCAAAAGACAATTCCATTAATTCTTTAAAAGTATCTTCCTCAAGTCTTACATCCTGCTCTAGACTTGAGGATGATGAACCCAAAAAGAACCTTTTCAGCTTTGTGATATTGGAAGACTTAGGGACTTCCTTAACTATCAAACCTTCAACTTTCTGAGGTGTAAGTGAGGTAAGAGCTAAGATTCCCAACTCGCTAATAGTTTCACATAAACCGATTCAATACTTACTTTGCTTGGCTGGTCTTTGTCTTTGGTCGATTAAAGTCACCTCCAATGGAACCCAAGAGGGTTGGCATATACTAATCACAGACTCATCCTCAGGATTCCAAGTCTATGTGAATAATAAGAGTACTCCTATGAACGGAACATTTCTGAAGGCCAACTAGGGGTCTTCCACCTCTGACCCTCTGCCTCTGCCTACCTGGAGGTTGAGCCATCCTACCCACATGTCCATATGATGGAATGAACGTGGGTGGAATGTGATATGATCCACTTCTTCAATTTCTTTCTCACTTGGAATTTTCTTTTTCTTTTCATTTTCTTTTATCTTTTCTTTTATTTCATTTTCTTTTTCTTTTACATTTGCATTTGAATTTTGTCTAAGTTCACAAGAAAGGGTGTTTTGAGGAAGATAATAGATCGCAACTTCATAAATCTCAACCTCTAGAAATTTTTCATCCTTGACATGGTATTTCAATTCCATCTTTTCTGAACTTGATGCACTGATGAAGGGAGGATAGAACAATCTTATTCTAATGTATCCAAGGCCTACCAAGCAAAGTAGTGAATGAAATATTTGAATCAATGATGTAGATCTTGGCTTATGTTTTTCAGTCACCGATCTGCAACGGTAACACTATGGAACCTAAAGCCCACTCACCTTGATCATTGAATCCTCTCAACATCATTATATCTCCTCGGAGAATAGAGATGTCGATCTTCAAAGAGGCAAGGGTCTTAGACTCATAATGTTTACTGATGCACCTGAAGTTATGAGAATCCTGGAAAGTCTGAACTTGTCCATGTCGATTGTAATGTATAGGAGACGGTTGTGCTCCAAGTCCCTCAATAGAAGGTCTTCATCTGTGAAGGTGATCCCTTAGGCTTCTTTTGCATAATTCTTCCTCACCTATAGTGGTCAGCTGAGCTAAGCATATCTGAAGATCAAGGAGGGCCTTAATTAGCGACTCCCTCATCTCTTTAGAGAAGACAAGGGCATCATTTATACTTAGCTTAGATGGTAACTTTTTTAGATGAAAAGGACATTGTAGTCCACTTTCAGATGGTCTTTCACAAGCATATCCAAGGGTGGAGCATCCTGTGGAAGGGCTTCTCAGTCTTCAATACCAATGACTTATTTCCCTCTATCTAGAGGTGGCCTAGAGGTAACCTGCCATTATGGAGGTTGACTTAATCTCTCTGAGGTAAAGTGGTGCAAGTTTTACCTATAATTTCGCTCACCTACTTCTCCTATGGGACCCTAATCGGATGATTCCAAGTCTATCTCAAGAGGTGAACTAGTTCATGAGTTGGAAAGTCCAACTCAATCGAAAGAGGAAGATCAAAATTATTATTGTTTAGACTTGAAGAGTTATCTTAGAATATAAGAAGATAACTCATCGAAGAGACAGATGTAATTCAAATAGCTTTATTCTTCAATTTCTTGAAGTATTTGGAGGTACAAAGTAGTCAAGTAGTGAGTGAGTAAGGGATTTGATGCCCTTATCCACGATACAAAGAGTTCTACTAGAACAAAAAGAACTAGTCAAATGGAAGAAGTCATCGACATGGAAGCTACAAAGGTTGAGTCCAATAATGCCTATGGTCGTATAAGGGCTATCCTGACCACACATTGCCGCCACAGCTCCCACTTTCCTAGAGAGTACACAACTTGCAAACCTTCCTTGGTGTTGAGGTTTGAGCTGACCTGTGCACCTAAGAAAAGCTTCTTGATCTTCTGAATTATTTTCTTAAAGGTTTTAGACAAAGAATTGTCCCAACCTTCTTTGGTTTTGGTAGGATCACTTGTATCCCCAAGGATTACCTTAATGGAACTGGAAGGTTGTTCCAAAAGTTATTCCTTTGGGATATTGACAACACCAATCTTGAAACTGTATTCAAGCAAATCTTTAAATGTAAAGCAATCATTCAAAATGTGGCCTGTCATACGGTGGTAAGGGAAATAGTTTGGATCATGACTTTTGCCAACTTCCTCCTCCAGAGTTCTGAAATAAAATCAGTTTCTTTAAGAGATTCTTAAAGATTTTCCTGATTTCCCTCTTAAAAGAATAAGGTTTATTTAACTTATCTAATAGTAGGTGGACCATAACTGGAAATATGCATGGTGGTGGTGGTGGTATCGAGGTGGCTATGCGGCCATGGAGGTGGAGGCCGAGGATGGCTTTGGTGGTGGAAAAGGAGGTGGAGGTTACTGAGGTCATGGTCGCTTTGACTGATCTTTAGCTGGCTGCTTCCCCTTGCCAACCACTACAACTACTCCAAGTTTCTTTTCATAGACCTTTTGGGATTTCGCTGTAACCGATCTAGGCAACTATTCTCCTTGTAGACTAGCCTTGTTGATTAGCTTCTCAAATGTCTTTATGGTGAAGCCCTTAAGCATGAAGGGACTACGCCATGGATATTCTTCAAGAGAATCTCAATGGCATGTTGTTCAAACAATGTTCACACTTCATACTCAAGCCATCGAGAATATAATCAACAAGTGACTCACCGAGTGTTGTTGCTACAACGAGATCTATAGTAACCCTTTGAAGCTCAACAAATCTCTAATGAAGAGTTGCTCTAACTCAAAGAATGTCTAACCGAACTGGTAGTTCAACATACCAATCAAAGGAAATGCCCGCTAGGCTACTAACAAAGAGTCTAAAGAGTAAAATATCGCTGCCACCTGCATTGCAACAACTGGCCCTGAAGTGAGCTATATGTTGCCCTCATTTCACCGCCATCAAGTTTTGAAGGAAGGAGGCACAAAACCCTTGGGATATTAATATCATCAAATTCCTCCGGGTGGTCTACCCTTTGGAACCGATGATCCTCCCGCTTGAGCCAAAGGCTTCCTTCACCGCCGCTCAACCATGGATTTTATCTTTTCATGTATGGAGGTACTGTCCACTAGCTTCCTATACAGACTAGTGCTACCTTGCTCAACAGAAGAAAGAGTCTTAATTGGATCTAAGACATGCACTAGTTCACGTTGACTGATATCGACTGTGCTAGGATGAACTGGAAGGGCTTGCTTCTAAAGCACTGCCACTGCTACCATCAAGTCCAGCAACTACTACCATCCTATCAATCTATTCATATTTCTACCTTAACTATTATCGGAGGTGATGGATTGATTCTGCGGTGTCTCCTTGATCAACGTCATCTCCTTCCATGGCCTGTTGGTCCCTAAGTAGAGAACCTCTAGTCTTGATCATGCATATGCTAATTGAATCCCCCATCAAGTCATCTTCATTAGGATCGAAGATGAATCTTTCTTCATCAGACCATGCATACCCTAAGATCTCCTTTTTCTTCATAAAATAATGTGCAACTATCTCATCTAAGGATCGATCTAACTCTATAGGTACAAAAGTTTGGGTGATTGTGATCACATGAACCGAGGCACCGACTCACTCCCGGGGAGTCAATCCTGTGTGGACTGTACTCGCTAGAAGAATGATAATCCTGGCTGATGCTAGCTGTAATAGGGGTAACAATCCTGGAATGATCCTCTACCACTACTACTACTGTACTATCATCTAGGATATCCATGATTGTAGTCACCATCTCTGCATCCGGCTGAATGGGTGGAGTTGGTGAAGGATCAACCACGATGCTCCGGGGTCGCCACTCCTTCCGCATTACTATTAGGGTAGATGGTCGAGTAGAAGAGCTCGGCCCTACCATAATAGGTGGTGTAGGAGGAGTAGATCCCTGGCCATACCGGATCACCAATGCACGCTCGATGCGCCTTCATGGCCTTATGGAATGGGTGATGAACTACAGATGGAGAATGTGGAGTAGGGTGGAGACACCACCACTCTGTGAAGAGCTACCCTCCCGGTGATAGGTCCCCATGAGGAGGATATATGGTATGATCGACGTGGTAGCGTGCGAAATGGAAAGTTGACCAATGCAAAAGTACCGATTGACTACCAATTCCACGCTCCTCCCGGTGATATGATGTATGGGCCTCACGCCCTCTCTTGTGCCTACCTCCTATGCCGCATAATAGATATCAAACCGAAAGACTGACTCGTGCATCCCAGATGCTCGCCATAGAAGAACAAAGAAGGCCAACGTACTACCTCCTACAGAAACTCACGCTGGATGCACCACCGAGGGAAAATCCTCAGAATCTCCATCTGATCCTGAGAGAGAGAGAGAGAGAGAGGATAAAAGTGGTTCTCCATAACCAGTGGTGATGTGATTATATTAGACTCATCCATGGTGATGCCGCCTAAACTCTAGCTAACTGGTATGGAACCGCTTGACCACATGATTCTTATTGCAGTGGTAGAATGAGAGGAGTGCAGCTAGACTGCACTCAAATGTGGGAGGAAATCTAAACTGGGGAGCCTTACCCTTGAGGGTACATGAGTGTGCTACGACCGGGCAATGGGCAACTCGGTATGAACTATCGAATCAGACCTATCGCCGCATCAAACTACTCTTGTGGTACCACTTTCCTCTTTAATGAAAAAATCGAATCGAGGGTAAGTCTATCCCGATGACCGATTTGCCGGCCACCCCACTCTATGTGGAGGGAATGCCCTCACAAGTGATGTTGGCTCCCTCAAAGCCATGGCCAATGTGGATCAAATGGGTATGATCCAAGCGAGGGAAGTCAGCCTGATCCAAGGCTAGGTCCATGCCATGAGAAAAGACAAAGATAAATTCGGATCCGCCATTACATCAACTAAAAAAAGACCGACCGAAAGAAATCAATGAGAAATGAACTCAATTTCTATCTCCATAGATTTTGAAATTTTAGAATTTTGAAAATTTGAACCCACAAACAACTTGGAAGTGTTAAGTGGGGTTAAAATAGATTTTGGAAAGATTGATTGAAAGAGTAATTTGAGTATGAATTCAAACTTCAACAAATTTAAGTATCTTGAAATATGAATTCAAGATTTTGATAAGATGCATCCATAGGTTCATTGATGTTTTGATTTTGAATTTTTGATTTTGAGGACCCTTTCGTTTGACAAATTTGGGTATGTTAAAGCAAGGGTCAAATTGATTTTGTGTTGTTTGAAAGTTTTGGAATTTTCACCTACTTAGTGAAATTTGTTTTGTTTGGAAAATTTTGGAATTCATACTTAGCAAATTTAGGTATGCTTAGAGAAGAATCCAAGTGTATTTTGTTTGATTTTGAAAAATAGAATTCTCAACAAATTTAGTTATGCAAAACCCTAAGTGTTTCATTTGTTTGGAAAATTTTGATTCTTGAAAAGGGTAGGATCCTTTAGAAAATTTGGTATGCTAAGGGAATCCTAATTGTTTTGTTTTGTTTTTGAAATGATTGAAAGTGGAGATTCAACTTTAGCAAATTTGGTATACTAAAGATGAAATTCCACTTGGTTTTGTGAAATGGAAATTTCACTTAGCAAATTTAAGTATACTAAATAAAATTCCAAATGGTGTGTTTGAAATTTTGATTTCATTTTTTATTTTGATTTTTGAAAATGGAAACTTCTCCTTAGCAAATTTTGTATGCTAAGGGAAGAAGTTCCAAAGGTGTGTGAAAAATTTTTATTTTGAGTTTGGAAAATTTACTTAGCAAATTTGAGTATGCTAGGTGAAGTTCCAAAATATGTTTTGAAAAGTTTGAAATTTTGATTTGGAAACTTTACTTAACAAATTTATGTATGTTAAATGATGTTCCAAATGTGTTTTGAAAAATTTTGAAATTTGATTGTTGATTTTGAATTTAGATTTGGAAACTTTACTTAAAAATTTTGGATATGTTAAGTGAGGTTCCCAAATGTGTTTAGAATTTTGAAAATTTTTGGATTTTGATTTTGGAAACCTTACTTAACAAATTTTTGTATGTTAAATGAAGTTCCAAAATTTGTTTTGAATTTTGAAATTTTTTTTTTTGGATTTTGATTTTGGAAATCTTACTTAACAAATTTGTGTATGTTATGTGAAGTTACAAAATGTGTTTAGAATTTTGAAATTTTTTGGATTTTGATTTTGGAAACATTACTTAACAAATTTGTGTATGTTAAGTGAAGTTCCAAAACGTGTTTAGAGTTTTGAAATTTTTTTTGGATTTTGATTTTGGAAACCTTACTTAACAAATTTATGTATGTTAAATGAAGTTCCAAAATTTGTTTAGAATTTTGAAAAAAAATTTTGGATTTTGATTTTGGAAACCTTACTTAACAAATTTGTGTATGTTAAATGAAGTTCTAAAATTTATTTAGAATTTTGAAATTTTTTTTTTTGATTTTGATTTTGGAAACATTACTTAACAAATTTATGTATGTTAAGTGAAGTTCCAAAATGTGTTTAGAATTTTGATTATTTTTTTGGATTATGGAGAGTTCATTTAGCAAATTTGGGGCATGTTAAATAAAGTTCCAAGTGTGTTTATTGAGAATTTTGAAATGTGATTGTTGATTTTGATTTTTGAAAAGAGGACCTCCATTAAACAAATTTAAGTATGTAGAATGGAGATTGATTTTATTTTTGAAATGTAAAATTTTTAATTCTTGTGTGTTTATTACTTTTGAAGGAGAGGAATCCTAACTTAAAACATATATGGGATATGCTTAAGTGGGATTTCCTAAATGATATTTTGTTTTTAGTTGGAGATGAATTCTTCATTTAATAAACCTAAGCATACTAAATGAAGATCTTTACAGGTGCTTTTTGAAATTTTTTGATTTTGTTTACAAATGAACTTTTTCATCCAATAATTGTGAATGTATTGAATAGAAGCGTTCATGTGTGCTTTTGGAAAAGTTTTATGATTATGATTGTGATTTTGGAAAACATGATTGTCCATTTTATTTTGAGAATGAAATCTTCATCAAAGTGAATTGAAAGAAGATATTCATTTGTGCTTTTTTGAAAATGTTAATAGTTTTACTTTGAAAATCCCTACATGCAACAATTATGTGAATTGTTAAATGAGGGTGAAGAAATTTTGTGGAAAATATTTTATTAAGTGCATTTTTGAAAAAGGTGCTTTTGAAAAGCAAATTTCTTTATGAAAAATTTATTATTTTTAGGATAAACCTTTTCTTATCATGAAGATGATAAGGAGGAAGACTTTAAGAGAAGTTTTCTTTTTATTTTAGATCTTTTCATTTTACCCATTGGAGGAACCCAACGGGGGCTTTAAGACCAACAGGGAATGTGGCCCTAAAACCTAAAGATGTTGGCTAACTTAACTCAAGAATGAAATGAGCTAAGTGCCAATGGGAAGAAGGATAGTCTTGGATTCATACCAAAGTAAAAACCCACTATCGATACTCAAAGACAATGATCATTTACCAAAGTTGGATAGAGGAACCATCCCTAGTACAGTCGCCAGAAAAATATGTGGTGAATAAATCCTTATAAGGGAGTCGCCTTTCAAATCTGTGGGGAGAAAAGAAAGAGGACACCCTTACAAAAATTCATCTTGGTAAGATGCCATGCAGATCTGCAGATGTACTTATTCAGGTGATCAGATATGTCATCAATGTATAGTGTACTATCTCAAAAGACAGAAGTCACTACCCTTCAATGGAACCAATCACCTCAATAAGGACTCCTAAGGATGATGGGTCTGCATATGTACTAGATATTCTTCCCTTACTTTACATGAAAAAGTAAAGCAGGGTTTATTTTAATCGGGGTTCATTAAGTTCCCTACAGGGTTAAGCCCCCATAGTTAATTACATCCTAGGACAGGATCCTTTAGGAAAACTCTCGATTAAGGTAAATGATCACTGTCTCTGAAGATTTCAATAGGAAGGACTATTAATCAATTGGTTTATATTTTTGAAGATCAAATGGGATTAATCAAAAGAGGGAGTTATTATCAAAGCCAAAATAAGAATACATAGGAGATGCTCACGATGATAGGAAGCCTAGAGAGCATCTCAAACTATCAATAGTTGGGCTTTATAATTTGGAAATTGATTTAATTTGTTTGAGTTGCATTTTTCATTAGAATTTTAGGACTTAAGATTCCGTAACACAAGATTAAGAAAATGCCTAAGAGGCGAGGAATTATGCTTATGACCCACAAAGGGGAGAAGCAATCTCAGAACTTAAATCTAGGTAGCTTCGGTGAGGGACGAAAGCACAACCTAAATCTAAAGAAAAAATGGGTATTCGGTTTGCCTCCACAAGAGAGGACAAACCACCTGACAGCTTGGACTTACAATCTCTTGGGGGTGGCTGCCAACTAACTCATCCTGCAATTTTAAATACATATAGGCAAGTCTTTATGCTTATGCAAGATAACTAGGTTGTTATTATTTAGAGAAACTAAGTCCTTAAACTCACTCCCTAAAGAGACTAATTCATGGGGACCTAAATCTAATGCATTTCAAGTTTCATTTTATTTCATTTTTGAATAATCCTTTTTTACTCAGGCTAATAGGACTTTTATGACTAATGCATGGGAAAATAGATTATTGGCCAAAATCGGCTAGAATTTTAGGAGGTGAGTTTCCTCCACGACCCTCATAGGTCAAGCCGGGTTCTCTGGAAAAGATGGAAGCCCTCCAAACAAGACTGAAATAAGATGCCATTGTGCATGATATTATAAAGAAAAGAACTCATCCAACGAAGGGGTTTCTAATTCTTTTATCTTGATTTTTTATCCTAAGCTTTAAGTGAGGTTATGAGTTATTTAGTTTTAGTTTGAATTTTTAAGTTGGGTAAAAAAATTTATTTTTCCCTAAAGAGCCTAATCCACATCCATGTAGAAAAGCATGCCACTTAATGTGCGAGATAAACAAACATCAATCAATTTATAAAACTAGGGCAAAAAGAATAAATGGCCATTTGTGGTCGGGCACCACCGCATAGACCCTAAAATATCAAATGTGGGTAGTCGAGTTCTATCCTTATACAACCCAGATTATAAATGAATTAAATTATAATTTAAGCAAAGGAATTCATTGTTATGGGGGTCTTCAAGCTTTAATCTTCTTTCTTCTTTCTTCTTTATTTCTTTCTTATTTTCTTCTTTATTATGGGGGCCTTTGATTTTCTCTCATGGTTCAATCAAATCTACAATCATGAGTCTATATATAAATCCAAACCTTAATCACTTAATCAAAACCCGAATCAAAAATTAAATCCAAAACTCCTTCATATTCTTCCTTTGAATATGAAATTTTCAAATGGATAAAAATCCATTTGACTTCAAATCACTTGTAAATGGATTTATATTTCAATCATAAGTCCACATACAAGATCAATCAACTTCAAATCAAGCTTTGACCAAGCCATTTGACCCACTTAGGCTCACTTGACCTAAAGTGACCTAAAGTACCCTTATAAGCTAACTTTTGATCCTAATCAAATTGGATTGAACCAAACTAATATATACCTGTCATCATGTGCAACAATCATGATGGGATGATCAATCAATCCAATTGGATCAAACCAAGTCAAACCTGAGGGTTGACCAAGTCAACACTTAACCTAAAATGAAATCTAACATAGCCAAATTCCACCATAGGCCAAATTGATTGAAACCATTGATCCAAGTTCAGTCATGACCTATGTTTGAACATGACCAAGTCAACTTTTGAGCCTAACCTAGCCCATTTGGCCCACTTGACCCAAGTTGACCCATTTTGACCTAAAGGGCCAAAATGTGTCAAAACTTGATCTAAGCCAAATTGATTGAAACAAATGGGTCAAGTCCATTCCAAATCACTTATGGAACTTGACCAAAGCCTCATTGGCTAACTAGATCCAACCTAGCCTAGTTGACCTTAGACCCAACATGACCTAAAGGGGTCATGTTGAGCCAAAATTGAACTTAACCCAAATTAATTGGAAACAAAGATACCAATCCAGTCCATATGACTAACCAAACCTAAACCTACCCTTGACCTAACCCAAATAGGTCAAATGGGTCAAATAGGTCAACTTGACCCATTTGACCTAAATGGGTCATATGAGCCAAAACCTAATCTATACCAAATTGAACCAAACCAAAGGCACCAAAATATTTCAAATAGTCATATGAACTTAACCCAACCCTTGGTTTGACCCAATTTGTCCTATTTGTCAACTTGACCTAAGTTGACCCATTTTGACCAAAATAGGTCAACATGAGCCAAACCCTATAAAATGGATTCCAAATCCATTGAAACTTGGCCCAACCTATTTTCTCAACATACCAAACATACTCAAATTAAAAAAAAATAGCAAAATGACCATTATACCCCTAGGCCATAGAACAAATTTTGGCCTAGCCCATGGGTATTTTGGTCATGCACTCATCATAAACACTTAAGGCTCTCCTAAAACCTCAAGAGGACCTAGTGATGAGTGGTGCATCCAACCCAATGGGTTTGGGTCAACCCATTTGGCCCATGGAGAAAACCTGACCCATAAGCATGAAATTAAAAATTCAAACTCCCCCCAAACCTCAATTGGATGCACATGGGAGGTTGGCAATCCATTCCTTGGCTCAAACCGACCATGTGCACACTCCTAACTGATCAAACAGCCCTCAGCCTATGATCAATTAGATCAAAATGGCATGTCCATTGTCAGCCATCCAATCCTTCAAGGGGGAGATATACTCCCCCTAATTCACTAAAGTTTTCACTCACTCATACTCAATTGAGGTCTAAGGAGAGTTAGCAACCTTCATAGAGCTTTCCCAGAGTGCCTAAGGAGGTTTTAGAATTTACCTTCCTTAGTTTTGCATAGTGTAAAATAGGGGAGCTCACCTTGATTTCCAAAATCCTCTACACTTGATCTTAGCCCAATTCCTTTTGCAAGCATACTTAGGTTGAGCTCACCTGTTGATTCCTTGAAGGCAAGGAGGATGAATTGGATCAAAGTCAACTCAAGCTAAGGAGGAGGTGAGCCATAAGAAGATCCACTCCATCTCAAGCGCACAAAACTTCAGCAAGGCTTCATCTCAACCAGATGAAGCTTCTCCAAGGGAATCGGGCATCGGTGATCACCTCTAGCGAGGTTAGTGAATTTCTGATCACTTAGGCTAAGGGGTGTTGGCCTTTTGTGAAGTGGATTTTAATATCATAGGATCTTAGCCATTGGATTGGCCGCTTTGATCCCTTAGATGGTGTGGGTTGAGTCTTGATTGAATCCATGAAGGACTGGACTCGGATCTTCCCTTGGATTGTGAATTACTTACATTCCTCCTCAGGGAAGAACTCAGCCCATCTCAGTCATCCAACCGCTCATTTTTAGATGGATGATTGAGATTATTAGACACATTTTTAATCCCTTTATCTAATTTAAAACCACGGGTATATCCTCAGCCGTCCGATCTTTGATCGGATGGCTAAGGGTAAAAGCACGTCCGCCGCCGCCATTCCCTTGATGTGACAATTTAAAGAGCACTGCGGCGATGTGTAAAGCTGACCCACCACGCCACACCGTGGATTGATTAAGTGGGATTAGTTAGTTAACTAATTAATTTCTAATTAATCCCTATAGCTTCTAGAAATCATAGCTCCTCATAGAAAAATTAGAAAATAAAAGGAAAAATGCCTTGGATAGATAATTCCATCTATAATGTTTTAAAAATGTTTTGAATGTATTTCAATTTTTCTTTTTCTCTGAATTTAGGTTTCTTTGGGAATGTTAATTAGCTAATTACTTTCTAGTTAAGTCACCAATTAATGTCAAACCTCTAGGATTTATTTTAGGGGATGACCTCTACCTCCCTTAATTTTCTTAAGATTTATTGAGGCCTTGATTAGAAAAATTGCTAGCTCATTCTCTAATTACCCCTTCATATAATTAAGGGTAATTAAGATCTAATTAGAGGATTTTCTCTATGATTAAGATGGATTAAGGTTAGATCCAGTGAGTAAGAGTTTAAAGGAATAATTTTGAAGGTATTTCCCCTAAGCTATTCCCTAAACCCCATTTTCTTTCCTTAATTGCCTTCTTAATTAAGGGTTAATTCATTAATAACCCCTTTAAATAATTTTCAAAAATTCTAAAAATCTCTAAAACTTAAATAATCTACCTTGGGTAGATTCTTAGGTGTTCAATAGTCTAAGTCTAATTAAGGAATGTAAACTCCCTTTCATAAGTGTGAAAGGGTGTTTAAAAGTACTTAAGCTAAAACCCCTTCGCTTAATTAACTTTTAATTATGAACCAAACTGCATTAGGCCTTTTCAATACTAGGTCCATTACAAATTTACATAACTTGTAGGATTTATGTCATAGGTGGTGTAGGTAAGGGTTAATTAAGCTAATTTATGTATACCATAACCTAATCAATGCTTAAAAATGTATTTAATTATCTAAAAATTAAATTAAAATATAAAACACATGTGGGAATGGATTAGGAACAACAAACTCATCTCACCACTTTAAAATTAAGTCAAACTTCAAACAAACCAAAATTATTTTGAAATTCACTTTGATTTATTCTAAGTTTTCTTATTCTTTAAGAATGTCTTTAGGAATTAAGTAAAGTGAGTTTGTTCATGATTACATTACTTTAGATCTTTCCCAACATGTTAAATTGTATGCATGCATCCATGATTTCATGTTTTCAAAATTTTAAAATGAAATATTTACTTTATGTCAAATGTGCATGTGTTGGCTAAAGTAAAATATGAATGGCTATTATCACTACTAAATCAAAATATTTTCAAAATATAAATGAAAACATCAAATCTAAAAGTGTGCTATTCATATATTAATTATTGCATGTGATGATTATTAAAACATGTTTAGTGTAGCTTTCCTTCCTTTCTTATGTTAGCATAGTTTTGAATATGGGTTGGTAAGATGTAGGGTTCATTTGAAAAGAACCAACACTTACTTAATTCCCAATTCATCCCTGATCTCCTAAGAAGGATTGCTATGCATTGCATAAACAAAATGAAATCATTAAACAAACTTTTGCATATTCCTTTTCCATTTCATTTCTTTTATATGCTTAGTACTTAAGGAAAGTGGTATATTAGTGGACAACCCGAGATTGAGCTTTAAGTAGCCTAAGTAGGTCTTGTACCTTACACCTCGGTTAACAATATGTACTCACTTATGCCTTTCTTACTTTCATGCATGTATGTGAAATTTTGGATAAGAAAACCTTTTCTACTTAAGAAAAATCATACATATGTTTAACTTCTAAATTTTCTTAAATGGATTACTTAGCATGCATCATAAAGTGTGTTAAATTCTCATTTGCATGTATATATATATATGCTTAGGGTCCATCCATATGCATGTTATATATGTTGGGAAAAGAATTAGTAATGTATGTTATGTGAATTTTGATTCATTTTCTTAATCTTAAAATGCCTTTCTTTTTTGAATAGGTTTGTTTAGAGTTGATCTAAACTTAGGATTAATTAAAAGATGTAATTTCACCTAAATGAAATTAAAATGTGAACTTACCTTAGAAATTACTTAAGGATTAGGAAGGAAAGAAGTTCTCTTTTCTCTTTTCTTATAACTTAGTAATTAATTGTAGGTTTCACTTAAACCAAATTAAAAAATGAAATAAAAATAACCCAAACACTTAAATAACTTAAATCAAACCCTCCTCTAAGTTGAACATGTCCTTTCACACTTAGAAAATTCAAACCTAAAGTAAACTAAGCAACACAAACCTTCAAAGCACACACACTAGCCTAAGTCACCACTTCTAGCTTTAGGTTAGGTTAGCTCATGGCTTGATGTTATGTTTTGTTTTGTGATGAATATTTTAGACTGATGTTAGAGTGTATGCTCATAGAATGAATGGTAGGATGTGATTAGTCTAACTATTCTTTTTTTTGGGATTGCTAAAGGGGCTATCATAAATAAAATATAAATGCTTCTTGCTTGCGGTGCTTATACCCCATAATCCATAGGCGGTGGACTTAGTCACCCATGTGGGGTGATAAGTCCAATATACATGCTTGGGATTTGTGGTGTGATTTTACTAACCTTTATTTTGGTGTTAGTTAGATTTATGATTTCCTTTTCATGTAAAAAAATTTGTATATTTAGGATTTTGGAATGATTTGTTATGGGGATTAGGATGAACATTGGTCATAAGATTCATCTTATGCACCATGTGAAGCCCTTGGCATCTACCATTCAAAAGATCCAAAGAAGAAAGAAGAAAGAAAAGAAAGAAAGAAAGAAAGAAGAAAGAAGAACAAAGCTTGAAGACCCCATAACAATGAATTCCTTTTGCTTAAATTATAATTTAATTCATTTGTAATGGGTTGTATAAGGGTAGCTTGGCCATTTGATATTTTCGGGTTTGTGTGGTGGTGCCCGACCATGAACGATCATTTATTCTTTTTACGCTAGTTTTATAAATTGATTGATGTTTGTTTAACTTGTGCATTAAGTGGCATGCTTTTTTTAGTTTCTTCCTTGCTTTATGTATGGCCTGGATGTGGATTAGGCTCTTTAGGAAAAAATAAATCTTTTACCCAACTTAAAAATTCAAATTAAAACTAAATAACTCATAACCTCACTTAAAGCTTAGGATTAAAATCAAGATAAAAGAATTAGAAACCCAAGCTGGATGAGCTTTTCTTTATAATATCATGCACAAATGCATCTTATTTCACTCTTGATTGGAGGGCTTCCATATTTGCTAGAGAACTCGGCTTAATCTTTGAGAGCCGTGGTGGAAACTCACCTCCTAAACTTTTCGCTAATTTTGGCCAATAATCTACTTTCTCATGCATTAGTCATAAAAAAATCCTATTAGCTGAGTCAAAATATTGTCCAAAATGAAATTTGAAATGCATTAGATTTAGGTCATTTGAAGCATGTCCCTTTACATGATCTAGTCTCTTTAGGAGTGAGTTTAAGGACTTAGTCTCTTTTTAAATAAAAAATAGCCTAGCTATCTTGCATAAGACTTACTACATGTATTTAAAATTATAGGAGGAGTTAGTTGGCACCCCAGTGGTTGTAAGTCCAGCCGGGTGGTTTGTCCTCTCTTATGAGGCAAAACCATTTTGCCTTAGATTTAGGTTATGCTTTCGGCCCCTCAGCTCCTAGATTTAGGTTGAGGTTGCTTTTTCCCCTTTGTGGGCCATAAGCATAATTCACTCACCTCTTAGGCATTTCCTTAATGTGTTAAGGAATCTTAAGTCTAAATTCTAATGAAAAATACAACTCAAACAAACTAAATCAATTTCTAAAATGTAAAGCCCAATTTTAGGATAGTTTGAGATGCTTCTAGGTTTCTAGCATGAGCATCTCTACTTATTCCCATTTTGGCTTCAATAATAACTCCCTCTTTTGATCAATCCCATTTGATCTTCAAAAAACAAACCAATTTGATAGTCCTTCTATTGAAATCTTCAGACAATGATCATTTACCTTAATCGAGTTTTCTAAAGGATCCGTCCTTTAGGATAACTATGACTATAGAACTTAATGAACATTTAAAATAAACCCTTTACTTTTCCATGTAGGGAAGAATCTCGTACATATCAGACCCATCATAGGAGTCCTTATTGAGGTGATTGGTTCCATTAAAGGGTAGTGACTTCTATCTTTGAGATAGTACACTATACTTGATGTATCATCACTGAATAACATACATCTGGTGGCATCTTACCAAGATGAATTTTTTCTAAAGGTTCTCTTTCTTTCTCCCACAGATTTGAAAGGACTCCCTTAGAAATTTTTCACCATTTTTAGTGACTCCCTGGGGATGGTTCCTCTCTCCATCTTTGGTAAATGATCATTGTCTTTGAGTATCGATAGTGGGTTTGTACTATGAATCCAAGACTATCCTTCTTTCCATTGGCACTTAGCTCATTTCATTCTTGAGTTAGTTAGCCAACATCTTTAGGTTTTAGGACCATTCCTTGTTGGTCTTAAAACCCCTCATTGGGTTTCTCAATGGGTAAAATGAAAAATCTAAAAAAAAAAACATCTTTAAAGACTTCCTCCTTATCATTCATGATAAGGAAAGGTTCATCCTAAAAATAATAAATCTTCCATACAGAACTTTGCTCTTTCAAAAGCACCTTTTTCAAAAAATGCACTTAATAAAATATTTTCACAAAATTTCTTCACCTCATTTAACAATTCATAATTGTTAATGTAGGATTTTCAAAATAAAACTAAATAACATTTTCAAAAGCACAAATGAATATCTTCTTTCAATTCACTTTGATGAAGATTTCATTTTCAAAATAAAATGAACAATCATGTTTTCCAAAATCATAATCATCAAACTTTTCAAAAGCACATGAATCTTCTATTCAATATATTCACTTATTGAATGGAAAGTTCATTTAAACAAAATAAAATTTTCAAACACATGAATATCTTTATTTAATATAGTTTATTAAATGAAGATTTCATTCCCAACTAAAATAAAATATCATTTAGGAAATCCTTAAGCATATCCCACATATGTTTTTAAGTTGGAATTCCTCTTTCAAAAAAAAGCAACAATCACACACAAAAAAAATTTCACATTTCAAAATAAAATCAATCTCCATTCTACATACTTAAATTTGTTGAATGGAGGTCCTCTTTTCAAAACATCAAAATCAAACAATCATATTTCAAAATTTCAAAAAACACATTTGGAACTTCATTTAACATACAAATTTGTTAAGTTAAGTTTCCAAATCAAAATCAAAATAATTTTTTTAAAATTCTAAACACATTTTGGAATCATTTAACATACAAAATTTTTAAATAAAAAATCAAAATCAACAATCATATTTCAAAAAAATTTTCACATTTTGGAACTTAATTTAACATACAAATTTGTTAAGTTAGTTTCCAAAATCAAAATCAAAATTTTAAAATTCAACACATTTGGAACTTCATTTAACATACACAAATTTGTTAAGTAAGTTTCCAAATCAAAATCAAAAATTTTCAAAATTCATTTTGGAACTTCATTTAACATACCCAAATTTGTTAAGTAAGTTTCCAAATCAAAATCAAAATTTCAAAATTTCAAACACATTTGGAACTTCATTTAACATACCTAAATTTGTTAAGTAAAGTTTCCAAATCCAAAATCAAAATCAAATCAAAATTTCAAAATTTTCAAACACATTTGGAACTTCATAACATACCCAAATTTGTTAAGTAAAGTTTCAAATCCAAAAAATCAAAATCAAAATTTTAAATTTTAAACACATTTGGAACTCATTTAACATACCCAAATTTGTTAAGTAAAGTTTCCAAATCAAAAAAAAAATTTTCAACATTTGGAACTTCATTTAACATACAAATTTGTTAAGTAAAGTTTCCAAATCAAAATCAAAATTTTAAAATTTCAAACACATTTGGAACTTCATTTAATACCAAATTTGTTAAGTAAAGTTTTCCAAATTCAAAATCAAAATCAAAATTTCAAAATTTTCAAAACATTTGGAACTTCATAGCATACCCAAATTTGTTAAGTAAAATTTCCAAATCAAAATCAAAATCAAAATTTCAAAAAATTTGGAACTCTTAACATACAAATTTGTTAAAGTTTCAAATCAAATTTAAAATCAAAACAAAATTTCAAAATTTTCAAACACATTTGGAACTTCATTTAACATATCTAAATTTGTTAAGTAAAGTTTCCAAATCAAAAATTCAAAACTTTTCAAAACACATTTTAGGACCTCACCGCATACTCAAATTTTCTAAGTAAAGTTTCCAAACTCAAAATAAAATTTCTTATACACCTTTGGAACTTCTTCCCTTAGCATACCAAATTTGCTAAAGAGAGGTTTTCATTTTCAAAAAAATCAAAATCAAAAGCTGAAATCAAAATTTTAAACACACCATTTAGAATTTCATTTAACATACTTAAATTTGCTAAGTGAAATTTCCATTTCATAAAAAAATTTATCTTTAGCATAAAATTTTTCTAAGTTGAATCTCCACTTTCAATCATTTCAAAATAAAAACCTTAGGATTTAGCATACCAAATTTGTTAAGGATCTATCCAAAAAATTCAAATAAATAAAACTTAGGATTTTCTTAGCATACCTAAATTTTAAAGAATCTATTTTCAAAATCAAATGAAACACATTCACTTTCTACCTAATTTGCTAAGTGAAATTAAAATTTTTTGAAATCAAAAAAATTTCAAAAAAAACAATCACTTTCACTTTAGCATACCTAAATTTGCTAGTGAAATTCAAACATTCAAACAACACAAAATCATTTGACCTTACTTTTTACAAAAATTTGTTAAAGGAAGGGTCCTAAATCAAATCAAATTCAAAATCAAAATAAAATGAAATGGAAGCATCTATCAAAATCTTGAATCCATATTTCAACATACTCAAATTTGTTGAAGTTTGGATTCATACTCAAATTCCTCTTTCAATCAATCTCCAAATTCATTTGAACCCTCTTAACACTTCCAAGTTGTTGGATGTGGGTTCAAATTTTTAAAATTCAAAATTCAAAATCTATGGAGGCAAGAAAGCGATCATTTCTCATTTAGATTTCTTTCGATTGACAATTTTGGTTAGGTTAAATAGTGCATGGCGGATCACAAATTTGTCTTTACCTTCCCTCATGGCATAGATCTAGCCTTGGAGACTTCCTCATTTGGATCATACCCATTTGATCCACTTTGGTTTTGAGCCAAGATCACTTGTGAGGCATTCCCCTCACCTCGGCTAGAAGAGGGTGGGTCAGGATCATCGGTAGACTTACCCTCGAAAGATTTTCACTAAAGAGGAAAAGTTATATACCTTTAGTAGTTTAGTAGCTGAGGTTCAGTGGCAGTTCATCCTAGGTTGCCCACATTGCCCGGTGCAGCTAACCATCATCTTACCCTCCAAGGGTAAGGCTCCCCAGTTTTGGGATTGCCTCCCCACATTTGAGTATGGGTCTAGCACTCCTCTCATCTACTCACTGCAAAATAAGAATCATATGGTCAAACGGTTCCATACCAGGATAGCGAAAGTTAGGAAGCGGGTTAGCATGGATGAGTCTCCATGATCACATCACCCAGGAGAGAAAACATCCTCTCTCGATGATAGAGAGGATGCGGGAGGATCATTCATACTCCTCTGGTGCATCTATCCGTTTCTAGTAGGAGGTCATACGTCGGCCTTCACTTTGTTCTTTGCCATGTAAACGGAGCATATGGACACTCAAAGTTTGATGCTCAGTTTGATTTATGATCTATTATCCCCATAGGGAGGTCCGTGAGAGGCCCATGAAATACATCATACATCACGAGGGAGGCGAGGTAGTTAGTCTACTGGTTGACTTTCAGGTGCTACCCGATCCATCGATAGTATCCTCCTCACCATCCAGGAGGCTCACCATAGAGAGTCGTGTCTCCACCCCCTCTCTACCATCAGCCATCGCAAGGTTTTCATCATTATTCCATAGCCATGAAGGGCGCCACATCGTGGTGATCAGTATGGCCAAGGATCCACTCTCCTACACCACATCATGGTAGGAGCTCTCTGCTTACCTTACGCGTGGTGGTGCAAAAGGAGCGGCCGAGCATCGTGGTTTCCTTCACCAACTCCACCCATTCACGAGATGGTGAGATGGTATCTATTATGGATATTAGATGATTCGTGGCAAGTGGTAGAGGATCATCCTAGGATTGTTACCCTTTATAGCCGGATTATCATTCTTCTAGTGATCTGCAAGATTGACTCCCTATTAGGTGAGGTCGGTGCCTCTCGATTCATGATAGAGATCACCTAGCTTTTGTACTGTTAGATCGATCCTTAGATGAGATAGTTGCACACTATTTTATGGAGAAAAAGGAGATCTTAGGGTATGCATGGTCTCGATGAAGAAAAGTCGCGATCCCAATGAAGATGACTTGATGGGGTGTATGCATATGGATTAGAGGTTCTCTTCTTAGGACCAAGCCATGGAAGGAGATGAGGTTGATCAAGACACCATAGAATCAATCACCTCATTGTTAAGGAAGAAAGATGAATATTGATAGGATGGCATAGATTTGGACTTGTTGGCGGTGTGTGCTTGGCAAGCCCTTCCGGTTCATCCTAAGTTGATGTCATCGGCTGACTAGTGCATGTCTTAGATCCGTTAAGACTCTACCTCCCATTGAGCAAGGTAGCACTAGTCTATAGGAAGGTAGTGGATAATCCATACATGAAAAAATCCATGGTTGAGGTGAAGGAAGCCTTGGCTCAAGCAGGAGGATCATCGATTCCAAAGGTAGACCTACCAGAGGAATTTGATGCATCCGGATCCCAAGGGTTTTGCCTCCTTCCTTCAAGAGCTTGATGGCGTGGTCAGGAATAGCTCCATTGAGGGGTTGTTGCAACATGTGGCGGCGCTTTACTCTTTAGACTCTTTGTATAGCCTAGTATTGCCTTTGATTGGTATGTTTCGCCCTGGTTGTTAAGACATTTTCTAAGGCAACTCTTCTTTATCAAGAGATTTCTTTGGAGCTTAGCAAAGGGTTTATAGGTGTGATCTCGTTGTAGCCAACAACTCGGTGAGTCACTTGTTGATTATATTCTCCGATGGCATAACCAGTATGAAGTGTGACCACCATTATGAACAACATGCCATTGAGATTCTCTTGAAGAATATCCATGGCGATTGCCTTCATGCTTAAGGGCTTCACCATAAAGATATTTGAGAAGCTAATCAACAAGGCTAGTCTACAAGGAGAGGCCAAATAGTTGCCTTTTTCGGTTACTTGGAAATCCCAAAAGGTTTATGAAGAAACACGGAGTAGCGTGATTGACAAGGGGAACCAAACTAGAGATCGTCAGAGACCATGACCTCAGAGCCTCCACCTCCTTTGCCACCACCAAGGCAACCATCCCTACCACCTCCGGCCCGGCCTGACCCTCACCATCACCGTAGCGACATGCATATCGCCGGTAGCTATGGTCCACCTACTCTATTAGATAAGTTAAACAAACCTTATTCTTTTAAGAGGGAGGTAATCAAAAATCTTTAAGAATCTCTTAAAGAAACTTGATTTTTTCGAGCCTAGAGACTAGAGGAAGTAGGCAAAAGTCATGATCCAAACTTTTCCCTTACCACTGTATGCTAGGCCACATTTTGGAGGATTGCTTTACATTCAAGGACTGGCTTGAACACAATTTCAAGAACAGTGTTGTCATTATCCCAAAGGAATACCTTGTGGAACAACCTTCCAGTTCCATTAGGGTAATCCTTGGGGATACAAGTGATCCTACCAAAACCAAAGAAGGTTGGGACATCTCTAAAATCTAAGAAAATAATTTAGAAGATCAAGAAGCTTTCCTTTGCGGGTGCAGGTCAAACCTCCAACACCAAGGAAGGTTTGCAAGTTGCCAACTCTAGGAAAGTGGGAGCTCAGTGGAGCATGCATGTGGCCAGGATAGCCCCGCACATGTCCAGACTCTAGCCTTTGTAGCTTCCACATCAGTGACTTCTACCATTTCAGTTAGTTCTTCTATTTCTTGTTCTAGTAGAACTCTTGTATCAGCAGATAAGGGCATCAAATCCCTTACTCCACACTCACTTGACTTCTACTTTGTACCTCCAAATACTTCCAAGAAATTGAAGAATAAAGCTGATTTGAATTACATCATGTGTCTCTTATGAGTTATCTTCTTCATTCTAGCATAACTCTTCAAGTCTAATAAACTATAATAATTTTGATCTTCCTCTTTAGATTGAGTTGGATTTTTCCAACTGAATACTAGTTCACCTCTTGAGATAGACTTGGAATCATCTCAGAGTCCCATAGGAGAAGTTGTAGGTGAGCCTGAAGTGCAAGTAGAACTTGCCACCACTTGCCTCAGATTCAAGTCAACCTCATAGTGGCAAGGTTCTACCTCCTAGGGCACCTCTATAAATGAAATAAGTCATTGGTATTGAAGATCGAGAAGCCCTTCCAGATGCTCCACCCTTGGATATGCTTGTGGAAGACTAGCGAAGGTGGACTACAATCCTTTCTCATCTAAGAAAGTTGCCATCTAAGCTAAGCATATATGATGCCCTTGTCTTATCCAAAGAGATGAGAATCACTAATCAAGGCCCTCCTTGATCACGAATATGCTTAGCTCAGTGACTATAGGTGAGGAAGCACACTATATAAAAAGAAGCCCAAGGGATCACCTTCACTAATGAAGACCTTCTTGGGGACTTGGAGCACAACCATCCCCATATTCGATCGACATGGATAGGTTCAGACTCACAGGTTCTGGATTGTGCATCTAAACATTATGAGACCCTTGCCTATTTGAAGGTCAACATCTCCACTCTTCGAACAGATATGATGATGTTGAGAGGATTCAATGATCAAGGCAAACAGGCTTTAGGTTCCATAGTGTTACCGTTGGAGATCGGTGACTGGAAGACTGAAGCTAAGTTCTACATCATTGATTTGAATACTTCATTCACTACTTTGCTTGGTAGGCCTTGGATACATTAGAATAAGATCATTCCATCCTCCCTTCATCAGTGCATCAAGTTCAGAAAAGATGGAATTGAGTATCGTGTCAATGGGATGAAAAAGCCATTCTCAGTTAGAGAGGTTGAGATTTATGAGGATGCGACCTATTATCTTCCTCAAAATACCCTTTCTCAGGAACTTGGATAAAATTCAAATGCAAATGCAAAAGAAAAAGGAAATTAAATAAATAAAAAGATAAAATATGAAAAAAGAAAAGAAAAGTCCAAGTGAGCAAGCAAAAAGAATTGAAGAAGAAATAGATCCGCATATCACATTCCACCCACAGTTCGTTCCATCATATGGACATGTGGGTAGAATGGCTCAACCTCCATCAGGTAGAGGTAGAGAAAAAAATAGAGGCAGTTCTGAGGTGGAAGACCCCCTAGTTAGCCTTCAGCCAATAAAGGTCGTATTTCAGTTCATAGGAGTATCCTTACTATTCACATAGACTTGGAATCCAGTTTTAAGGATGAGTCTAATGTGGTTAGTATATGCCAACCCTCTCGGGTTCCATTGGAGGTGACTTTTGATCCAGCAGATGAAGACTAGGCCTCCAAGCAAAGCAAAGTATTTGAATGGTTTATGTGAAACTATCGGAACGGTTGAGAACCTTAGCTCTTACCTCACTTACTCAAAGTTGAAGGTTTGATAGTTAAGGAAGTCCTAAGTCTTCCAGTGACATGAGGAAGAGGTTCTTTTGGGTTCATCATCCTCAAGTCCAGAGCTCGATGTAGGACTTGAGGAAGATACTTTTAAAGAATTAATGGAATTACCTTTTGACTTTTACTTGCCTTGTGTTCAAAATCTTATGCAGAAAGGTTTAGTTCCTCTCACTTGGTCCAAGTACAAGTTAGAATATTTTGAAAAATTATGGAACAATACAGGAAGCACAATCAAAGGACTAGATTAGTGGGTCCATGATGATGAAGATTATTGCCTAGTTGTTATTAACCATTTGGAGTCTGATAGGTTCTTCTCACACATCCCCAACTCTTATGAGAATGTGTGTTTAGAAACTTCAGAAGACCTAAAGGATCTCCAAGTCAAAGAGGCACCGCCAGAGTGTGAAGAGGAGATTCATTCAACAATCGACAAGCTAAAAGAAATCAACCTCAAGAAGAAAATCCAACATATCATTGTTCTGAATGAAGAAGAAACCAATGACTTAGTTATTGGTGAGTTTAAAGACTATTTTGCATGGAGTTATGAAGAAATGCGATTATCTCACGACATTGTCACAAGCTAGCAATAGACCTAACATTACCCTATTAAGCAAGCTCCTAGAGCATGCGATTAGAAAAACAACATGTCATTTTAAGTCAAGAAATTGATATCTTGGTTTCATGGAAGAAAAATATCTACACCTTGTTAGCTAGTGTCATCCCAATTAAGAAGAAGAATGACCAAATTCACATTTGTGTTAATTTTAGGGACTTAAACAAGGCATGTCCTAAGGATGAGTTTCCTCTTCCTATACCAGAATTAATGGTGGACATTGCCTCATCTCATGCTATGTTCTCTTTCATGGATGGATCATCTGGCTATAACCAAATCAAGATGTCTCCTGAAGATGAAAGAAATACTACTTTTTGAATCTTGATTAAAATATTTTATTATAATGTTATGCCTTTCGACCTTAAAAATGCTGGTGCTATATACCGACGGGCCATGACTTAGATCTTCAATGAACTCATCCATCATCATGTTGAGTGCTAGTTGATGATCTAGTCAAAAGAGAGAAAAGGAAGACCACCTCTTTGACTTGAGAGTAGTTTTAAATGGTTAAGATAATATAACCTCAAAATGAATCCCAAAGTGTGCATTCATTCAAAGTCAGAAATTCCTTGGGTTTGTTGTTTGACATGGGAATAGAAATAGATCCTAAAAGATTAAAGCTATCTTAGAAATGCCACCTCCTAAGTTTAACTCAACTCGATCCTTTCAAGGATGGTGGTGTATCTAAGATGCTTTATCTCAAACTTATCGAGGAGATGCAAAGCCCTTCTCACACTTGTCAAAAGGATGCAAGTTCAAGTGGGATGAAGGCATGCATTGAAGACATCAAAGAATACTTGGTGAAGCGCAGTTCTGACCTATCCGGTAGGCCATTGATCCTTTACTTGCATTGGATGACTGACTCTCTTTCTGTTGGCCAACAACGAGGGAAGGAAAGCACACTCTACAACCATTATCGATCATCTTTGAAGCATACTATCCACCTATTGAGAAACATTGCTTAGCTTTGATATTTGCATCTTAGAAGTTACGACACTACATGCTTTCTCATAAGATGAACATGATCTCAAGAACCGATCCACTGTAGTACCTCATGATATGACCAATGCTTTCAGGATGTTTGGCTCATTTGTCCATGATACTCTCACAGTTTGATATCACATTTGTACCCCTCTGTGTGGTAAAAGGTCGCACTAGCATTTCTTAGCGGACACCCACTTCTGATTCTCGCTTAGTGATCTCCCGATGAACAAATCATGAACTTAGGGGAGGCTAGCAGATGGGAGATGTATTTTGATGGTGCTTCTTTTCTTAAAGGTGAAGCACCGATCTATTCTCCCGGAAAGGAGGTAGAATGGTTCTTCTAACTCCAAACTGCAATGTGACAAGATTCTCATACTATCTTTCCAACCCCTGCACCAACAATAAAGTCGAGTATGAGGCTTTGATTACCGGTCTGAAGTTAGCCATCACTATCAGTGTCAAGAGCATCAACATCTTTGGAGATTCCCATTTGGTCATCAACCATATTGTTGAGTCCTACAAGGTTCTCAAACCCAAGCTTCATCATTACCATGAGTATACCATGAAGCTGTTGGCCAAAATTCTAAAATTTTCCATCTACAAGGTTCCCCGAGCAGAGAACACAGTAGCAGATGCTTTGGCCAAACTTGACAAAGAGTTAGCATGTCCAGAAGATGAGTCCATTTCAATAAGGGTCCAAAATAGACAAGTCATATCCCTTATTGATGCTGAACTCATCGAGAGACTTTCTCTTGAAGGGGAGGTTGTCATTATCAAAATGGACAAGGAGCTGGATTGGAGGCAACCATTCATAGATTACTTGAACACCGGCAAACTACCTCAAGAGAAATCTCAAGCTCATCGGGTGAAACAAAGAGCTCTCTCCTATGCTCTTGTTGATGGAACTCTATACTGCCAATCCTTTAACTAGATGTGGTTACGTTATTTAGACAAACACGAAGCCCATGCATTATAATGTAGGTACACTCAGGTCTATGTGGAGTGCATCAGTCCAGTCTGAAGATGAAGTCAAAGATCAAAAGACTTGGATACTACTAGCCTTTTATGATCACAGATTGCATGGATGTAGCTAGGAAATGCCATCAGTGTCAGGTGCATGGTGTGGTCCTTCACCTACCACCCAACATTCTACACCTTACTTTGACTTCATGGCCATTTGAGTGTTGGGGTACTGACATTATAGGTTCAATCGATCCTCCTTCTTCCAAGGGGCATCAATTCATCTTAACTGCTACCTACTACTTTTTGAAGTGGGCAGAAGCCATCCTACTCAAAGAGATCACAGTTCACCATGTGCTTCAGTTTTTCAGGAACCATATCGTATATAGGTTTGGAGTGCCTTGATGAATTATATCCGATAATGGTACTGCATTCAAAAGCACAAAGATGAACAGCTTTGCCAGAAGACATGGTATAGATTGGAGATACTCCACCATCTACTACCCTAGAGCTAATGGTTTAGCAAAAGCATTCAATAAAACTCTCATCCATATACTGAAGAAGACTCTTGATGACAACAAACGATAGTGGAACGAGCAGTTAGTTGAAGCTTTGTGGGCCTACCGCACCACATACCGAACTCCAACTCAGTCTATCTCATTTTTCTTAGTGTATGGGTTCAAAGCTATTCTCCTTTAGAAGTTCAACTCCCTTCACTAAGGATAACATTAGGTAACAAGATCACTACAGAGCAGAATGCAAAGTTGTGTTTAGAAAAGCTCGAAGGTTTGGAGGAAAGTCCTACAAGCCAAAACCTCGAGTACAAGGCCAAAATGATTCAAGCTCACAACAAGTGGTCCACCCTAGGTCTTTCAGTAGAGAACTTGTGTTATAAGAGACCAATTGGTCATCAAGATGGGAGGCAAGTTTGAACCCACATGGGAAGGCCCCTATGTCATAGAGAAGGCTTACCAAGGAGGATCTTATCAGTTTATTGATAGTAAAGGGGAACACACGATGCTTCCAATTAATGGGCTCTATCTAAAGAAATATTATCCATGAAATAAAAATTGTTTGAAAATAATTTATTAATAAAAAGAACAAAATCTAATTCCATTCATCAAATCTTCTCTTCTTTTCGAAGTTTTGTTTGATTATCTTGTGAATCTGCCTTAACATGTTTAGGGTAGGTGTAAGAGTCCTCCAGTGGCATCCCACCCCTTTCTCACAACATAAACACAATCTCCCATTGCTTTTAAAATAGGTGTAAGAGAACCCGAGAGACATCCTGTTTTGATTAACATAACTAAGTAGGTGTGAGAGAACCCAAACAACATCCTTTCTTAGTGGGAATTTTTGATATCATTCGTAACATCATTCCATAATTCCCCAATGTGTTTTAAGATAGGTGTAAGAGTCCCCCAGAGGCGCCCTATTCTTTTTAACACATGCACAAAACATAAATTTTTTATCTCAAGCTATTTTGATGTGGGAGCAAGCCACTGTGGCACACTTATTAGCTGCTCTAGGTCGGGTCTACATGCTACCTCGCTAGTATGTCACCCCAATGGTCATTTATTTGGAGGATGTGAGTCCCTGCACTTTCTTCCTAACTTGATCATTGCAAATTAAAGAGCGCCTTGTTAGTATGGTATGCTTCACTGCCCAGCCAGTATGCTACCTTATGATTGACTTTGTTTAAGAAGATGTGAGTCCCCATACTTTCTTTTTGAACTAACCATCATGCTCTAACTAGGTCGAGTATATTTAAGGTTTAGGATAAGTACCCCAGAGGCTCCTTTCCTCTTGACTACTTTTGAGTTGATCTAAGTCCCCCAGTGGCATTCACTCAAAAATCACCCTAGGTCGGATAGCACCTATCAAGCCAAGGATAGACTATCTTAGCAATCAGTTCTGCTATAGGAAGATGTGAGTCTCCGAGCTTTCTTCCTAGGCTGATTATTGTAAATCGATGGGCACCTTAGGTTGGTTGATGTTCGTTATGCTGACAGTGACTCACCTGATGAGTACACCACTCTTAACAGATATGAGTCACTGTGCTTTCCCCTTGAGTTGGACACTGAATACTTATTGAACTTATGACTAGCCATGTCATCTTCCCCGGGGTATTGGATTAAGTCTTTATCGACCCCATCTCTTGTGGGCACTCTATTTGGATCAAGTCCTTTGCAACCCCATTTAGACACTACATGAGTTACTTTTGGATTGGACAGTCCCCCTTTCCTAGTAGCCACCCCTGTGATTGAAAAATTTGTTCAGCAGATGCACAGATTTTCCCTTAATTTAGTAAAGCTGAGAAAGATCCAGGCTGATATAAGCTCCTTCTCAATTTGATCATTTGCAAACTAACAGGGTCCACGATAAATAACTAAAACAAAATAAACAAAATTAATTTGCTTATGGATTAGGATTTAAGCCCCCAAAGGGCCCTTTCTCCTAAGCATGCATCATATCTTTAGGGCAGTGTCAACAGAACTGCTTATAAGAATTGTCTGACTGCCTGAGTTGAGATAAATCTCTAGGTCAGTACTCACTCTATAGTCGCCCTTTGGTTGGGTTAAATCTATTTTGCCACAAGCAAGCTACCCCAACAATCATTTCGCTTTGGAAGATGTAAGACTATGATGCATTCTTTCTAGCATGATTGTCACAAACTGATAGATAGCCCTAGGTCGAGTTCGATTTGTTGCCCAAAGAAACCAATCACCCTAGTGGTCCTTTCTAGTGGAAGATGTGAGTCCCCGAGCTTTCTTCCCTTCAATTGATCATTGTAAACCGAAAGGCACTCCTTTAGTCAGATAGTTCTCCCATCGGTCGGGAAGCTACTCCCTAAGAATCTAAGATAGGTCTAGGCCATAAGCTCCTCCATGATCCATCATAAAACCAATAATCCATCAAAATAAAATTAAAATGAAATTAATCTTGACTATTCTTGAGTGATCTAAGTCCCCTGGCATTCACTCAATCCGCCTAGTCTTGAATTTGTTCAAAGCAACTGAGCACCCCAGTGGTTCCTTGTTTCTAGAAGATGTGAGTATCCATGCTTTCCTCTTAAAACTTGACCATTGTATATCAAAAGGCATTTCTCCTTTGTTGGATAGTCCTACTTTGTGGTTGGTAGACTACTCCCTTTGAATTGATAAATTTGAGTTAGGTCTAGGCTTCTATGGCCCCTATTTAGTGCATTTCATTGCAAACCTATGAGATCCATCATAATAAAAATAAACAAAGCTAAAAAATGAAATCAATCTTTAACTATCCTTGAGTTGATTTAAGTCCCCCAGTGGCATTCACTCAATACTCAGCCTTAGGTCTCTACTTTGGAGGATATAAGTCTACTACACTTTCTTCCTAGTACAGTTATTGCATATCAAAAGGCATCCCTTTGGTTGGTTAGTCCTACTATGTGCTTAGTAGACTACCCATTTGGATTGGTAAATTCTGAATTAGGTCTTAGCCTCCATGGTCCCTATTCAGTACAACTCATTGCAAACCAACAGGGTTCATTCTAAAATTCAAACCTAACAAAATTTGAAACAAATTCAACCCTATCCCCAGTGGAGATCTCTCCTTAGTGAGATTCAAATCAAATCCAACCTCTCATCTCCTTGTAGAGGACTTGAATTTGCTTCCCTAGTGGAAGGTTTACACTCTATCCCTTAGTGGATTTCTTCTCTCTCTCTTATGTCTTGGACATAAGTACAACCACATTACACTATGCTCTGGATTCTCTCTTTTCTTTAGGTCAGGGATAGATACTTTCTGTTAGTGCTTATGATCTTTCAGTGTTGTTTATCATTTCGATCAACACCAATGCATGCGGTGTTCCTGGTAAGTCACACCACATCTATTGGGCGCCCTTTGTTGACCTCATTTTTAGAATGAGTTCTCAACACCTACTTCTTAGACATAGGATTCCTCTTAGAATTTAAGAGTTTCTTAGTCTTAAGACACATCTAGTGATTAGGTGGACACCCTCCCCTAGCCCTAGAAGACTTAGAGGAGTTAGCCATAGGAATAGGTCATGCCTTAGGGGCATTAGGAAAATCTCCTACCCTTTAGCTTAAATCATTCCTCACTTTCCTTCTTTCAAGTCAAACCCCAAATCAATTCTATTTGATTTTGTCAAACTCCAAATCAAATCCATGATTCAATTCCATGATTGAAATCCATGATTGAAAGCCATGATCAAAATCCATAAAAAATCCCCTAGTAAAAAATTTTTAAGTCCTTAACTCTTACTTAAGGACTTAATCAAAATCATGAGCTAAATCTATTCAAATCTTTGAAATTTTCTCATTTCTCATTTATATTCACATATATAAATCAAATATAAATTTAAATCTATCAAATCAAATTCAAAATTCCAAAATAATTCATGAAAATTTTCTAAATTTCTTTAATTTTCCATTGAAGGACTTAGCCAAAATCAACTCCAAATCTTGATCAAACCTACTCAAAATCTTGGGATTTTCTCAAGATCAATTTATATCCTCATTTATATTCTCATATATAAATGAAATATAAATATAACTCAATTTAATCCAACTCAAAAATTAAATTCAAAATTTAAAATGCTTGAAATTCCCTTAAATCCTTTAATTTTTCATTAATGGATTTAATCTAAACCTTGATCAAACCACCTCAAACTCATGGGATTTTCTCAAAATCAATTTATATTCTCATTTATGTTCTCATATAAATGAAATATAAATATCAATCAAATCCAAGTCAAAATTAAATTTCATATTAAAATTCAATTAAATCCTTTAAATTTTAATGGATTTAACTTCAAATCATGATTAAACTCTTTCAAACCCTTGAAATTTTCTCATGATCAATTTATATTCTCATTTATATTCACATATATAAATGAAATATAAATTTAAACAATCAAAACCAACTCCAAAACTCAAACTCAAATTAAATCAAAATCAAGTCTAAGCCTTTCAAGTAAAAATCTTGAACTTAATCAAATCATCTTCAAATCAAGCCAAATCTTTGATTTTCTCTTATTGTTCAATCAAACCTACAGTCATGAGTCCATATATAAATCCAAACCTCAATCACTCAATCAAAACCCAAATCAAAAATCAAATAAAAAACTCCTTCATACTCTTCCTTTGAATATGAAATTTTCAAATGGATCAAAATCCATTTGACTTCAAACCACTTGTAAATGAATTTATATTTCAATCATAAGTCCAGATACAAGATCAATCAACTTCAAATCAAGCTTTGACCAAGCCATTTGACCCACTTAGGCTCACTTGACCCAAAGTGACCTAAAGTACCATTATAAGCCAACTTTTGATCCTAATCAAATTGGATTGAACCAATCTCATATATCTCTCTCATCATGATCAACAATCATCATGGGATGATCAATCAATCCAATTGGGTCAAACCAAGTCAAACCTAAGGGTTGACCAAGTCAACACTTAACCTAAAATAAAACTTAACATAGCCAAATTTCACCATAGGCCAAATTGATTGAAACCATTGATCTAAGTTCAGTCATGACCTACGTTTGAACATGACCAAGTCAACCTTTGAGCCTAACCTAGCCCATTTGGCCCACTTGACCCAAGTTGATCCATTTTGACCTAAAGGGCCAAAATGTGTCAAAACTTGATCTAAGCCAAATTGATTAAAATTAATGGGTCAAGTTCATTCCAAATCACTTGTGAAACTTGAACAAAGCCTCAATTGGCCAACTAGACCCTACCTAGCCCAATTGACCTTAGACCCAACATGACCTAAAGGGGTCATATTGAGCCAAAATTAAACTTAAGTCAAATTGATTAGAAACAAAGATACCGATCCACTCCATATGACTAACCAAACCTAAACATACCCTTGACCTAACCCAAATAGGTAAAATAGGTCAAATATGCCAACTTGTCCCATTTGACCTAAATGGGTCATATGAGCTAAAACCTAATATATACCAAATTGAACCAAGACAAAGGCACCAAAATATTTCAAATAGTCATATGAACTTGACCCAACCCTTGATTTGACCCAATTTGATCTATTGATCAACTTAACCAAAGTTGACCCATTTTGACCTAAATGGGTCAACATGAGCCAAATCCTATCAAATGGATTCCAAATTAATTGAAACTTGGCCCAACCTCAATTGGATGCACATGGGAAGTTGGCAATCCACTCCTTGACATAAAATAATCATGTGCACACTCCTAACTGATCCAACAACCCTCAGCCTATGATCAATTGGATCAAAATGGCATGTCCATTACCGACTATCCGATCCTTCAAGGGGGAGATGTACTCCCCCTAATTCACTAAAGTTTTCACTCACTCATACTTGATTGAGGTCTAAGGAGAGTTAGCAACCTTCAGAGCTTTCAAGGTGCCTAGAGGAAATTTATCTTCCTCGCTTTACATGAAATAGGGAGCTCACCTTGATTTCCAAAATCCTTTACACTTGATCTTAGCCCAATTCCTTTTGCAAGCACACTTAGATGATGAAGTCAAGCTCACCTAAGTTGATTCCCAAGTTTTAAAGATAAAGGAGGACTGAATTGGATCAAAGCTGAACTCAAGCTAAGGAGGAGGTGACCCATAAGAAGATCCACTCCATCTCAAGTGTTCTAAACTTCAGCAAGGCTTCGTCTCAACAAGATGAAGCTTCTCCAAGGGAATCGAGTACCTGTGATCACCTTTGATGAGGTTAGTGAATTTTTGACCACTTAGGCTAAGGGGTGTTCATCTTTTGTGAAGTGGATTTTAATCTCATAGAATCTTAGCCATTGGATTGGCTGCTTTGATCCCTTAGATGGTGTGGGTTGAGTCTTGATTGAATCCATGAAGGATCAATCTCGGATCTTCCCTTGGATTATGAACGGATCATATTCCTCCTCAGGGAAGAACTCAGCCCATCTCAGCCGTCCATCCATGCATTTTTAGATGGACGATTGAGATTATTAAACACATTTTTTAATCCCTTTATTTGATTTAAAACCATAGGTATATCCTTAGTCGCCTGATCTTTGATCAGCTGGCTAAGGGTAAAAGCGTGTGCGCCATTGCCGTTCCCCTTATGTGATAATTTAAAGAGGGCTCACCCGCGATGTGTAAAGCACCACGCCACCTCCATCAGCCGTGATTGGGTATTAAGGGGGATTAGTTATTTAACTAATTAATTCCTAATTAATCCTTATAGCTTCTAAAAATCATAACTTCTCATAGAAAAATGAGAAAAAATAAAAGGAAAAATGCCTTGGATAGATAATTCCATCTAGAATTTTCTAAAATTGTTTTAAATGTATTTTGATTTTCCTTTTTCTATGAATTTGGGTTTCTTTTGGAATGTTAATTAGCTAATTAATTTCTAATTAAATCACCAATTAATTTCAAACTTCTAGGGTTTATTTTAGGGGATGACCTCTGCCTCCCCTAATTTTCTTAAGAATTATTGAAGCTTGATTAGGAAAATATTGTACTTCGTTCGGTTACGTATTGCTGTAATGAAGGTAATTAAGATCAAATTAGTGGATTTTCCCTATGATAAAGTTTGATTAAGGTTAGATCCAGTGAGTAGGGGTTTTAGGGAATAATTTTGGGGTATTTCCCCTAAGCTATTCCATAAACCCCTTTTTTCTTTCCTTAATCCTCTTCATAATTAGGGGTTAATTCATTAATTACCCCTTTAAATAATTTTCAAAATTCTAAAAATCTCCAGAACTTAATTAATATACCTTGGGTAGATTCTTAGCTGTTCAATAGCCTAAGTATAATTAAGGAAATTAAACCCCCTTTCATAAGTGTGAAAGGGTGCTTTAAAAGTACTTAAGCTAAAATCCCTTAGCTTAATTAACTTTTAATTGTGAATCAAATTGCATTAGGCCTTTTCATTACTAGGTGCATTGCAAATTTACTTATCTTGTGGGTTTTATGTCATCTCATTGGCTCATAATTAATTAGTTATTTGTTCTAAGGTGGTGTAGATAAGGGTTAATTAAGCCACTTAATGTATACCCTAATCTAATCAATGCTCAAAAATATATCTAATTATCTGAAAATTAAATTAAAATACAAATGACATGTGGGAATGGGTTAGGAACAACAAACTCATCTCACCCCTTTAAAATTAAATCAAACTTCAAACAAACCAAAATCATTTTGAAATTCACTGATTTATTCTAAGTTTTCTTATTCTTTAAGAATGTCTTTAAAAATTAAGTAAATTGAGTTTGTTCATGTGATTACATTGCTTTAGATCTTTTCCAACATGTTAAATTGTATGACATATGACTTATGCATCCATGATTTCATGTTTTCAAAGTTTTAAAATGAAATTGTTTACTTTATGTCAAATGTACATGTGTTGGCTAAAGTAAAATATGAATGGCTATTATCACTACTAAATTCAAAATATTTTCAAAATATATAAATGAAACATCAAATCTGAAAGTGTGATATTCATATATTAATTATTAGCTAGCATGTGATGAAGTATAAAGCATGTTTAGTATAGCCTTTCCTTCCTTTCTTATGTTAGCATAGTTTTGAATATGGGTTGGTAAGATGTAGGGTTCATTTGAAAATAACCTAACACTTAATTAATTCCAAACCTTATTCATCTCTATGCTCTCACTTAAGAAGGATTGCCTATACTTGCATGAATAAATTGCATAAATGAAAATGAAATCATTAGACAAACTTTTGCATATTCCTTTTCATTTTATTTCTTTTATATGCATGTTAGTACTTAAGGAAAGTGATATATTAGTCTGGACAACCCCGAGGTTGCGATGCTTTAAGTAGCCCTAAGTAGGTCATCTACCTTACACCTCTGGTTAACAATGGCGCTATACTCACTTATGCCTTTCTTACTTTCATGCATGTATGTGAAGTTTTTGGAGAAAGAAAACCTTTTCTACATAAGAAAAAGCATACATGTTTAACTTCCAAATTTTTTTAAATGAACTACTTAGCATGTATCAAAAAGTGTGTTAACTATTCTCATTTGCATGTATAGATATGCTTAGGGACCATCCATATGCATGTTATATATGTTGGGAAAGATTGAAGTAATGTATGTTATGTGGATTTTGATTCATTTTTCTTAATCTTAAAATGGCTTTCCTTTTGGATAGGTTTGTTTAGAGTTGATCTAAATTTAGGATTAATTAAAAGATATAAATAAAACATTCACCTAAATGAAATTAAAATGTGAACTTACTTTAGAAATTACTTAAGGATTATGGAAGGAAAGAGAAGTTCTCTTCTCTTTCCCTCTCTTTATAACTTAGTAATTAATTGTAGTTTTCACTTAAACCAAACTAAAACATGAAATAAAAATAACCCAAAGTCATTAAACAACTTAAATAGAACCCCTCCTCTAAGTTGAACATATCTTTCACACTTAGGAAATTCAATCCTAAAGTCCTAAACTAAGCATGCCACACAAACCTTCAAAGCACACACATTAGCCTAAGTCACCACTTCTAGCTTTAGGTTAAGTCGGTGCATGGTTTGATGTTATGTTTCATTTTGTGATGAATGTTTTAGACTGGATATTAGGATGTATGCTTGAAGAATGAATGGTAGGATGTGCTTAGTCTAGCTATTCTTTTCTACAGGAGATTATGCTAAAGGGGTGCTATCATAAATAAAAATATAAATACTTCTTGCTCGCAGATGCTTATACCCCTTAGCATAATCCATAGGCCAGGTGGACTTAGTGACCCATGTGTGGGGTGATAAGTCCAATATATATGCTTGGGATTTGTGTGATGTGATTTGACTAACCTTTGTTTTGCAAGTGTTAGTTAGATTTATGCATTTCCTTTTCATGTAAAAATTTTTATATTTAGGATTGTTGGAATGATTTATTATGGGGGATTAGGATGAGCATTGGTCATAAAATTTCATCTTAAGCACCATGTGAAGCCTTGTAGCATCTACCATTCAACCATCTAAAAGAAGATCCAAAGAAGAAAGAAAGAAAGAAGAAAAGAAAGAAAGAAGAAAGAAGAACAAAGCTTGAAGATCCCCATAATAATGAATTCCTTTGCTTAAATTGTAATTCAATTCATTTGTAATCCGGGTTGTATAAGGGCAGAGCTTGGCTGCCCAATTTGATATTTTTGGGTTTGTGCGGTGGTGCCCGACCATAAATGGTCATTTATTCTTTTTGTGCTAGTTTTATAAATTGATTGATGTTTGTTTAACTTGTGCATTAAGTGACATGATTTTTGTAGTTTCTTCCTTGCTTTTTGTATGGCCTTGATGTGGATTAGGCTCTTTATAGAAAAATAGATCTTTTACCCAACTTAAAAATTCAAATTAAAACTAAATAACTCATAACCTCACTTAAAGCTTAGGATTAAAATTAAGATAAAAGAATTAGAAACCCCTTAGCTGGATGAGTTCTTTTCTTTATAATATCATGCACAACATCTTATTTCACTCTTGATTGGAGGGCTTCCATCTTTGCCAGAGAACCCGGCTTGACCTTTAAGGGCCGTGGTGGAAACTCACCTCCTAAAATTCTAGCTGATTTTGGCCAATAATCTTATTTCTCATGCATTAGTTATAAAAGTCCTATTAGCCTGAGTCAAAATTGATTGTCCAAAAATAAAATAAAATGAAATTTGAAATGCATTAGATTTAGGTCATTTGAAGCATGTCCCATTACATGATCTAGTCTTTTTAGGGAGCGAGTTTAAGGACTAAGTCTCTTTCTAAATAAAAATAGCCTAGCTATCTGACATAAGCATAAAGACTTGCCTACATGTATTTAAAATTGCAGGAGGAGTTAGTTGGTAGCCACCCCCAGACAGTTGTATATCCAAGTTGTCGGGTGGTTTGTCCTCTCTTATGGAGGCAAACAAATTACCCATTTTTGCCTTAGATTTAGGTTATGCTTTTGGCCAATGCCGAAGCTCCCTAGATTTAGGTTTTAAGATTGCTTTTACCTTTGTGGGCCATAAGCATAATTCTTCATCTCTTAGGCATTTCTTTAATCTTGTGTTAAGGAATCTTAAGTCCTAAATTTCTAATGAAAAATATAACTCAAATAAACTAAATCAATTTCTAAAATTTGAGGCCCAATTTTAGGATAGTTTGAGAGATGCTTTCAGGTTTCACCATTATGAGCATCTCTTCCATTTTGGCTTCGATAATAACTCTCTCTCTTTTGATCTATCCCATTTGATCTTCAAAAAATAAACCAGTCGATTGATAGTCTTACCTATTGAAATATTCAAAGACAACGATCGTTTACCTTAAGCGAGAGTTTTCTTAAAAGATCTTTTTGGATGTAATTAACTATGGGGGCTTGCCCCTATAGGAAACTTAACGAACCTGGTTTAAAATAGACCCTACTTTAATTTTTCATGTAAAGTGCATACCCATCATACTTAGGAGTCCTTATTGAGGTGATTGGTTCCATTAAAGGGTAGTGACTTCTGTCTTTCAAGATAATACACTATACCTTGGTGACGTATCCGATCACCTGAATAAGTACATCTATAGATCAACGTGGTGTCTTACCAAGATGAATTTTTGTAAGGGTTCCTCTTTCTTTTCTCCCCATAGATTTGAAAAGTGACTCCCTTATAAGAATTTTTCACCATATTTATCCCTATTAAGCAAGCTCCTAGACGCATGTGATTAGAAATTGAACAATAGGTCATTTATGAAGTCAAGAAACTGATCGATGCTAGTTTTCATGGGAAGAAAATATCTTTTGGTTGCTTGATGTCATCCCAGTTAAGAAGAAGAATGGACAAATTCCCATATGTGTCGATTTTAAGGACTTAAACAAGGCATGTCCTAAGGATGAGTTTCCTCTTCCTATATCAGAATTAATGGTAGATATCGCTTCATCTCATGCAGTATTCTCTTTCATGGATGGATCATCTGGCTATAACCAAATCAAGATGTCTCTTAAAGATAAAAGAAACACTACTTTTCGAACCTCGATCAAAATCTTTTGTTATAAGGTCATGCCTTTCGATCTTAAAAATGCTGGTGCTACATACCAACGGGCCATGACTTAGATCTTCAATGAACTCATCCATCATCAGGTTGAGTGCTATGTTGATGATTTAGTAGTCAAGAGCAGAGAAAAGAAAGACCATCTCTTTGACTTGAGAGTAGTTTTTGAACGGTTAAAATAATATAACCTCAAAATGAATCCCTTGAAGTGTGCATTCGGAGTAGCTTCTAGTAAATTCCTTAGGTTTGTTATCCGACATTGGGGAATAGAAATAGATCCAAAAAAGATCAAAGCTATCTTAGAAATGCCACCTCCTAAGAGTTTAACTCAACTCAGATCCTTCCAAGGACAGATGGCATATCTAAGATGCTTTATCTCCAATCTATCGGGGAGATGGAAGCCATTCTCAGCACTTATCAAAAAGGACATCAAGTTCAAGTGGGATGATAAGGGCCAGCATGCCTTTGAAGACATCAAGCAGTATTTGGTGAAGCCTCCAGTTCTAGTAGCCCCTATCCCGGGAAAATCACTCATCCTCTACATTGCTGCATTGGACGACTCTCTCGGTGCTCTATTGGCCCAAGCCAATGATGAAGAGAAGGAAAATTCTCTCTACTACCTTAGTCGTCATCTAATTCCTGCTAAAGCAAACTATCCACCTATTGATAAACATTACCTAGCTTTAATCTTTGCTTCTCAAAAGCTATGACACTACATGCTTTCTTATAAGGTGAACTTGATCTCCAGAATAAATCCACTACAGTATTTGATGACACAACCAATGCTATCCGGACATTTGACATGATGGTCCATGATTCTCTCATAATTTCATATCACATTTGTACCCCTCCATGCGGTAAAAGGACAAGCATTAGTGGATTTTTTAGCAACACACCCACTTCCTGCTGATTCTCTGCTTAGTGACGATCTCCCTAATGAATAAATTATGAACTTAGGGGAGGCCGGCCACTGCTGATGGGAGATGTATTTTGATGGTGCAGCTTCTTTTCACAAAGGATAAATACCATGATCTACTCTTGTAGAATGGAGGTGAGAATAGTTCTAACTCATGTGATGATGAGATTCTCATACTATCTTTCCAACCCCTGCACCAATAATGAAGTTGAGTATGAGGCTTTGATTGTCGGTCTGGAGTTAGCCATCACTATCAGTGTCAAGAGTATCAACATCTTTGGGGATTCTCAGTTGGTCATCAACCATATTTTCGGGTCCTACAAGGTTTTTAAACCCAAGCTTCATCATTATCATGAGTATACCATGAAGCTGTTGGCCAAAATTCCAGAAGTCACCATCTACAAGGTTCCCCGAGCAGAGAATGCAGTAGCAGATGCTTTGGCCAAACTTGCCAAAGAGGTAGCATGTCCGGAAGATGAGTCCATTTCAACAAGGGTCTGAAATAGGCAAGTCATATCCCTTATTGATGCTGAACTCATCGAGAGACTTTCTCTTGAAGGGGAGGTTGTCGTTGCCTATAAGAACAAGGAGCTAGATTGGAGGCAATCGTTCATAGATTATTTGAACACTGGCAAACTACCTCAATAAAAGTCACAAGCCCATCAGGTAAAATAGAGAGCTCTCTCCTAATGCTCTCATTGATGGCACCCTGTACTGCCGGTCCTTTAACTAGATGTGGTTACATTGTTTAGACTTACATGAAGCCCATGGAATTGTAATCGAGGTACATTCAGGTCTATGCGGAGCACATCAATCTGGTCCAAAGATGAAGATGAAGATCAAAAGACTAGGATACTACTGACCTTTGATGATTACAGACTACATGGATGTAGCTAGGAGATGCCATCAGTGTCGTACATGGTGTGGTCCTCCACCAAGCACCCAACATTCTACCCTACACCTCATGGCCATTCAAGTGTTGGGGTGCATATTGTGGATCAATCCTCCTGCTTCCAAGTGACATCGATTCATCTTAGTTGCCCATTATTTTCCAAGTGGGCAAAAGCTATCCCACTCGAGAGGTCATATCACATGTGCTTTAGTTTTGAACCATATCATATAGGTTGGGGATGCCTCAATTATATTTGATAATGGTATTGCATTCAAAAGCACCAAGATCACTTCTTTGGGACAGATAGATTAGAGATACTCCACCATCTATTATCCCAAAGCAAATGGCATAGCGGAAGCATTCAGCAAAACTCTCATTCAAATATTAAAGAAGACTCTTGACGATAATAAATGATAGTGGAATGAGCAATTGGTTGAAGCCTTGTGGGCCTACCGCACATACCACTCCAACTCAGTCTACCCCATTTTCTTAGTGTAGGTCATTCTCCTTTAGAAGTTCAACTCTCACCACTAAGGATAGCGTTGGGTAGCAAGATCACTACAAAGCAGAATGCAAAATTGTGGTTAGAAGAGCTCAAAAGTTTGGAGGAGAGTCGCCTACAGGCATGCCAGAATCTCGAGTTGTATAATGCCAAAATGATTCAAGCTCACAATAAGGTGGTCTGCCCTAAGTCTTTTTGAGTGGGAGAACTTATGTTAGTCCTGAGGAGACCAATTGTTGCTCGTAGAAAGATGGGAGGCAAGTTTTAACCCACTTAGGAAGGCCCCTATGTTATAGAGAAGGCCTACCAAGGAAGATCTTATGAACTTATAGATTGTAAAGGGGAACACCCAATGCTTCCAATTAATGGGCTCTATCTAAAGAAATATTACCCATGAAATAAATCGTGTTTGAAAAATAATTCTATCAATCAATAAAAATTTAATTTCATTTCATCAAAACCTTCTCTTCTTTTGAAGCATTGTTTGCTTATCTTGCAAATCTGCCGTGACGTGTTTAAGGTAGGTGTAAGAGTCCCCCAGTGGTATCCTATCCCTCTTTCATATACGTACACAATCTCTCGACGCTATTAGAATAGGTGTAAGAGAACCCGAGAGGCATCCTATTCGATTAGCACAATTAAGATAGGTGTGAAGAACAAACTTTCTTAGTGGAAATCACTTTGCCATCGGCACCACTCAAATCCAGCATGTTTAAGGTAGGTGTAAGAGTTTCCTGGAGGCGTCTTATTCCCTTTAACACATGCACACAAAAAAACACAAATTTTTTAACTCGGGCTATTTTTATGTGGGAGCAAGCCTCTTATGGTGGTCACTCATTAGCTGCTCTAGGTCGGGTCTACATGCTACCTGACTAGCCTGTCACCACAATGGTCAGTTGTTAGAGTATGTGAGTCCCTGTGCTTTTTTCCTAACTTGATCATTACAAACCAACGAGCATCTTGCTAGTATGGTAGACTTCACTGCTTAGCCAGTAAGCTACCTCATGTTAATTTTGTTTAAGAAGATGTGAGTCTCTGTGCTTTGTTCTTAAACTAATCATCATGATCTAACTAGGTTGAGTGTATTTGAGGTTTAGGATAAGTCCCCCAGAGGCTCCTTTCCTCTTGAATAAGTTTGAGTTGATATAAGTCCCCAGTGGCATTCACTCAGTAGTCGTCGTAGGTCAGATAACACCTGTTGAGATGAAGATAGATTATCCCAACAATCAATTCTTCTATAGGAGGATGTGAGTCCCTGAGCTTTCTTCCTAGGATGATTATTGCAAATTGATGGGCACCTTAGGTTGATTGATGTTCGCTATGTTGATAGTTACTCACCCAGTGGATACACCACTCTTGGTAGATGTGAGTCCTTACACTTTCTCTTTGAGTTGGCCACTGAATACCTATTTGATATATGACTAGCCATGCCATCTTCTCCAGGGTTTTGGATTAATCCCTTAGCGGCCCCATCCCCTGCGGGCACTCTAATTGGATCACGTCCTTTGTGACCCTATTTAGACACTACCCGGGTTACTTTTGGATTGGACAGTACCCCTTTCCTAGTAGCCACCCCTCTGGTTGAAGAATTTGTTCAGGGGATGCATAGATTCTCCCTTTGTTCAATAAATATAAGATAGGTCTAGGTTGATATAAGTTCCTTCTTAGTTTGATCCCTCACAAACTAATAGGGTCCACGATAAAATAAATAAATAAAATAAACAAAATTAATTTGCTTGTGGATTAGAAATTCAAGCCCCTAAATGGCCCCAGCGGGCATCTATCTTTAGGGTAGTGTCTGAACTCTATAGGAATCACACTACCGAGTTGAGATAATTCCACGGGTGCGTCACTCACCCGTGGCCCAGGTCGGTTCAATCTATCTTCACTAAAAGCAGGTTACCCCGGCAGTCATTCCACTTTGGAAGATATAAGACTATGACGCATTCTTTCTAGCATGATTGTCACAAACTGACGGGTAGCCTTAGGTCGGGTTTGATTTATTGCCCAAAGCAATCAATCACCCTATTGATCTTTTATAGTGGAAGATGTGAGTCCCTGAGCTTTATTACCTTCAATTGATCATTGCAAACTGAAAGTCACTCCTTTGGTCGGATAGTTCTCCCATCGGTTGGGAAGCTACTCCTTTTGGTTCAGTAAATCTGAGATAGGTCTAGGCTGATATAAGCTCATTCTCAGTATGATCCATCACAAACTAATGGAATCCATCAAAACAAATCTAAAAAAATAAAATTAATATTGACTATCTTTGAGTTGATCTAAGTCCCCCAGTGACATTCACTCAATAGTCAGCTCTAGGTTGGGTTTAATATGTTGCATTGCCAATAAATTACCCCAACAACTTGTCCCTACTTTGGAGGATGTAAGTCTACTACGCTTTCCTCCTAGTACAGCTACTGCACATCGAAAGACATCCCTTTGGTCGGCTAGTCCTACTATGTGTTTAGTAGACTACCCCTTTGGATTGGTAATTAAATTAGGCCTTTGTGGTTTCTACCAGTCAGTCCATTTAAACCAAAGGCCCATCTCAAAATCCAAATGTTACGTATTGCTTCAAATCAAACCTCTCATTCTTTTGTGGACGACTTGAACCTGCTTTCCCAATGGAAGGTTCACATACTCTATCCTTAGTGGATTCCTCTTTCCCTCTCTTATGTCCTTGACATAAGTAGAGCCACATTGCACTAAGCTCCGGATTCCTTCTACACCTTGGGTTAGGGATAGATTGTTTCCTCTAGTGCTTGTGATCGTTCGATGTTGTTGGTCATTTCGGTCAACACCAATACATGTGGTGTTCCTTGTCAGTCACACCACACCTATTAGGCACCCTTTGTAGACCTCATTTTTAAAATGAGCTCTCAACCTCTCCATCTTAGACATAAGACTTCTCTTAGACTTTAAGAGTTCCTTAGTCTTAAGGCACATCTAGTGATTAGGTGGACACTCAACCTAGCCTAGAGACTTATAAGAGTTAGCCATAGGAATATGTCATGCCTTATGGGATGTTAGGAAAATTTTCCCACCCTTAGCTTGAACCACTCCTCACCTTCCTTCCTTCAAGTCAAATTACAAATCAATCCTAATTGATTTTCTCAAACTCTAGATCAATCTCATTTGATTTTCTTTAAAATTACATCAATACTATATGATTGAAATCCATGATTGAAACCCATGATCAACTCCACATGATTGAAACCCATGTTTGAAACATATGATTGAAATCTATGATTGAAATATCAAATTCCAATTATTTCCTAAGTCCTTAATTTTCTCTCTTAAGGACTTAGCCTAAATCATGTTCAAATCAATTCAAACTCATGAGATTTTCTCATAACTCATTTATATTCTCATTTATATTCACATATATAAATGGAATATAAATTCAAATCAATTAAACTAAATCCAAAATTCAAATTCCTAATTCAAAATTTTTTCTAAGTCCTTAATTTCCCTCTTAAGAACTTAGCCAAAATCTTCTTCAAATCAATTGAAACTCATAAAATTTTCTCATAACTCATTTATATTCACATATATAAATGAAATATAAATTCAAATCAATCAATTCAAATCCAAAATTCAAATCCCTAATTCAAAATGTTTTCTAAGTCCCTTAATTTTCTCTTAAGGACTTAGCCTAGATCATGATCAAATCACTTCAAATCTTTGAAATTTTCTCATGACCCATTTATATTCTCATTTATATTCACATATATAATTGAAATATAAATTCAAACAACCAAAATAAATTTCAAAAATCAAACTCAAATTCATTCAAAATCCAACCTAAGCCTTTCAAGTCAAAATCTTGAACTTAGCCAAATCAATTTCAAATTAAGCCAAACTCTTGATTTTTTCCTTCATGATTCAATCAATCCTACAATCATGAATCCAAATATAAATACAAACCTCAATCACTTAACCAAAACTCAATTCAAAAACCAAGCCAAAATCCTTTTCATGTTCACCCTTTTAACTTGAAATTGTCAAATGAATCAAAAGCCATTTGACTTCAAACTACTTGCAAATGGATTTATATTTCAATCATAAGTCCATATACAAGTTTAATCAAACTCAAATCAAGCTTTGACGAAGCTATTTGACCCACTTAGGCTCACTTGGCCCAAAGTGACCTAAAGTACCCTTATGAGCCAAATTCTAATCCTAACCAAATTGGATTGAATCAAACTCACCTATACCTCTCATCTTGATCAACAATCATCATGAGATAATCAATCACTCTGATTGGGTCAAACTAAGTCAAACCTAAGGGTTGACCAAGTCAACACTTAGCCAAAATGAAACCCAACATAGCCAAAATCCACCATAGGCCAAATTGATTGAAACCATTGATCTATGTTCATTCATGATCAATGTTTGAACTTGACCAAGTCAACATTTGAGCTTAACCTAGCCCAATTGGCCACTTGACCCAAGTTGACCTAACTTGACCTAAAAGTCAAAATGGGTCATAACTTGATCTAAGCCAAATTGATTGAAACTAATGGGTCAAGGTCATTCTAAATCATTTATTGAACTTGACCAAAGCCTCAATTGCCTAACTAGACTAACCTAGCCCATTTGACCTTGAACCCAACTTGACCTAAAGGGTCATGTTGAGCCAAATTCAAACTTAACCAAAATTAATTGGAAATAAAGATACCAATTCACTTCATATGATTAACCAAACCTAAACCTACCCATGACCTAGCTCAAATAGGTCAGCTGGTCACCTTGGTCAACTTGACCCATTTGACCTAAATGAAGTCATATGAACCAAATTCAAACCTAAACCAAATTGAATCAAACCAAAGCTCAAAACATTTCAAATGGTCATATGAACTTGACCCAACCCTTGGTTTGACCTAATTTGACAATTGGTCAATCTCATCTGTGACCCACATTTTGACCTAAATGGGTCAACATGAGCCAAACCATACCAAATGAACTCCAAATCCAATGAAACTTGGCCAAACCTATTTTCTCAACATACCCAACATATCCAAATTTAAAAATCAAATGACCATTTTATAGAATAAATTTCACCAATTCCACTGAATCAAACCCTCTTCATACCTACTGATACTCTCTAATAGGTCAATGTGGAGGCACCCAATCCAATGGGTTTGGGTTAGCCCAACTTGACCCAAGGGCCATACCGATCATGTGCATGGAAATGGGCACATGGGAATCATGTCTCCACTCAAATGGAGCGCATGGGGACTTCACTAATCCACTCCCTGACCTAAAACAAATCACATGGCACCTCTAACAGCCCAAAAAACCCTCTAAATCAGGGAAATTGATCCAAAATAGTAAGTGAAGCTTCGGTCGTCTGATTGCCATTGGGGGATATATACTCCCGCTAATTCACTTCAATTCCAATAGAGCCATATTCGATTGATGCCTAGAGAGTCATAGAAGCAATTGGCGAGTGATCCTAAGCTTCTTAGAGGGAGATTGAATTTTGCATTTCTCGGTTTTCATCCTTTGAAAATAGGGGAGGTCCATTGCATTGCATACTTTCTCCACACTCAAAATCATTGCAATTCCCTTTGCACACTCCATCAGAGGACCAAGTTGAGTGCACCCAAGCTCTCTTCCAAGTTCTTGAAGCAAGGGGAGGTCCAATTCAATCAAAACCAAGCTCAAGCTATGGAGGAGGTGACCCATAGGAAGATCCACTCAACCTCAGCCTCTCAAACTTTCACCAAAGCTTCATCTTAATCAGACGAAGCTTCTCCAAGGGAATCGAGTTTCGATGATTACCCCGGTGAGGTATGCCATCTTCTAACCATTAAACTCAATGTGGTGTGGAGCTTTGTGAAAGAAATTTTAATCCCTTGGAATTTTGATCGTTAGATGTGCTTGCTATTAGGTTTAGATGGTGTGGGTAGATTTTTAATCCAATCTGAGCTCGATCGAGCTTGGATCTTCTCTTTAAAAGTGGACGATCCCCATTTTTCATAAGGAAGAACATGGAAGGATCTCTGGCCATCCATCTACACATTTTGGATAGACGGTCGAGATTAAAACACGCTTTATATTTAATTTTATCCTCGATCCATGATTAATCTCGTCCGATCCTTGATCAACTCGGTGGAAAAGATAGCGTCGCCATCACGTGGCACTATGATGAGATGTTTAAGTAGCCAATGGGAAGGTGCCGCATGTAAAGGGATGTCGTGTCAGCTCATGCGTGGCACGCCATAGGATTAAGGATTTAATTAGGGTTTAAATAATTTTAATTAATTACCTAAACTTCTAAAATTTATATCTCAACATAGAAAAATTAGAAAAATATGAAATAAATTGCATTAGAAAGATAATTGTTCATAAAATTTCTAAAATTGGTTTTGATTAATTTTGAGTCCTTCTTTTCTCTAAATTTAAGTTTTATTGGGAATCTAAATTTGCTAATTACCCTTTAATTAATCCACTAATTATTCCCAAACTTTTTGAGTATATTTTGGCAGATGACTTCTACCGCCCCTAATTTTCTTGGGATTTATTGGTGGATTAATTGGGAAAATTGCTAATTCATATCCTAATTACCCCCTTAATGTAATTGAGGATAATTAAGGATTTGATTAGTGGTTTAATCCTTTATTGAAGTTGATTAAGGTCTGTTTCAGTGAATAGGAGGTTTAGGGAATAATTTTGGGGCATTTTTCCTAACCTATTTCTTAAACCCCCTTTTCTTTCTTAATCCTCTCTTAATTATGGGTTAATTTAATTACCTCTACCAATTTATTAAAATCATTTTAGAACTCAATTAATCTACTTGGGTAGATGCTTAGTTGTTCAAGATTCAAGTTAAAGGAAATCAATATTCAACTCTATGTGTGAGAGGTGTTTTGAAATTACTTAAGTTAAACCTCTTAGCTTAATTAATCATTAATCATGAGACAAATTTCATTAGGCCCTTTTCTTCCTAGGTTCATTGCAAATTTAAATTCCTTGTGAGATTTTATGTCATCTCATTAGCTCATAATTACTTAATTAACTATGCTAAGGTGGTGTAGGTAAGGGGTAATAAATATGTTTAATTTATACCTTAACCTAATCAAAATATAAAATGAATCTATTAATCTAAAAACTTAACAAAAATATCAAACATATGTGAGAATGGGTTAGGAACATCAAACTAAATTCACATTTTTAAAATTAAATTAAATTCAAGATCAAACAAAAATCATATTAAATAAACTTTGATTTATTTTAAGCTTTCTTATTTCATAAGATTGTCTTTAGGAATTAATTAAAGTAAATATATTTACATGCTTTCATTGCTTTAGTTCTTCCCCAACATGCTAAATATGTGTGTCATATGGTTTCATGCATTCATGCTTTTCAAAAATCAAAATTGAAATAAAAATATTTCTTTTATGTCAAATTGCATGTGTTGGCTAAAGTAAGAATATGAGTGACTATTATCATTATTAAATTCAAATTATTTTCAAAAAATATAAATTAATTATCAAAATTGAAAGTGTGTTACTTATATCTTACTTATAAGATTTCATGTGAGAAAAATATAAGGATGTGCTTAGTATAGGTTTTCATTCTCCTCTCTTTTAGTTTAGTTTTGAATATGATTTGACAAAGTGTATGGTTCATTTGAAAAGAACCTAACACTTGCCTAATTCTATATCCTATTTATTATTATGCTATTGCTTAAGAAGGATACTTATACTTGTACATATAAATTGCATAAACAAAAATAAATCAACCAACATAAACTTTTACATTCTTTCTTTTCCATTCATTTCTTTTGTACACATGCTTGTATTTAAGGAAAGTGGTATATTTGTCTGGACAACCCCGGGGTTGCGAGGCTTTAAGTAGCCCTAAGTATGTCTTATATCTTACACCCCTCGTTAATAATGATGTCGCACTCATTCATACATTCTGTGTGCATGTGAAAATTGGATAAGAAACCCCTTTGCTACTTAATGAAAATCATGCATTATAAACATCCAAATTTTCTTAAATAAACTACTTAGCATGCATCATAAAGTGTGCTAAACATTCTCATTTGTATGTATAAATATGTTTATAACTCATTCATATGCATGTTATACATGTTGGGAAAGAAATGAAGTGATGTATGTTTTGTGAATTTAGTTTATTTTACTTAATCTTAAAATACCTTTCTTTATGAATAGTTTTGTTTAGAGTTTATCTAAACTTAAGATTAATTAAAACATATGATAAAACATTCACTAAATAAAACTAAAATATGAATCTACTTTAGAAATTACTTAGGTTAGGGAAGGAAAGAGAAGTTCTCTTCTCTTTCTCTCTCTTTATAACTTAGTAATTAATTGTAGGATTCACTTGAACCCAATCAAAAAATAAAATAAAATCAATCCAAAATAATTATATCACTTAAATGAAACCCTCCTCTAAGTTGAACATTTTTCATACTTTCATACTTAGAAAACTCTAACTTAAATCCATAGCTAAGCATACCACACAAACCTCTAAAGCACACACATTAGGCTAAGTCACCACTTCTAGCTTTAGGTTAGAATGCATGATTTGATGTTTACTTTTATTTTGTGATATATATTTTAGTCTAGATGTTAGGATGTATGTGCATAGAATGAATGGTAGGGTGATCTTAGTCTAACCATTATCTTCTGTAGGGGATTGTGCTTAAGGGGCGTTGTGATAAATAAAAATATAAATATTTTTGTTGTGCAGGTGCTTATACCCCTAAGAATAATCCAATAGGTCAGGTGGACTTAGTCACCCATGTGTGGGGTGATAAGTCCAATATACATGCTTGGGATTTTTGTGATTTGTTTAGCTAATCTCTATTTTTCAGGTGTTAGCTAGATTTACTTTTCTTTTTCATGTACTTTTTATGATTAGGATTTTGGAATGATTGTTATGGGGATTAGGATGAGCATTGGTCATAAGATCTCATCTTATGCACCATGTGAAGCCTTTGGAGAAACTACCTTCCAACCATCCAAAAGAAGGGACCAAAGAAGAAAGAAGAAAAGAAAAAGAAAGAAGAAAAAAAGAATGAAGAAATGAAGCTTGAAGACCCTCATAACAATGAGTTCCTTGCTTGATTGCATTTAATTTATTTGTAATCCGGGTTGTATAAGGGTAGAGCTCGACTACTTAATTTATTTTTGAGTTTGTGCGATGGTACCCGACCACAATGACCTCTTATTCTTTTGCGATTAGCTTTAAAAATTGATTGATAATTTATTTAGCTTGTGCATTAAGTGGCATCATTTTCTTAGTTTTGTCCTTGCTTTATGTATGGCCTGGATATGGATTAGGCTCTTAGGTAAAAATAAATCTTTTACCAAATTTAGTAATTCAAAATTAAAAATAAAGAACTCATAATCTCATCTAAAGCTTGGGCTAAAATCAAGATAAAAGAATTAGTAATCCCTTAGCTGGATGAGTACTTCTTTTATAACATCATGCATAAATACATATTATTGTCACTCTTGATTGGAGGGCTTCCACCTTTGCCAGAGAAACTTGGCTTGACCTTTGAGAGCCATGGTGGAAATACACCTCCTCCCTTCTCACTGATTTTGGCTAATAATCTCATTTCTCATGCATTAGGCATATGAATCATACTAGCCTAAGATAAAATAATTGTCCAAAAAAAATAAAATCAGAATTGCACTAGATTTAGGTCATTTGAAGCATACCCTTACATGATCTAGTTTCTTTAGGGAGTGAGTTTGAGGACTTAGTCTCTTTCTAAATAAATAACATCCTAGCTATCTTGCATAAAATATATGACTTGCCTACATGAATTTAAAACCCAGGAGAAGTTGGCGGCCACCCCTCGGGTAAGTCCAAGCCGGTGGTTTGTCCTCTCTGTGGAGGTAAACAAAATACCCATTTTTTACCTTAGATTTAAGTTGTGCTTTTGACCCTCGCCAAAGCTCCCTAGATTTAGGCTCTGAGGTTGCTTCTCCCTTCCATGGGCCATAAGCTTAAATCCTCACCTCTTAGGCATTTTTATAATCTTGTGTTATGGAATCATAAGCCTTAAATTTCTAATGAAAAATTTAACTCAAATAAATTAAATCAATTTTAAAAATGTAAAGCCCAATCATAGGATAGTTTGAGATGTTCGCTAGGTTTCCTAGCATCTTGAGCATCTCCTACTTATTTTCATTTGGCTTCGATAATAACTCTCTCTCTCTTTGATCAATCACATTTGATCTTCTAAAATAAACTAATCGATTGATAGTCCTACCTATTGAAATCTTTGGAGACAACGGTCATTTACCTTAATCGAGAGTATTTTTATGGAATCTCATTCCTTAGAATGTAATTAACTATGAGGGTTTGACCCCGTAGGGAACTTAACGAACCCAATTTAAAATAAACCCTACTTACTTTTCCATGTAAAGTAGGAGAAGAATCTCTGGTACACATGCATACCCATTGTCCTTAAGAGTCATTGTTGAGGTGATTAGGTCCATTGTAGGGTGGTAACTTCTATCTTTTGAGATAATACACCTCTCCTCAATGTCGTACCCAATCACCCTTAAGAAGAACATCTGCGGATCTACGTGGTTTCAAAATTGCATAAAAAGAAGAAGATGTATATTTCCATCCTCATTTCATCCCACATAGAGTGAAGATGGAAGTATATATCTTATTCTCTAAAGAAAATTAAAAAATTTCACCACATGCACCCCCCGTGAAAAGCTGTTCTGGTGGTGACTTTTTAAAGGGGCACTACCAACATACACTTTGCTGCATGCTCGAGGATTGGTGGAGGAAATTCAATGTCCTTGGGGCTGCACGGAGAACAAAGACATTGATCATATTGCGTTGAGATGCTCCTTTACTATGAGAATTCTCTATACTCTTGCTTCATGGGGGTTTAACATTCCATCCTTCTCAAACCTTCAAGATTTACTAAAAATCCTTTGAAACCACCAGCAAGAAGAACTCAATGTGGGCTAGATGCTACTGCTATGCTATCTATCAAGTTTGAAGGGCTTGAAACATAAAGACTAATGGCCGACCATACGGTACTCCCAAAATCATTGCAGCCACCATTCTAGAAGCCTTCACTCAAACTAGTGCTTTTCCATTTCAAGAGCAATGGGAGATCCTTCAGCCTCACAGGCTGCCTTCTAACTTCTAATGGGCCCCCCACCCCACCCTAGATGGCTGAAAGCTAATGTTGATGGAACTCTTCTTCCTTTTGACTCAGTAGATATTGAGATGGTGATTAGAGATGAAAGTGGGGATTTTGTAAAAGTCATGAGCATCCATCTACAACATTGGGACATCACTTACATTGAACTGCAAGCCATGCTAGCCATCAAATAAATCATAGAGCCATGGATGTACAAATACAAAAGGCTAATCATGGAAGGAGATAACTGCAGTGTGGTGGACTATCTCAAGCAAAGCATGCAGCAGGATACTTGAAGATCTAGACCAGCTCAAGCTCCCGACCTCAGCTTCCTCAGAGAGTTCCACCACGTGTTCTTCTCTCACACTAGAAGAGAATACAATAGGTTGACAGACTTATGTGCATAGAGAGTTATATGTTTTGACTTTTTTTGGCATGATAGCTATAGTGATACTATTCCTTCAAATTTTTTTGTCATTTTCGAGGAGAATAGGAAACATATTGTAACTAGTTAGTCTTCCTTTTTTTCTTTACATTTCTTGTATTCCTTGTAATCCTTAACTTTCTAATGCAAATGCAATATTTTAAGGAACCCAAAAACTTTGATTTCTCACAAGGTGCGGAGTCCTAAAAGTAACATCCACCAATCCCTGGTCGACATCATTTATGGTTGAGACTAGGACGATATCTGATCGCCTTCGAGCCCCTGACTTTCGTTCTTGATTAATGAAAACATCCTTGACAAATTCTTTTGTAGTGGTTCATCTTTCATAAATCCAAGAATTTTACCTCTGACTATAAAATACAAATGCCCCTGACCATCCCTCTTAATCATTACTCCAATCCAGAAGGCCAACACAATAAGACCGAAATCATATGGTGCTATCTCATGCTAATGTATCCAGAGCGTCGGCTTACTCTGAGAACTCTAATTTCTTTAAAGTAATGGCGTTGGAGGCACGACTCAGCTAATTAAGGCCAGGAGCGCATCGCTGGCATAAGGGGTGACACGGGTGGTGCACACCATGAGGCGAACCAATCGACCCAACCCAAGGTCCAACTACGAGCTTTTTAATTGCAACAACTTAAAATGTATGTTATTAGAGCTAGAATTACAGCAACTGCTCGCACCAAACTTGCTCTCCAATGGATCCTCGATAAGGGATTTAGATTGTACTCATTCCAATTACCAGACTCGAAGAGCCCGCTAGTGCTACTTGGCTTAATTTAAGTCATTCAAATATATTTCATGTCTTAATTAAAAAAAGGATAAAATTATTCATATTTCTAATAAATAGTGAGAAAAGGATACCATACAATCTTTAAGCAATATAATGTTATGGCATAATTGGAACTAAACTTTCAATAACTTTTAAATTAGTTAGATTAACATTTAATTTTGGATTTGGGTTTGATTAATTAATTTTATTTTATACTCAAAATTCATCTTAATTAAATAAATTTGAGTTAATTCATGTTAATGTAAAATTGAGAAATTATGATAATGCGAAAAATAATGAAAATTTAGTGGATTGTATTTTTTTAAAATGAAATTAAGATTTGTATAGTTTTTTTATTTAAAAATTTAGCCATGAAATTATAATAGCTTTGGCATAATTTATATTAAATTAAACTCATTAACTCAACTAAATCAGCTCATCAATTATTTCTTAGGTGGGGCTGCTTAAGCTAACTATGTTATAGTCCACTTAATAAATTTTAACATTTAAATCTTTACATTTACTTATATAATAATAATTTGATATTTGAATTGCCTAAATTATATATATATATATATATATATATATATATATATATATATATATATATATATATATATATATATATATATATATATAATGACATATTTAACTTCATGATAATGATATTTTTATGTGATTTAAACATTATATGATATTGTATAAGTAAATAAAAAAGTTAAATATCAAGGAGATTTATCTATGGGAGAGGAGAGAAGATTTAATCGTATGAATTTGGTAATGACATTTTTTTTAAATTAAGTATCATTAGAAACTTAATTAGGTAATTAAATATCGCTAAAAAAATTTAAAAATAAGTATAGTCGTCCACTTAGTGGGCGACTAAGTTGTCACGCCGAAAATGACGCGGCGTGAAGTTGCCACGATGTAGTGAAGTGACTGGCTTCAGTTACCTGAAGCGACACTCACTAAGTGGGGGACTAGCGGAGGAAATGAAATAGGGTTGATCAGCCCTATTTCCTCTCTGTTTCATTCGATTCGCCCCCGATCCGCCCCCGACGTCACCAACCGAGGTTCCACCGCCTCCACGAGTGCAGCCGACCAATTTTCTCCTTCCGAGCATGCTCTTCTTCGTCTCCAAGCTTCTCGGCAGCCATCCAACCGCCGGTATTGTGCCGTCTTCTCCTTCTACCCAAAAGAAACTCGTTTTCTTCCCAACAGTCACGTCGATAGCATTTGACGACTTCCCTCTCCATCTAGCAGTCGTTAGAAGCCAACATTAGCTTCCGACGATGATTCCGGTGGCTCCATTTTGTTCGGGGAAGTTTCCTGTGGTGGATTCTACCATTTTTACGCACATTCCAGTCGTTCTTCGTCAACACACGATAAATCCCTATTTCTTTCCATTTATAAATTAATAGAGTATGTGTGCTAGGGATTAGAGTTGTATGGTTAGAATTTTATGGTTGTGTTTGATTTGTATGTTTGTGTTAGCATTGCGGTTCAAGTGATAGGATGTCGAGTATAGTATTATTTAGGGTGTACAACATAATTTTGAAAAGTATGAGTTGAGTTTGGGTTGTTGCAGTTGGCTAATAAGCTTAGAGCCCTGTTAGTTGTAGTGACATTAGATGACGGCGTCTGTATAATATGTCGATTGATTTAAATTTCTTATTATTTATGTAGTTTATTTTATAAGAATGAATAGAGAATTTGTTTCACTGATCCTTTTCTATGGAGGTGAACTAAGTATCGACGAACAATTCAGTCCAAGTTATGTGGAAAGTCGAAATCGTCCAGTTAAGATTTTGCATCACAGCACCTTATTGGAATTGAAGCAAAAAATTATGAGATCCTTGCACATTGATTCAGAGTGTCACATAATCACTCTTACATATCGTTATCCGGTGGGTAATGAATTTATAGCGTCTGTTATATATGACGATGACGCTTGATGTTACCGAATTTAAACTTTCCGCCGATATTAGTGTTTGTCAAGTGGATGATGTTAATGTTGCATCCACAGCAGCTAATCCAGTAATAAGGTCAGTAGATATACCAATGACGCATACGCAGGATTTCATCGCACATGCACCTCTAACAACACAGCGCAGCTTTGATGAGTTGATTCCTATGTAATAGCTTGTATACCTTTCCTTGTTTGTACTTGTAATAATTAATATGATAGTTTATCGTCTAACTTATGAGTTTTGTGGCATCATATTATTTATCGTTCAGATGAACCGTATGTGCCTCAGAGTGCTACAGGTGATGATGAGTATCAGACTATGAGCAGTGGTTCAAGTAGTGAGTCTGAGCAGGATATCAGTGATGATGATTGTTCACTTGGGTTAGAAGCCACTGTGATTGGGAATCTAGACAGTCGTGATCTTTTAAAAAATCATTCACTCTGAAATATTGATAGTGAAAGTCAGATGTTGTCCTCAAACGAGTATGTATGGATGTGTCAAACTATGAGAGAGTGGGACAACGATATTTACTTTGACGGTCCATCTGATGAAAATGTCCTAACAGATGATATTGAAATCCTGTGACCTTCAAGGTATGTTTCGCAAGTAAACGAGTCTTCAATTTCGTTGTTGGTGGTATAGTGAATAATGTTCAATTCCAAATAATGAGCTCTAACCAAAAGAACTATACGGTTATATGCATACACCATGATAGTCCTACAAGACCATGTAATTGGCGTTTGCATTATAACAGCAGCAGACGCTTAGGGGGTGCTTGGAGAATATTTAGAGTTGGGGAAAACCATAGAGGTATCAATGGCCATCGATGTGTAGTTCAAAATTCATAGCTTACTTCATTATACATGTGATCAGGCATCAGATTGATCTGAAACCTAAGGAGATTATAGATAGAATGAAGTCAAAATTCAATGTTAAAGTTTCGTACATGAAGGTTTGGGATGCAAGGCGTAAGGCAATAAAAGTAATCTTTGGCAGTTGCGAAGAGTCTTATAGGACTCTCAGTCTTTATATGGAATTAATTTGTAATACTTTGCCTGGTATAGTCTACAGAATTCAGTTTAGAAGTACACAACGCTTTCAAAGATTTTTTTGGGCATTTGGTCCTGCCATTATGGGTTGGGGTAGCTACCGACCAGTGTTGAGCTTAGACGGTATATTTTTGTTAGGCAAGTATCGTGGTACATTATTAACTATTGTTGGAATTGATGGAAACAATGAGTTGTTTCCACTTGCCTTTGCTATTGTGGAGTCCGAGTCGACTAATTCCTGGTTGTGGTTCTTGATATGCTTACATGATATGCTACCTGTTGTGTCTGCTAGACGTGATTTGTGCAGAATATCTGATAAACATGCTTGTTTATTACGTGGGTGTAGAGAAGTTTTCCCATGGGCTGCTCACAGACACTGCTTGCGTCATCTGTGTAAAAATTTTAAAAAGGTAATACATATATTGGGGGTTGGTGATGTTGAATTTCTATGCTAGAAGATGTATACGGTAAGAAATACTGATGATATCCATGAGTTCAATCGTTTCATGTTAGATATTAAAAATGTGAAAGAAGAAGATCACAAATGGCTTGTGGAGGGCGACCCTGTTAAATGCTCACTTGTACATGACAGTGGAATTTGTTATGGTACAATGAAGACTAATACATCTCAGTGTTTTAACGGTGTTCTGAAACGGACTCGTGGTTTACCGATTCAGGCTCTAATTACTACTATTTACTACAACTTAGTTGCATTGTTCATTAAAAGACTTGCAACTGCAACTCAACAACAGGATACCAACTTATCTATCTTCACCTAAAGAGTATCCATAATGTTACAGCATACTGAAAGGAAAGCCAAGCATTTCCCTAAACCTGTGAACATCAACCCCCGGGAGATGCAGGTATTTGACAGGTCTAGCTGATCATTTAGAGTTAATTTGCTAGATAATGGCCTTTGTAATTGCAGTTGCAACAAAATGATCATATATCATTGGCCATGCCAACATGTTGCTGCATTAGGATTTAGACGATTGAATCACCTTACGTGTGTGTCACAGTACTACATGCTGCATCTGTATAAGTTCACATACATAAATGAGTTTCACACATTACTTGATCGATCTGAGTGGCCATCTTTCAGTGCAGAGCATGGATTAATAGCATTGCAGCCACCCAATTTTTGTAGAAGGTCAGGTAATTCTCGTAACATGTTGTAAACATAATGGATGAAAAGAGCTAGCGATGGGATGGGCCAAATTATGATTGAGAGGGAATATTGGCCACGACAGACGCCCACACATACCGATATCCACACATCGTCTTCAAGATGCCGGCCGCGGTTTGCCATCTGCCAATGGGTGGAGTTAGCATGCACCAAGCATTCTTATGCATCAGTGTTACGTTAGTTCTAAGGTCCACCTCGAAAGATCTACCACTTCTAGAGGACCTCGATACATTCAGTATGATGGCTATAAGAGGAGCGTTCACCTCATATAAATTTATCAGTCGACTGCCCACTTAATATGTACTTTACACCTCCTGCAGATATGATCTTGGGAGCATATTCATGTGGGGAAGCCGACCATACATGTGTCATATCCTACTTATCTTGACAGTCTCAACATTGGGTTGAGGTATATTTTACTTTCTGCACTTTCAAATTTTTAGCTTATATGTTTGTTTAAACTGTGTTGTGTGCATATGTGGAACAAGAAGTATGTTTGTCATATGCCAATGGAAAACGTTATAGTATATAGAAATGAGCCGGATGGCTTGCTGCATACTCAGGTTGGAATTGCAAATTATATTTCGGCTCAAATATCTAAAATGCATATTCTCATTTAACTTAATTTTTAATATGTGCAGGTAATCTGGGAGCCGTACACTGAGCAGATCATGCTACGTCTGTCACATACATGCTCAGCAGGCTCTGACATATGGTTAGCATGAGTCTCTCTGATCAGCTGGAAGAGGGTTGAGTGGCATTTACTAGATCGAGTGCTGCGACAGTTCGGCCTCATACCTAGAGTAGATGTGACACTAGTTGACCCTAATTTCAAAAAGGTCGATGGTCGAGGCAAAGCGAATGTCGACTGGGTTGATTACCACTAGGTACACATTGCCGCTTGGGAGAGGCGAAAGGATTACCTCATCGAGGGCTTGGATGAGGATGAGGATGACGGCTATCAACCAGTACATGTGCTGGTTCAGATCGTGGGCTTCTCTTTATTTATTGGTCGCCCCGACAGATCCTCTGACCACTTACTATCCCAGAGCACCTGTAGAGCTTATATATGTAAGCGCTAACATAAGTATTCATTTGAATTCAATATGTTACTTGAGGCTAATTTCACATACTATTTTTTTGTATAAAGGAGCACATCTGACTCGACATCTTCCGTATGGATGAGCACGAGCTGTGGAGCCGCCGATGAATGAGTATGTAGAGACTTATGTGTACATATGGGACACACATTACGGATCGAGGAGGGTGTCCCACACCATGATTGAGCACCGCCATCTACATATCGATCCAGTTCATCTATGTATGCCGATCCGTCCTTCTACATACCTTTACGATGAGTCACAACCACCTATCTTCCGCCACAGACCATCCGAATGAAACTTCCTCAAGATCTTGTATTGGAGAGCCGCCATCAGCTACGTGATCATCCATCACGTGCACCTGACCATTACACACCTGGGAGTGGTGCGATTCCACGCAGATGATGGAGGCGTTAGATGTTTATGATAGTCTATTTGTGCGTCTGTACTACATTTGTTCTTATCTGTTTTATTTTTATTTTTGTATCATCAATTTATGTAAATACTTGTACTCAATTTTTAGAATGAAAACTTGTAAATGATCAATTTTATTTTTATCTGTCATTTATTATTTATTCTTAGATGTTATAGATCCACTTGAATGAAAACTTACAGACTCTAAAGTTGAGTTGTGTCAAAATAATCAATCATATAAAAAAAAAATTTATTTGTATACTAGTCGCCCACTAAGTGGGTGACTGGCCTCACTATATTGTGGCAACTTCACTCCACGTCATTTCCTACGTGGCAACCTAGTCGCCAACTAAGTGGACCACTATACCTATTTTAAAAAAAAAATTAACGATGCTTAATTGCCTAATTAAGTTTCTAATGATACTTAATTTTAAAAAATTACCTTTGATAATTCACATTTAATAAACAAATAAAAATAAAATAAGTGTAATCCACCTCAAGCAAAAACATAAAAAGCATTAACCTTATATTTATTTGCTTAACCTTCTCATTGCTAACAATTTGGTGATTCACACATTTCACACAAGACTCAATAACTCATGCAAAGTTAGCCTCTCCCTCTCTCCCCTCTCCCCTCTCCCCACCTACAAATATCCCAACTAAACTGAGACCAACAACAACAACAACAACAATGAAGACTTCTCCAATCTCCCTTCTTCTCATCCTATCCCTCGCCGTCTCCAGCACCCTCGCTCCGCTTGCCACCGCCCAGAACTGCTCCACTGGCCTGAACGACCTCATGGTCTGTGCCCCTTTTGTTGACCCCAGCTCCGGCGCCACTGCTCAGAATCCGAGCTCCGAATGCTGCAACGCTCTCAAAGGAGTGAACCGTGACTGCTTCTGCAACACGCTCGACATAATCTCCAAGCTTCCCACCACTTGTAGCCTCCCCCCACTCCAATGCAGTGAGTTTCTCATCTCTCCCTCTTTTCTCTTGTTTAGTTGGTCTTAAGACTGAAATTTTACTTCATATGTGTGCAGGTGCATGAGAAATGAAGAGAGGAGAAGAAGAAGAAGAAGAAGAGAATAATGGATGAGGAGTTTGTGGTCTGTTTGTGCTCCTCCGTTCAGTGTGCTCAGACTTAGGGCTATAACTTGTGGGAATGTAAAGTGATTGAAGAAAGTAATAATAAGAGAGAATGGTTAAGTTCTGAGAATAATTGGATTTTAATAAGTGGAATGTGTAGTTCATAATTGAGCTCTAGTTTGAAATTTTGAACTTCTTGGGTCAAGATAGATTTTATAATTATTATATCTATTTTTAATAAATATTATTTAAAAATAAATTAATTGAAGTTATATTATGATAATTTAAATTAAATGTGATGACTGGAATTTTTTGATGTGTGCAAGAGTTCGTTTGAAGTGACTCCATTGTTTTAAAATTTTTTTGCAAATTTATATAAATGTTATAAGAAAATAACATTTTAAATTTTTATTATGAATAATATAAATATTTTTTGAAAAAAAATTGAATTATAATTTTTTCTAATTATCATATTCTAATAGATATGATTATAAAGCATAACTTGCAACAAAAAAATATCTAATAAATAATAAATAATTGAGAAACCGAATTATAATAGTAATAATCTTTAAAATAAATTAGTGAAAAAATAACATCAAACATACCTTATATCAATCAAATACTAAACTGAAGTGACATTAAATTCTAAGTTTAGGATAATAATTCGAACTATTAAGCTACAAAGTTTTAAGGCCCAAAATATTTTCCCATGTTTATATGATTTATAAGCATCTATATTATTATGCATTTGCATATTTAACATCTATAATTTAATTCTTATAAAAATAATATTTTTCTTGTACAAATAAAAATACACTTAAAATGAAGGATTATACTATTTTTAATGTAATATATCATATTTTTTATATAAATATATAAAAATTATGTTCACGCATGCAAATGCCCCTAATGTGTTTTAAATGGCAGCCGTCATATATTGTTCATTTAGTTGTTTGTAAATATAAGATATGCTTTAAAATCTCTAAAATTGACAAAATTTATGAAAATTAAAATTAATACTAATTTATTATTACATGAAACCTATAATGTAAGGGTGAGACCATTGATAACACCCAACAATAACTATGATTAATAACATTTCATTTTACCAATGATGGTTAAATCAAAAGTTTAAAATGAAAAAAAAATAAATAAACATTTTAATTACTCAAAAATTAATAAATTTACTTTTAAAGTAAATACAATACATATAGATTTAATAAAAATATTATATTAGACTCTTCTCTAAATAAATCCAATAAATTTGAGACCATTGAGATCTCTCCTAATCAAACTTTTTTTTTTTGAAGAATTTAATCCCTAACAACTATATATATATATATATATAGAGAGAGAGAGAGAGAGAGAGAGAGAGAGAGAGAGAGAGAGATTTTATAACACACAAATATGACAATAAACTGAAAGAAATAAAAAATAAGAACACAGTCAAAGTCAATCAAGTTGTGAAATAAAACAACCTTTTTTTCCCCACAGATGAAAGGGTCATATAAATTTCTGCATTTGATATTTCTATATTCTAAACATTCGATTTTCAAACCAGCTTTACAGTCTTAAGGAAATAAATATAGCAGTTAAAAGATTAGAGAGAGAGAGAGAGAGAGTTATATTATCTCAAGGAACAAAGCTTCTTGCTTGCTCGTCAGCCCAAGTTCGCTTAGAGATAACTGGCCTTCTTCTTCTTCAGTGAAGGAACGGCGAGGATAGGGTCTCACCTGTAACACAGCAACCAAAACAGCTGAAGTCATAATATCTTGATTCAAATTTTGATCAAAATGAATTTTTTTTTTAATTTAAGAATTGTCAGATTTATTATAAGATGAGTGTTAACACATTACTCACAAAAAAACAACAAGCCTCTATCACACTACATAGAGGTCAGCTACATGAATCCTTCTTCTTTAATGTGTCCTATTAAATTTCATATTCTCATTTAATCCTAATAAAATAAGGTCATTTTTATACTTCATAACTAAATCTTTTTAGGTCTATCTCTGCCTTTTTTAACATAGACCGAATCTAATACATCTGCTCTCTTAATTGGACCGTCAGATGGAAAGTGTTTTATATACAAATCTTATCTGACACTGAAGCTACTCCAATCTTATCATGAAGAGCGTAACACATTACTAATCTATCAAAATTTTTATATTACACTCATTTCAATGCAAATCCAATGATTCTAAAACCATCTTGATTAAATTCAAATTAGAATATCTTGAGTTAAATTTATAAATTTGATTAGAATGGGTCACCGTTTGATTTGCTTTTTTTACGAGTGTAATGTAGGGAAATCAATCAAAATTTATGCTGCATTCATCTCAAAATAAATCTAATAACTTTGAGACCTATAGCGGACAAAAATCAATCAGAACATTCAGAATTATTTTTTTCTCCCAAACTTAATTGGATAAACAATCATTAAGAGGTTAGGGACATCATATTTATATTTGGTACAGTAAAAAACCAGTTAGTCATTTTTTTGTTCCCAAAATAGCAAAAAGAATAATTAAAAATGAACATAAAAAATGCATGGAACAAAAAAAAAAATGATTTTTTTTTTCACATAATCATGATGTAGAAAACATAGCACTCTATGCAAGTCAACATGTATCATGAGAGGCTCATAAAACATCTTAAATTTACTAATAAATGAACGTTTTTCTACTAAACCAGACCCCCTCTCATTTTCACAAGGTTTTACTACAATAAACTTGAACTAAATATCATAATACAGCTATATTTCTACAAAAAAGACCATCTCCAGATTTATTAAAACAATATGAATGGTGTAAAAGTAAGAAATAATCCAAAAAAGTCTTCTGAAGATGTATATAGCAAACATTTCAGCATTAATCTTAATATAAACACTTCAGCATTAATCTAAAGTACCATTTGGATGTTTAAAGTTAGAAAACAACAAAATATCGCCAGTTCAATAAATTAGTTGGGAGTCGTTAAAAATCATTATTAGTTTGAAACTCCTCATACAATCCTAAGATTCAAATTTAATGATCTCAATTTCACATGTATAATAAATTAAAATCAAATCATCATTTTTCAAAACATGTTCTGTATCTATAATCAAATGAGTGCTAAATATGCATGTTTTTATGAGAAATACCGACCTGAGCTGCAATTTTAAGTTTGCTCTTTAAACAAGAATTAATACCAACCTCTGCTATGTCCAAATTTGTAGCTGGCGTAAATCATGCAGTGATATAGCTACGAAAAGCCTACCAGTGTCCAGAGTTTATGATAGCAAGGAGGCATAAATAGGTTGGTCGAGAGCTAACCCAAACCTAGCTGCATCAATTGCCAACCCTATGAAGGTAAGTTATGAGGGCAAGATGCGAGACTGCGAAGGAAATTAAATGGACAAAAGAAGGAATGGGAACTAAGAGAAAGAACGAAAATGGGAGAAAAGAAAAGAGAAAAAATAATAAATTTACAAATATGAGACCATCAAAACATGATCTTGTTCATTCCTCAACTCTTCTTGATCTCATAATTTCAAGAAGAGAATCGTATGAAAAATTAGCTTGATGGCCATGGCCAGGAGAAAAACACGGTCAGCTTCTATCCTGTGAAGTCAAAACCACCTGCACATATATATGAGCGAACGCTGCAAGAATGCTTGCATATTTTCTTTTGTTTGCTGTGATGTTGATCATTTATTGTTTGTATGGAGGACTGGATAGCTTCACAGTAAAACTAGCTCCTCAAAAAATAAGCACAACAAGTGGGTATCCGGCTTCAAGGAACAAAATGATGGTGCCCTCAAGTAGAAACTATAGGTTGAGCCTGGTGCTACTTGTTGGAGTACTCACAACAATGAAGAGTGTGGTCACAAGAAATGAAAGAGAGAAAACCAACAATGACAAAGCTTGTGGTCAAAGATGGCATCTATAGCAATGGAGGTTGCAAGAAAAGAACACAAATATTGATGAAAACCCTCGACTAGAAAACCAAAGACTACAGCCAATGAAAGCTAACAAATGGACTATGGTTGCAAAGTACGTGTCTACAATTAGAGGCAACAATAGCCATCAAGGATATTGGATAAAGTATGATTACTAGAAGAGGCGTGAATTTTGAAAGGTGTGGTGGCGGATGTAGTGAGAGATTGGCATTAATAATGATTGGAAGAGAAGACATTGAAGAGATAGATTAAGATTAACTATGATTTACATCGACAACGATAATGAGTAGTTGCTGGTAAAGATTGACATCAGCTATGTAGAAAGCAAGTCATAAAAGTAGTCTCATAAAACTAAAAAATTTATGGCAAAGAATGACGACGACTTGGAGGCGTTCAATGGTGACCACAACATTGAAACCACTGACTTTCTGTTGAGCAATTAAGGGTGAGACATGTAGGGAAACCAAGATGATGGTTGAGCCACCTCGACTTATGAAGGCTAAGACATTAAAAATAAAATAAAATAAAATAAGTCTAAGGCTTTGATGCCATGTAAGAACAAATGAGGGAATCATATTGATCTTGCTCAATAATATGTAGTCTTATACAAGCCACATGGGGAAAAATTTTAAATATATAAGAAAAAAAACACAAATGAAAATAAAGTTTATAATTAATTATTTCATTATTTACAAACTAAGTTGAGTTATTGCCATAGTAGCTATTATAGGAATGGGCATTGCAAGACAATTTTAGCTCCAGCTCCTGCAGTAATATTCTTTCCTTCTATGTTCAATCTAAAATTAGACAACAAGCAAACCATCCAATATCTAATAATTACTCCAATTATGTCTATTTTATTTATAGGAAATAGTTTGCCTTTCTTAAATGCTTATGTTTATCAAGAGAACTAATTGTTACTGATGGAAATTTCCTTAAATAATTTTAGGAGTTTATAATGAGTTCTTAACTATGTACCTTAATAAAGTAATCCATCATACTTCTCCTGAAAAGCCCATAGCTTACTTCACTACCCTACAAGCATTATATTTTGATCTTTGTTGCATTACTAATAGTTAATTTTCATGAGTAATTTGCTAACATAGAAAAATAAATGATATGCATAATGAAAAATTATAGTCATCGATGTCCATTCTAATTTTTGTTGTAATATGTAGCCTTATGTTAAGAAAGGTAGAGGTAGATCAAAAAAGATTTGGGTAAGATGTATAAAAAATGACCTTAATATGCTTGAATTAAATGAGAATTTGACACATAATATGACATAACGGAGAAGAAGGATTCATGTAGCCGACCCCACATAGTGAGATAAAGGCTTGTTGTTGTTGTTGATGTATCCTTTTTGCAATTAAGTTGAAATAAATTATCCACCACAACCTTAATTCCTTATTTTTTTAAAAACTAAGCCCTATTATATTTATACTTTTTCCCCACCTAAGTATGTAAGGTGAGACTTATAATGGTATAGCAAGATTCGAATCTAAAACCTTGCAACAACTTCTAATGTTCATACCAACAAAACTAATTGGCACCAACACCTATTATATTTATAATTTTCCTTTCATCATGAATACTAATTCTATTTTTAAGGTTGACATTTCTTACTTTCTAAAGGCCAATTGAAACTCCAAGGTTACCTATAAGTATCATTGTATGCAGTGCTACATTTCTTAACAGCACACCAATTTTAATTCTTCTGCCAATTGTGAAGTCAATTCACCAATATCCTCCACCATATGATCATTACGTGAGTCATGCCAAGTTGTAGTGTTCTTCCCACTTTCTAGATAAGCATCTTCATCAAACTCACTATAAGAGTTTATAAACAACAAGAGTTGACAACAACCATCTAATCCAAATTTATGTTCAATGTCGACGGTATGATTGATTAAATATTATTATAGTTTGTATTCAAGGAACGATGGTTATTATTTTCTTTTTTTATTTGTAATAAGAAGTATTTTATTTTATATATATATATATATATATATATATATATATATATATATATATATATATATATATATATATATATATATATATATATATATATATATATATATATATATATATATATATATATGACTTTTTTACTGATAAAACCCCTAAGGCTATGATGTAGATTGCGATAAATAAATTACTTTGAGATTGCTCAGAAAATCACCCCTCTCTTCATCTCTATAAGTTTATAGCATGTGAAATTTTTTCAAACAAAGTAATTCCCTTATCTTGATAACTACCTTTGTTTATTAGCTATGTCCCTCAATGCACCCAATTGGACTTTTCGATAATTCCCTTATCTTTATAACTACTAAAAACGGAACAACTTTGGGCTTCAATTTAATATCTAGTTACAATTAAGATAAAGATACAAGTTGTCCCCATATAGCATGTGAAAATTTTTCAAACAAAGCAATTCCCTTATCTTGATAACTACATTTTTTTATTAGCTATGTCCCTCAATGCACCCATTTGGACTTTTCAGCAATTCCCATATCTTGATAACTACTAAAAATGGAACAACTTTGGGCTTCAATTTAATCTCTAGTTAGAATATGATATGGCTAATTCTAATGCTAGCTCAATAGTAATGCATCATTTTGGTCCCACTTATTAGGAGTTGATTACAAGAAACCCATCCTCACATATTTCTAAATCATTACCTTATTATCAATTTACATTGAATTGAAAGAAAAGACACATCCCATCTCATTACCCAAGCCTCCAATGATTGTGCTTGTGTCATTGTATTTGGTTGATTGTTGAGTGCTTGCATGCATACTGTGTTCAATTGCATTTGCAATCACAATTTTTCTTTGTACTGCCAGCTGAGCTCACATTTCAATCTCGCCCTAGGTGTGCTCGAGCTCTTCTCTCTATAGGGAGCCAGTGCCATGGGATATTACACTTGTTCCAATGCCATTTTCATCCTTAGCATTCTGGTTGATGTTGATGCAATATCAATCTGGTTCATTGTTTAGTAATTTGTTTTCAACTCCTATTCAATAATGTGCTTCCTCACTTGCTTTAACTCAAGATTGTGTATTGGGCTTCTTGTTCTCTCCATCTCCTATCATAGTTGGTCCATCATCATTGTCCATTCATATGGCCTCCATCCCTTTGGCAACTCCTAAAATCCAAATGCCTCCACTTGTAATCGACATTCATCAATCTTTCAGATCTCATTAGGCTTTGATTATATAATTTCTACTATTTATCCATCAAGGTTCAAACCCTCCTCATCAAAACACTCCAAGTTTTGAGATATCTATCTTTTATATTCACTAATTTAGAAATATCTAAAATAGTTAGCCCATTTTCCTTATCCATGGCGGGCATGCTCTCAACGGGACATTTCGATCTTAAAGCTTACACATTCATTTATGTCCAACTTGTATTTAGCTGAAGAATATTTAATTAGGCTCATTAATCCTAAACATATTATTATAGGATTATCTGTTAAAGCAAATTACTCCAGGCTATTTTTACAATAATCCTACTATGTGAATGGATTCTTCATATGAATGTTAAAATGGTCTCCTCATTTTGATTGATCTAAGGAACCTTGTCACTCTAGCTTGAATTTTTTTTTCTAGTCTTCAACTTCACTATTTTAATCGGTGTATATTTTTCTTTGGGTTTTATCTTTGTCAAACCCTTCAAAGTAGATGCAGCCACAACTAACCTCTCTAAACAGTGTAGCTAAGATCATAGTTGAATTGAATATTATTAGAACTTTGAATAGTAAGATTTGGATTGACTCGTTATCTTATGATTATTAACAAAATGTTGTATGTGAAATTATTCCTTCATAATGTACAACTTGTAAAATTTTTGGACATAATCAATTTGAATGCTTCAAAGCTCATCCAAGACTAAGAAAATCATCCATTTTTTATCCTTACAATTAAAAACATAGAAGCATATAAATGGTTAAAATCTCCCTTTAGAGATAGCGGGAACAATTCAATCTTCCTCAACTCAGGTATGTATACAAATTTTAGAATAAACTTTAGAAGGTCTTATAGAATTTGGAATTTCAAAACATCTTGGCTGAAAAAAGTCCTGTGACAAATAACATAATCTCATTTGCATTTGAAACCATTGTGACAAATCCTCCAGATGAGTTACACCCTGATTCTATTATTGATGTCAAGAATATTAATCTCACTGAGTTTGAGTAGTTTTTGAATTAAAATGGTAGTCTTCAAAGTACGAAGCCTAAGTGAATAACAGAAGGTTTCAAATCCTATTTTCCAAGAGAGGTTAAAATAAGAAAAAAAAATGTCGTTAGTCTACAATATTCATTATGAAGTACGAATAAGAGCTTATTATAGATCTCTACAATCAAATGTATATTTTCTATTATCATGCTATCATCCTCATCATATGTTTTACTTTTGCATTATAATTTGGCAATTCACTATAATTATCACTTTTATACTCATTTTATTATCTAATTATGGTATTTTATGTTACAATTTTGAAGAAAAAAAACCACTTTAATACACCCACATAGCTTGGTTAGTTCTTAGCCAAGTTGAAATGCAACAAAGAGCCTTTAGGACCATAACTCCACCCGTTTGGCTCCATTTGCTCCTACAAATCAATATTAACAATCGAACAACTATATCTTATTTTTGATAGTTAGTAGTAGGCCACCAACCAATTGGTGTGGCTAACCCACATAAGATAATCATCCCAAATAGAAGCCATCTCTATTATGTAATTGACTTAGTGATGGTACTAATCTTTGATGTTAGAATTAACCAAGTTGCATAGTAATCCTCCAATTGTGATTGGCCAAATATTACATATTCCCACCCTTCTACACCACTTGATGCCCCATGAGCTTATCCAGCTCCATGCCTCCATCCTTCAAAGTCTCGACTCCCTCTTAGAAGGGAGATTGCAGCTACAAAAATGGATTGGTTATAATACATTCCTACACTTTGATGTAAACTGACTTTATCATCTTCACATCTTACGTAGGTGCAACAATTGTGATTTCTTGTTACAGTTTTTTTTCTCTTCATTTTTTGATAGTTCACTTTTGTCCTTCACAAGCATCCCTCTTATATCATGTTTTCCTTACTTGGTAATAACATAGTCCTCTAAAGTATTCACCAGGTTTTATGTCAACCTCTTATGGGCCCCTCTGGGCACTTATCTTATCCTCTAAAATTCTTGCATGATCTGAAAATTTAAACAGTGTGGAGATTTGCTCTCTCGAAAACAAATGCAAGGTTATTTGTTTGGCAAAGTTACAACAACAGCTCCAATATACTTAATCTTTCATCCAGCCCTTCATTGCTTGAACAGTGGGATTTTCCATTAACTAGAATTTGAGTAAATAACATCCATGCATAGGTTTGGATCGTTCACTCTAATACCTATAGAAAAGCATCTACACTCTGATGATGTATCAGGACTAGAGAATAATGAACCTTTATCAATTTCAACACATAATATTTAGAATTTTAAGATGTTCTAAAAGCCAAAGATATAATAGGTGGTATTGATTCTTGAAACACCATTATGAAGAATTACAAACAGTTAACAAGCAAGGAAAAACAAAGGGGTCAATTGAGTCTTTATAATGGAAAACTCAAAATCATGTTTTCCTATTTGGATTTGAATTGGATAAAAAAATGACTTTTTACCAAAAAAGAAAGTGGACTAGAGAGATAATGCAACCTTAAGCAGAGATAACAAAATGAATAAGCAAAACTAAAGACTTCAGTTTTACAAAAATTAAGACGCCCTCTCCTGCCTCCTGTGTTGGCTTGCTCTCCCTTTGTTCTTGCTTGGATCTTCTTCTTATGCTCCCTCCTTCACTTTCATTCCTGTTTTCTCTTTGCATTTATAATGCCTCCTGGAATGCTCAAACCCTTCTCCCTTTAAAGTTTTAAGGAAGAGAAGAAATGTGAGATTAAAGAGAGGACCTTGTAAAGAGAGAGTAGGTTTAGTTTGGACAAAGAACCATGGCTCGACCAAATTATGCAAGTGGGGACTTTGGCAAAGCAAGAGAGGGACATGTCATGAATTCATCCCTTGGTTGAATTGGAATTGAAACTCTATATACAAGCTATAGAAAACAAAATACCAAATACGTTGATAAGTATGGCAAAATTCTATATAATGATAAAATATATCCCCTTATCATAAGCATAAGTTATTAGATAAGAGAATCATCTTTTCTTCATAACTATTTTCCCTTATTAGATAATTCCCATATTTAAAAAGTGTTCTCTCTCCTCAGCACCTTTTGATTGCAGTTCTTCATGTAACCTCCATGTAACTGTGCATCTACCATGCAGCAATTTGGACAATTGAGCTTAATCTTAAATTTAATTTTTGGCTTGACTTTGAACTTGGATTTGAATTTTAGTTCTGGTCTGAAATGGCTAACCCTAGTGTTAACCTAATGTTGTTGCACTATTTTGATCGCATGCATGATCTCAATGCTCCACAGAAAATCTGTACATTGAAGAAAATTGCAAAACATTCTTTAATTAATAACAAGTAAATTAATTAGTTTTAGGCTATAGTATTAAAACTTTCTTACTAGGATACTTAACAAGGTGCAAGTAAAATTGAGCTTAACTTTATACAACGTGAAGAACAATCTCTAAAATTTTACAATGTCATAGCCTAAATTTTTGTACATCGAGATATTGTCCTACCTAACCTGACAAGCCTTACAATTTTGCCCTTATAATGAAACTTCCTAGGAAAATTATCCATTCTATGAGTGCTCCAACATGAGCACACAAAACTTTTGTAGCTAATAGAACTTGAAGCATTATACCAAAAGTCATTAATTCTTAAGAGTTCTATTTAACTAAATTAAAGAGATATTACAAGCTCCCACAATTAAATAAATGATTACCTGTCAATGCCCTTACACCAAATTCATTCACTAAAATATAATATTCTAGACTCATATATATACAAGATAGGATTCTCACCATTTAATATTGTCCCAAAATGTTCAAGAGGTTGCTTCCATGTTGTTAGCCCCTGAACATGCATGACACTTAGTTCTCCGCTTCCAACTAAGATATTGCTTTGAAAATATTTTGTCACAACTTATCCAACAACATATTATCTACCTAAGATGTCTTTTTTTTTTTTTAACAAAAAAAGTCACTCATGCTAGAAGTGCTCAAACATGAGCATGCTTTAACTTCGAAGTTCTTGATAGAACTCCAACTACTACACCAAAAAAACACATCAATGTTCAAGAGTTGTATTTAACAAACAGTAAAGAGCGTCCTAACATGTTTGTTGTCAAGTAGTACATGTTCTAAGAACCCACAAACATACATTTTTTGTCCATTTTTATACCAATAAAATTTTTTAAATCAGTTTTTCTTTTTTATTTTTTTATTTTGTACAAAAAAATAATTTTAAAATGTAACCAAAATTCATTTGCATCAAATCCTGTTCTTTCTTTTATTTTTTAAAAAATATGTGATTTCCACAATGAATGGAACATGAATCCTTCAAAAAGTACAAGCATAATATATATATATATATATAACCTAATTCAATAACAAATTGATATATATACCTTAAAATTACATCACGACAAATAGTTTCATCACTAAACAGAAACTTCAATATGCAGATACCATAAGCACATACATAAACTACAGGAGACACTTTTTTCAGGAAAATGAACCAACAAAACTGGCAAATCAAACCCAAAATATTTATGAATACCTTTACAGCTGTGCAATTTTTATAACCAGGAGCCCAAAAAGATAAGCCTAATAGGACGATATGCTTTATAGGCACTTTAGTTCCAATCTAATTTTAACATGAATTCAGCAGGTGCTAATTGTAAATTCAGTATATCAAAATCAAAGTAGCAGTAGTATTTTCATTCAAATGATAGAAAAGTATTTTAGAAGGAACCTTCAGATCAGTCAGATGGCAAAGGCAAGCATGTGACCACCAATTAAAAAAATGCACTAATTTCTTGTATCTAGATTACGAAACTGTTATTGGTAAGAATATATGTTCCTCTGAAAATTTTAAAAAAATTTAGCCAATTAGGTAAAAAAAAATTAACCCAACTTCCATTTTATTGGAACAATGGTCAATTCTTGATACAGTTATACCTCTAAAATGTAATAAGCTTAAAAGGGATCCTAGCTTGACCTGAGCCAAGTATAGCTTCTTCATTAGGCTAAGGCAATCTATGCCTCTCTCGTTGATAAAACTCAAGGCTATGGGTCCGTTTGGTATGGCTTTTGGTGCGCGGCATAAACCGTTTGTTCAAGAAAAAAAATAGAATCGCTGCCAAGTTGACTAACCTTCCTTCACTAAACCCGCGGTCGCAAATTTTGTTTCCCTAAACTACCCCTCCGCTTTTTAACTTCCAGGGGCATCAGTACCGAGATCGTTCTCGCATGCCCTGGAAACAACAATTGCTCTCGCGTGCCCTCAAACATCTTTTGCTTCGAAGAACGAGTTTTTTTCGACTTCGAGATCTCAGTCTCTATTTCATTCTCCTCACAGACGATCTTGCGGTTCTGTCTCCTCATGATCGATCTCGAACCCAGGTTTGTACTTCGGTCTCCTCGTGCTCTTTGTGGTTCTTTGTGGATGATTCAGTTGTATTATTGGCAATTTCTATCTCAGATTAGTAATGGGCTTGCAATGTGATTCATAGTTTACATAATCCTCCGATGAAACTATTAAATTTGTTCCGCAATATTGAAAATTAGGTTTTTCGGTAGAAGGCTTTAAGAACATATTTTATCTTTTCCCACCGGTATGTTCAATCCATTATTTTCTTTGGGAATTTCAGTATTTTGATATGTGCAGGAATGGATGTAAATACTTTGATCTAGCTTAACCTCTATTTTGTTGTTCAATCATATACCATTAGAAACATTCTTTTTTGTGTTGGACTTCGAATTTATTCTAAGTTGGATATTCGCTGTAAAATTGTTTAAAATCTATTGTTTTCTCTAGTGCATAGTTGATGGTATTTTTGTTTTGGTTATAATATGAGCTTTTCATGTATAAGAATTGTCTTTATATTCATCAAGAAAAATGATCATTTTGTTGGGAGTTACATTCTTGTTTATGATATTCAATATTTGCTTAATAACAATTGTCTTAATTGATTTACTAATTGTGATGTTAAACTCACTCTTTGTTATGCATTTTGTGATAATTCCTATTTAAGTTTGATAATGAAAATTTTGAAATATTAGTTATTATGGATTTTTTTGTGAGAAGGTGTCTCGTTACATGCTCTAGTCGACTGTTCTTTTGATTGTTTAGCTTGAAATCTTCCTAATAATAGACAACTACTTATATAAGGGTAATAAATGTTATGATGATTAGTCTTATGGAGCATGATTTATATGTTCTTAGTAACATCTTCTTGCCTCTTTTACCCTTCATTCTTAAAGTAAGTGACTTTCCCAAATTATTTGTTGTTATGCATATATACAAAATGACTTATCGTTTATTAATATGATTCTTGCACTTTATACAACTCCCAGCAATTACTTTGTAATGGTTTAATTATATTTCTAAAGAAGTTATTGATGCTTGTTGCACATGTTCTTGTGAAGATTGCATGGAATTTTGCATTGTATGTACAATACTTTAGCCAATCTTTAGTATTTTGATAAGAACAAAGCATGGAAGATTGCATTTATTAGTAACATTAGCAAATGTCTGATTTGCATTTTTAGTTTTAATACATTTGAGTTTCTATGTTTGTGTGATAATAATAGGATCTTATAATGAGAAACATAAGGGAAGGTGGAGCAAGTGCAACATGGGAGAGAGAGATGAAAATAATATTTTGTGATATTTGTCTCAAGAAGATAGACTTAGTCAATAGACAAACAACCTATTTTAATAAAGAGAGTTGAGAGAATTTAACAAAAAATTTAAAGAGAGAATTGTAAGGGAGCACAACAGGACACAACTTAAAAATAAATGGGATCAATTGAAGAAAGATTGAAAATTGTGAAAGGAGTTGAAACAAGGATCAACTGGTTTGGGATGAGATTCTAGAAAGAAGACGATTGACGCATCAGAGGATTGGTGGAGAGAGAGGATACAGGTGAATTTTCTATGCCCACTTGTACATCTAATTACTCCATAAAGAATGCATATGATCATAACATATTAAGACTGTTTTAAAATGCAGATATTACCAAATGCGAAAAAAATTTAAATATTGCGAAATAGACCTTGAAATTGAAGAAAAATTAGATCTCATGCTCAGTGGTGTGATTGCTACATGTGCTTATTCTTGAACACCAAATCAAGAAGTTCATGATAATGTGCAAGAACATAGTCACTCTGAGCAAAGGACTGGTTCAAGTGATTCAATCCATGAATCATTACATGCCACAGATTCTCACATCGAATCTAGTCATGCTAGGCATCCACCATCTCTAAGACCTAGAGGTAAGAAAAAAAAATAAAGGAGGTGTGGGATTCCTCCGAAATCATATTTCATAGTTAGTTACTGCATGCACCAGTATGACTTATAGAGCAAATAAGCCAATTGTTGCACCGTCACTATCTGAGGCGGTAATTGTTTTAGATCAGATCACTAAAGTATTCGAAGATATTCCACTTTATTTGCACTGAACGAGGTTGCTTGAAGATGCGAATAAGCAAGAGATCTTTATAACAATGACACCTAAATGAAGAATTCATTATCTTCGTTACTATTTTGAAAAACACGATGTTTAGCTAGGTCGCCTTTAGTGTATGATGTTTCATTATATGTTTTATTTTTGTCTTGAACTTCTTTACGAATTGGAAGTAGCTTGTTTGCTCTCTTTATATGATGTACTTGTTTCATGAACTTTTTCAGAAATTAATAGTTTTTTTTTTTTTGCTATGTGAGTTTAGTAACTACATCTATAATGGCTTACATAGTGAAGAATATATTTTCTAATGCTTGTAATTATGGAAAGTGATGATGACAATCAAGCTATGACTGCTATTGTCACTGCTGTATGCTTAATAAATGAGTATTATGAGATTTATGTATGCAAGAACTCCATATATGACTTCAAAATTTATTGGAGAAAATGGATCACTGAGTTACTTGTTGGGCACCCAGGAAGATTTCATAACATGTCTCGTATGTCCTAAATAATTTTCACTGATCTATTGCAAATGAAATGTGGAATTTCATTTTATCGTCATTAGTAAACCAAAAGTTGAAGCTTTAAAGAAAATGAAATGTGGAAAGCGGTAGACGATAATATTCCAATAGAAGTGTAAATGTTTAGGTGATCATTTCTTGGCTTACAAATCTTTTAATGTTATTTTAAAGACTAAAAGATGCGAGATGAGTGGAGAAAGAGTTTGTTGGTTCTATATTTAAGAATAAAAGTGATGCTCAAGAGTGTGCAAATTATAGAGGAATTAAGTTAATGTCATACATTAAAATTATGGGAAATGATGAGCATAGATTTACGATGTGATCTGAAGTTTCACAATGATTTGGTTTCATGCAGTAGATCTACTATGGATGCTATACATTTGTTAAGAGGTTTGATGGAAGCATAGAAAATAAAAGGATCTACATATGATATTTATTGATTTAGAAAGCTTATGATAAAGTCTCAAGAAATGTTCTTTGGAGAGTTCTGACGAGAAAAGTTAATATTGGTTATATTCAAATCATTAAGGATATGTATACTAGAGCTCACTTGTGTCCAAACACAAGGATGATTGACAAACTATTTTCCTATTTGTTGGATTACATCAAGGATCAACATTAAGCCCTTATCTTTTTACTTTAGTTATGGATGTTCTTGAGGCATTTACAAGAAGATGTACCTTGGTGTATGCTTTTCGATGACATTCTTCTTGTTGATAAGACTGAGTCCAAACTTGAATTATGGAGGTCAACTTTAAAGTCTAAAGGTTTTGTTTAAGCATCTAAAGCGATATATGGAGTGTAATTTTAGTTGTAGAAGTTTTAGTGGTAGTGTTGTGACTTTGGGTGATCAAGTCATTAATAAGAGTGGCGATTGAATTTAGGCTCTATTGTTCAAAATGATGAAATAGATGGAGATATTATTAGTAGAATTCAAGTTGGATGGTTGAAGTGGAGGAATCATCGGCTTTATTATGTGATGAAAAGTTCCACTTAAACTTAGGAAAATTTTATAAGATGGTGGTAAGACACGCAATGACTTATTAGTGAATGTTGGATAAAAGAGAAACATAAAACTATAAGTGTTACGAGAGATGAGGATGCTCTGGATGAGTGGCTTTACCCTTAGAGATAGAATGCAAAATGAGTATGTTAAAAGTTTGTAGCTCCTGGTAGATAAGATTAGGGAGAATTCTTAGATGGTTTGGCCACATAAAGCCATGATGACCGATTAGGAGTAGATGCATTAGATTTGCATGTTAAGAAAGGTAGGTAGACTAAAAAGACTTGGTTAAGATGTATAAAATGATCTTGTATACTTGAATTAAATGAGAATTTGACACACATGGGATGATGGAGCGAAGGATTCATGTAGCCACCTAGTGGGATTAAACTGTTGTTGTTGTTGTTGTTGTTGTTGTATTGCAAGAGTTAAAAAAATTACATGAACTCTGTGGATCAACCAAAACTACAACTAGAAAAGTGTTGGCTCTTACACTATATATTATCACATAATGAATCTATCAGGGTGATCAGTGAGTGATTTCAACACTCATATGAAATCATAAGTAGATACTTCTCTATTGATCTTGATGCTTTGATAAGTTTATCAACTAAAGTTATAAAGCCGATAGATTAAACTTTCCAGAATATACGGTATGAGATTTTGCAGGATTGTCAATCCATGCCATATTTCAAGGTGAGCTTCATTCTCAAGTTTATGTGTTGAAATAAACTTTTGATTATCACTTACAAATGTCTCAAACTCTGATATAGGATTGCATTTGAGCAATTGACGGGACACATGTCGATGCACGTGTGCCTGCAAGTGATAAGGTGGCTTATTTTGATCGATGTGGCTCGCCTACCAAGAACGTAATAACAGTCTGTGATTTCAATATGTGTTTTACCTTCTTAATGGTCGGGTGGGAAGAAAGTGCACATGAAAGTCGTATATTCAAGAATGTTGTATGTTGTAGAGAAAATAACTTTACACTGCCTCCTCTAGGAATTATTGTATTGAGTCATTTATTCATTACAAAATAATTATTATTGGCGTATATATTTATAAAGTCAAACATGAAAGTACTATCTTGTGGATGTTGGTTATCTAATGCTACAAGGATTCTTGAAATATTTTCCAGATACAAAATATCATATCCCTGACTTTGAAAGGGATAGCCAAGACATTAGGGGGAGGAAAGAATTATTTAACAAACGACACTCCTCGTTGCGTGGTGCAATTGAGTGATCATTCGAAGTGTGGAAAAATAAATGGGTTATTCTTCGTGATATGTCTACATACCCCTTCAAGAAGCAGGTTAAAATAATTGCAGCTACAATGGCTCTTCATAATTACATATGCGTCATCATGATGATTGAATTTGCATTATAGACAATGATCATCATTTGCACACAAGCATTTGAATATCAATTGGGCCACTCAATAGTAGAAACTAGCCAATATTCAACAAAATTTGAGACATAGGAAGGAGAGAGAGCTGAGGAGATGAAAGAGTTACGAGAATACATTATTGATGCCTTGGATTGTGATTAAATTTATTTTGTGTTATTACTATAAGGAGCTTTGTTTAGCTTGCTTGGTTTTCTTTAACTTTATATTATTCTACATATCAAGAGTTTCAAGAACGTCAAGTAATTCTTTAAACTTCTACATTATTCGAGTAGTTTGGAGTCTCTTAGAATCTATTCAAGTGTCTCTTCATCTTTTGGAGTCTTATGAGATTATTCAAATAAATCTTACTGACTGACATGACTCCATCTTTGGCATCCGGGTTGTTCTTCGGTTTTCTGGCGGTTCCATGTTGATTTCGTGGTGGGTTGTTGATACATTGGAGCTTTTTGTGTTGCTAATTTTGGTGTGTTAATTAGCTATTTTCTTGTGATGTTATCCATTGTCTGTGGTTCCTTTTCTTTGGGTTGTTATTTTTACCTCAGTTTTATTCCTACTGATTTTGGTTTTGATTCCTTATCTTTGTTTTTTAAGTGGGTGGTTGATACATTGGAGCTTGTTTGTTGTGCTCCTGGTTTTGGTGTGTTGGTTGGCTTATTGACCTATTTCCTTGTGCTGTCATCTGTAGTGGCTCTGGTTCCTTGTGATGGGTTGTTCTTATTGGTTTTGACTTGTTCGGTTCTCGTTGTTTTTTTGTCATTAATTTGGGTGGTTGATACATTCTGACTTCTTTATCTTGTTATTTGGCTTTCGGCGGTTCCATGTGCTGTTTTTTATGGTGGCTAGGTGGTTGATACATTAGAGCTTATTTGTTGTGCTCCTGGTTTTGGTGTGTTGGTTGGCTTTTTAGCCTGTTTCCTTGTGCTATTATCTATGGTGGCTTGATTCCTATCTTTGAGTTGTTTTTTTACCTTTTGTGGGTTATTTGATCTGAGATGTGTATCGTTTCACTTTGTCAATCTCTCCGTGTAAAAGCGGTTGTGGCATTAATGTTTTTCTTTCTATCAATAAAGGTGGTAGCATTTTATGTGATTGTAACCCTTCTTTTAGAAGTTTAGATGCTCACATATATTGCAGCTCCTTCGGATGGATATTGACTAAGCCTGAGCCGTCCTTATTTTTTTTTTAACGCATCTTTCTACTCTTGCTTATGTATTTTTTGAGCTTCTTGCGCGTAATATGCAGTGAAACCTTGCGGTGGTTATGTATTTTTCATGGGAATTTTATCTTTTCTGATTTTACTTTACTTTTTCCACTGTATTATTGTGTTAGTTAGGGAATTTCGTCAATAGGTTTATTGTAGCTCTTGGGAGCATTAACTTTGAGATTTTTTTCCTACAAAGATTGTGTATCTTCTATTTATGTTAATAAAATTTCTATCATTTTTTTGGAAAATAGTTTCCTTATCTTGTTAATTTCCATTTTAAATATTCTATATGTCCATCCCGTATTAATAATTATTATTTATACACATTTTTTAGGAGATTTGAGTTCAAAGATCTCAAGAGAATGCAGTCGCTTGATTTGTGATTCTGATGTTATGTATTGACTCAAAGTAGAGAAGAAAATTATGGGAGAAGATTTTTTAGGTGTCTAAGAAATAGAACGAGAGATGATTACAACTACTTCAAATAAGTTGACGAATATGAAAGTGACACAGTAAACAATGAGAGCATGCTAGGAGGATAGCAATGAAAATATTTCTTTTAAAAAGATTTGATCAACAGGATAGTAAGCTTAATATTTTGATCATACTAGTTATTATATTTATAATTTTAATATTACTGTTATTTATTAATAGTGTTAATTATTAAGTGATGTATAATCTGCTAATGTAATTTAGTTGACTTATGGTTATATGAATTACTCATCTTTTTTTTTATTCGATTACAATCACTCATTTGCTCATGGATATTTTAGTTTCTCAAATAAAGAGAAGGTCTACAGTTTTCTAAATGAATCTCACTCAGAATGCTTCTTGAAAAAATTCTGTTCAACACCCTAAGTGATGCTTTCCATAGAGTGGTAAAGGGAAAGCAAATAAGCATCTATGAGGATAATTGTGCCAAAACAAAAACAAGCAAAGATGAGAAAATGAAAGTGAAATCCTTGCTGAAGCCACCATTCTTGCAAAACAAAGATGATTCATTCCTCTGTTACCCATTCTCTCTTTTAATATTCACATTCAACCCCTTACTCGAATTGTTATCCATCCCCATCAAGAGGGAAGCCCAATAGTAAGAAAAGAGCACTAACATCATCACTATTGTCAATCATTCCAAAGGAATCCATGATGGCAGAATCCAAGCCCTATAATTGTCACTATTGCCAACTAAGATAGCCGACAAGATAAAGCTTTGTTTGTTATCTTCTCAATGTATCTCTTTATCAATGTCTCCAATGCTAGATAATCACTAGCAGCAGATCTCCAATGCTCAATCCTGTGGAAGATGGATACTACCAAAGTGGTTTTAAGGGAAAGTGGAGAGAGGGGAAGGAGCAATTATCTTTTTCAACTTGACCTAGTCACTGCAGATTTATTAAATAGATTTTGCATTGAAATAACCATAACAAAAATATTGGACTAAATCTACCATGAACAATTGATAGATCATATATGATTCTTGCAAATTAAATAAATGAATGAATGACCAAAGAAAACCCCCATCACTGCTTATGTAGAATGTTCTTCATAAATTACATAATTAAAGAAGAATATTTTCTCAAAAACTTAACAACAAATAGATGATTAGGATTGAAACACACAATTAATGAATTTTCCACTTGCCCTCTGTTTAGGCATAATTACAATATAATATCAAATTATATTATATACTATCAAAAGTTTGTACTTTATATTTGTGTTGAAATAGGTCATAGATATAGGACTTGGTGTTGCATCATTGATTGTTCCTCGATTGAAAAAAAAAAAAAGTCTTGAGCAAACACATAAAAACTATTTATCTTTAACAACTACATGAAAAAGAAAATGATAAAATGCAAAAATATATTTCAATCTTCTTTCTTTCCAACTTAAAAACATAATAGACAATCAAAGATGGGTGCCAACCAAATGAATTGTGGAATAGTTCATCCTCAGGTGTTATTGTGCACTGCAGCTTTGTTTGTCAGGTGAGGATGCAACAAGTCAACGCTCTAATAGGCATGCACAATTAAAAAACATCAAGGTTATTAGACTAATTCCTGAACCTTGTCAACCTTCCCTAGTTCACGTGGGCAGGTAAGCACTCATGCCATGTGTGATACTGAATTTACTGCCGAGTTAGTGGTTCATTTGAGAAAAGTAAGCACCATTCATAAATCCTTTGACCTAGGCAACTTTGGAAACCATCATGGCATCTTGTGCTTATTAAGAGTAGGTTAACAAACCAAGACCAAACAACAATAGTAAAAGATCAAATAACTGGCATGCCAAATGAAAAAAACAATATGATTCTATAAGTGGCATTAGATGGTATAAGAAGAGACAAGAAGCAACAAGACATGGCCAAGTCATCACTCATCATAGCATGGATGTTAAGAGACTGCCCTATCAGTTAAAACAGGACAAAAATATGAAATGCTCCTCATTTAAAAAAAAAAAAACAAAGGATGGTGAGACTCTACAGGTATCCATAAAACAAATAAATAAAATGCAAGAGATCAAAGATATATGGAAAGATTAATTACCAATCTGTAACTACCAGGCTTCACCAATCTTCCAACATCTAGGTAATCAAAGAGGAACTGCAAAAATAAAATAAAAGAAAAAAATAATTAAAAATAACTGACACTGGGGGAGGATCAGAACTGGGGTGTGGAGGCAGATATTTATTATTATGATTCTAAAAAATATACCTGCAGCTTGTCAGACTTTAAAAAACGCCTTCCGCAACGACTACCATCAGGCATACGAATAAGAAGCGTCACAGAATCTTCATTGTCAGAAGAAGGTTCCTGAGGAAGAGATGCTTGTTTTGTAGCAAGTTTTCTCTCAAATTCCTGTCAAATAATATGTATTATTAAAAAAAAAAAGATCTTTAATTATGTTCATATAAATGCCATCATTTGACTGTAATGCAATGTGAGGTTTTCACAATCCTAAAATAAAGTTAAGAGAAATTTCAGAAACAATTTATGCACTACATTCGCATTAGAAACACTGGAAAGACTGCCTAAATCAAGAATAACACATTTTTACAAAATAAATGAAAAAAATGCTTAGAAAATCTTTCCACTAGATACATTTCAAAATATAGTAATATAGACTTAAAAATTTCAAGTAACAGCTCACAAAATTCCATAATTCTAAAAATAAAGAGTTCCTGATTCAAGCTCCAATATATCCATAATTTCTTGTTAGAAAACATATGACTACCACCTTTGATCTATAAAAGAAATTATAATTAATTTTAGTTCTTCAAAGTTGAGATAAGACACCAGAATTGTCCGTCTATGGACTATCATAACAATGGAAATACATGAACAATCTCAAGGACCAATACCATCCTTTTTATCGATTATTTGGGACGTGTGGTCAAACCTCCTTTTTAAAGCTTCTTTTAAAAAAAATAGTTGGCGGTAGAGTCAGAGTGTGCAAGAAAAGATAAGAAATAAGAAGCATTATTATAAAACTTGGTTTAGATGTAAAACTTCGAATTGAAAAGATATAAAGTGATTTGTAGAGATTCTAAGAAAAATTTAAAACTTTTAGTGATTTATACTGATAGATTAGATAAAGCGTGAAAGATATATGTATAAGTTAGTAAAGAGAGATAGAAAAGTAAAGACCAGTTAGTAATGTGTATTAAAGATGAAAATAATAAAGTCTTTTTTAGAAAAGGATATTTAAAATAGGTGGATGAGATTTTGATAAACTTTTTAATGAAGGATTTAAAATCGATTGATTTTATATCTACTAAACAAAATAGAGAATTTTATTTTATCGTCAGATTTGTAAATCTGAAGTTAGAGAAGCTTTAAAAAAAATGAAACGTGAAAAAATAGTAGGATCTGATGATATTCCCATAGAAGTGGGGAAATGTTTTGGAGATCAAGGAATTTCTTGGCTTACAAATCTTTTTAATGTTATTTTAAAGACGAAAAAGATGTAAAATCAGTAGAGAAAGAGTTTGTTGGTTCCTATATTTAAGAATAAAGGTGATAAACAAGAGTGCAAATTATAAAGGAATTAAGTTAATGTGTCATACATTAAAATTTTGGGAGAGAGTAATTGAGCATAGGTTACGATGTGATACAAAAGTTTCTCTCGGTTTGGTTTCATGCGTGGATCTACTATGGATGTTATACATTTGTTAAGAGGTTTGATGGCAAGTATAGAGAAAGTAAAAGGATCTACATATGATATTTATTGATTTAGAAAGCTTATGATAAAGTTTCAAGAGATGTTCCTGGAGTTCTAGACGAAGAGTTAATATTGGTTATATTCAAGTCATTAAGGATATGTATACTAGAGCATTGTGTCCAAACACAAGGAGAATTGACAAAATATTTTCCCATTTCAATTGGATTACATCAAGGATTAGCTTTAAGCCCTTATCTTTTTTGCTTTAGTTATGGATGTTCTTACAGGCATTTACAGAAGATGTACCTTGGTGTATGCTTTTTGCTGCATTCTTCTTGTTGATAAGACTAGAGGGAGTCCAAGAGAAACTTGAATTATGGAGGTCAACTTTAGAGTCTAAAGGTTTTCGTTTAAGTATATCTAAAACTGAATATATGGAGTGTAATTTTAATTGTAGAAGTTCTAGTATTAGTGTTGTGACATTAGGTGAACAAGTCATTACTAAGAGTGAGCAATTCAGATATTTAGGCTCTATTATTCAAAATGATGGTGAAATAGATGGAGATGTTATTAGTAGAATTCAAGTCGGATGGTTGAAGTGGAGGAATGCATCTGGTTTGTTGTGTGATAGAAAAGTTCCACTTAAACTTAAGGGAAAATTTTATAAGATGGTGGTAAGACCTGCAATGACTTATGGTGTAGAATGTTGGTCAATAAAAGAGAAGCATAAGACGAAGTGTTACAGAGATGAGGATGCTCAGGTGGATTAGTGGTTTTACTCTTAGAGATAAAATGCGAAATGAGCATGTTTGGGAAAAAGTTGGAGTAGCTCCAGTGGCAGATAAGATTAAAGAGAGTCGACTTAGATGGTTTGGCCACATAAAGCGTCGGCCGTCCGATGACCCCGTTAGGAGAGTATATGCATTAGATTTGCCTTATGTTAAGAAAGGTAGAGGTAGACCTAAAAAGACTTGGTTAAGATGCATAAAAAAAAACCTAGTATACTTGAATTAAATGAGAATTTGACACATAATAGGACACAATGGAGACGAAGGATTCATGTAGCCGACCCTACCTAGTGGGATAAAGGCTTGTTGTTGTTGTTGTTTTCCCAGAGTAGTACAATTAATTTGCCAGTCCATACAAAAGCCCTTATTATTTTCCACAAACTTTATTCTTAGTCTCTTCTACCATAAGTAATCATGGATTAGTCTATTATAAGTCAACAACTAACCCTACAAATCACTTGGCTCGTCCATATATTCTATTATGAAAAAGCCAAAGTTTCTGATTTGTTAACAATACTTTACTGTTTTACATTTGACTGATACAAATCCTTATAGAATTCACATATTTCGGTATCCCTAAATTGTAACCAAAATCATTGGGCACAGTCTAAAATACCGTATTACTAAATACCATAGAACAACACTTAGAGAACAGTAACATAATCAATGAGGGAACCGAATTATGCTACAAAAAGCATAAGAATCAATCATTCTATATAAGTCAGGAAGCCCATAATAAACTACATTTTATTCTCATTTATTTCAAGCTCCTGCCTAATGGGAATCATTTTACCTCTTCATTAATCCGCTTCCTATAAGCCTCTTCCTCTTGATGCTTTTCCCTCTTGACAGCAGCTTCAATGGCAGCCGCCTCTTCCAATCGACGTTTATCAGTCTCTTCCATGGCTTTCAACTCTTTTTCTCTGTCTGCTTGTAGTGATGCTAGATACTCATCATCCTACCAATTCGCCCAAATGTCAGTGCAAGATAAACAATTTAGGAACCAAATACCCACTCATAATTATTACTAACCTGCTGCTCTCTTAGCATTCGCTGTTCAGCTAGTCTTGGAGATGGTGGATGAGGTGCCCTATCATAAGGACTTGGCATAACTTGATGACGAGGATATTCAAAATGATAAGATGTTCCACCAGGAATGCCCCCAAATATGGCTGCCTCAAGCATGACAGCTTCATCATGCTCCTCAGATGAGATGCCACCCCACTTACCCATTGAGAAAAAAATCAGTATATTTTAATAAAGACTCAATTCATCACTTCAAATGACAACAATATGTTATCAAACAGATTGCAAATTCAGAAATCTTACCTCATCAGACTTGAATGCGCCTCCATTATGCTGAGAATGCCTAGCAATTTCATGTTGTTGTGGACTTGATGGAGGACTAGATATCTGCTGAGAAGCATTTCCAGAAGCAGCAGGTATAGAATGGTGTCTAACTAGTGGCTCTTCATCTACATCATCAACTTCATCTTCAAGTGATGGATCTCCTTCATCCATGTTTGATTGATAAGAAATTTGAGATTTTGATCTCTCAAGCCCTTGCCTCCAACAACAAAAAAATAAATGTCACTATATATAGCAATACACTATTGTCATCCAGAGAAAACCATTGTTCAAAGAGGGCCATGCATATGGACATTATGAAGCAAACACTTATATAAATCCTGCAGATTCAGATCCTATTTCTAAATTGACGAAATAAAGTAATCTCTGGTGTTCAGTATACCGTGTGAATATAGCAATACAATAAGGGGTTATGACAATAACAAAATTAATGTTTGACTTTTTCACATTGATGCATCATACAAAGATCAATGAGCTAAAATAAAAAAATGGAATGCATCAACATGCATTGTTATGCAAAAGAAAATGTCACAAGTCCAATAATTCTAAAATATTCCATACTATATTTATTTTGGCATTACTCAATTCATTATGTGCAACAACGTAAGAAAAAAAAGTAGCATATTGACATCAATCTTCAAACTCAATTTCTTATTGCAATCACATGAAGTGGTAGTTTGGGTGTGATTTTTATTGTTTTGAGAGATTTAGTCTCAGATCTTCATAAATTTTTATTTTTATGAATTTTAAAGATATTAGTAACATAAAATTTTTAATGCTTGGGAGTTATTTGATTGATTGAAAAAAAAAATGCAGTGTAAAAAAAATTCAATGTGAAAAAGAATGAAATATATTTAAAATACTTTGTGATTGATTGGATGAATGTAAATCAAATTAAAAAATTTATTTTTTAGCATTTGATTTGAGTAAAAGTAAAATTAATGTAGATCTCAAATTAAATCGTTGGCAGCAGTTGCGAGTGGTCGCCAGTAGTGGATAGTGGCGAATGGCGGCGGCCAACAATAGTGATGGCGACGGCGATGGATGGTGGGGTGACGCACTATACACCAATCGTTGTAAAGTAAAATTGTCCAAACCAAGCATAATTCTTTTTTACCGAATTTTAACTAAAAGTTGAAAAATGAATACATTTAAATTTTGCATTGCATTCCTTTTTCAGCTAACCAAATATAGATCTTTCATTTTTCACTGAAAAAGCAATACAAAGCATTCCTTTTTCAGTCAACAAAACTGCCCCTCAGAAAAATGATAATACGATTAAGATACTAAATAGAAGAGATTATTTGATTTTTTAAAATAGTTTTAAAACATAAATAATGAAACTGAATAAAAAATAAAAGTACATATGTTGTTTAAGTCTTTTTATTTCCAAAAAAAACATAGTTTACCATATATGAAAATTTCTTCATTGTGAGCTAATAAAAAAATTGGTTTGCCATATATAGACTCAATCTCCTCTATGATTCTTTCAACTTACTAGTGGGAGATGCATAACTTGACATTTGAAAATATAAAAATTACTTTAAGTTTTTAATATTTTTCTTGATTTGGATAAAAAAGAAAAGCTTGGGATGTGATCCCAGAATAAAATTTTAGTGAGGTTAAAGCTTAAGCATGTAAGACGCATGAAAATGTGTGAAGTGTCTAGAGGTTAAATTATTGAGTATTCCAACCTCTACTTGAGAGCTCACAAGTGTTTCTTCAAAGCTCTCAAGTATTTGGCTAAAACACCCCCACCAATCATAAGTTTTAGTTAACACTCTTGAAAACAGTCAAAAAAAAAAAAAAAAAGGTAATTTCAAGATAGGTTAACCATTATCAAACCAAAACAACTGAACTAAAAATCTGAACTTTACAAAAAAGAGAGATTAGGGATTATAATGAACTCAAAACTAAGATAAAGGGTAATAAGTTGGATAAGTATTGCATAGACAAAATCCCAACCTTGCTCTTGCCAAAATATAGTAATTTTGATTTATGCCCTAGAAAATTATGTACTTCATTCATATATTTGCAATCACATTTATACGTATTTGCATAATGGAATCATAAAGTAGATAATTGTTCTATATTTGGGGAGTAATGTATATTTATTTAGATGTTCCGCAGAGCACTGAACATGTTACCAAATTATAAATAATGTAGATCTGTAATGCATAAAACACAAAACTTCTTTTCATGACATTATGTCAAAGCTAGAGAAAACCATCTCTAAATAGACCCTTTGAATCCTGACCACCACCCTACATCACACTGCCTAGATCTTGCCTCATATTCATGCTCATCCTACACCCACAATGCACCAAGCACAAACACGTGTGCATGCCTCACTTGTGTCCCATCCTCAATCTTGCTCACACACTAGCATCATCTCCATGGTCTCGCACTCTCAAGTCATGCTCACAAGCTGCCATGCACCTACAATGGTGCTCTTGTGATAGTGATGACACTCATTGTCAGTGCATATGTTCTTATCTTCTGCTAGACTGCAACAACAAGAATACTTCTGTTAATGCTCACCCACCACTTAGGACAAGGCTATTTATTATACCTCTTATTTTTAATGATAATTTAACTCTCAAATTATATGAGACTCACAAATAGTGTCATAGCTTCTCAATCTCTCTCAATGACACAAATATCTACTCCATATCAATTATCTTCTATAAGTTTATTGTTGATGGTCTTTTGCCTTGTTGGATTATAGCATAAGCTTCATCATCTTAATGCATCTCTAATAAAAAGCAGTGGCACCACCAAGCTTTCAAAACAACAAACATGTGCTTACATTGTTCTTACCTTATTGCTTAATAGTCTTGAATATTCAACTTCCTCAATTTTTCATGTTTCAAGATTAAACCAAAGATGTTAATCTTCTTTTGTTCTTGATATTTCAAAGAAAGTAACATCCATTGTAATTAAACTCTTTCCATTGAGATTTTTCTCTACAAAATACTATACAAAATCAATAATATTATAGCACTCTAAAAAGCAAATGACACAAGCTACTTCTGCACAGCCCCTTCACTACAGATACAACTATTTGACAACAATGTTTTAAAGCACAATGCAATACACAATGGTCTAATTTTGCTTCAAAGCACAATGGGAAGCAACACTTTTTTTAGCAAAGCCCTCATAAATTATATAAAATCATAGATATATTCATACATTCTAAGATTTGATACAACATAAAAAAATGATGCACATAGCCATATTTCTAACTTGAAGACAAACTTTGAAAAGTGATACTACAAATTGAAATAATCCCAAAGTGTAGTAATAATTTAAAACTTAAAGATTGCTTTAAAAATTTTAAGGTTAATAACAAAGTCTAGATTTTAAAGCATAAATAAACTAATAAAATTTTAAGTTTAATAAAATAAATTAAATAAATTCAACCATCATTATTCTCACTTTCATTAACATAATTTATTTATTCTTTAGGTAAAATTTCCTCATCTTCAAATAATAAAATTTTAATCACAAATAATAATCATAAAGCAAAATAAAAACTAATAATAAAAAATATCAAATAATCTATTTTATTTCATAAATTTAATTTTAAAAATATATAATATAGAAAGTAAAATTTTTTCAACATATAAAATCACTTGTTTATCTAATTTAAAAAATAAAAAAAATCATTTAGCTTAAAATAAAATATCAAATAGTAAATCATGACAACATAAATGCATAAAAGGTGTCAATTCTTGCTTGGTTTGTCGAGGGGAGGAAGTTGCAAAGTCCTCAGTCTTGATTGGTCGAGCAACCGCACGGTTTCATTCGTCGAGGAGAAGAAGAAGATCGAATGAGAGAAGAAGCATCGCATAAATTCGCTCCACTTCTTGCTTTTTGCAAACCTGCAATCCGCTTCTCGCGTGAAGCGCACCATGATCAGCATGAAGTTGGTTGTCAAAAAAGCTCATTGTTCACGAACACCTCGTGTTCGAATTGTCCGTTAAGCAAGCGAGCTAAACACAAATAAATATTTTAAGCTCGATTTATAAATGAGCCAAACATGGACAACCCTCCATTTGATCATGTTCGATATATATATATATATATATATATATATATATATATATATATATATATAAAATAACACGAGCAATATCAAGTCGAACACGAACAGGAACTCAGCTCACTCATGTTCGGCTCGTTTACACCACCAGTGCAAAGCGATGCCATGGCGCGTCACTCCGCTTTGCACGTAAAGCACGCTTTTGACAACAATTGGCAAAAGAAAATGGAAAACTTGTTGTCAAATTTTTCTTTAGCATGCATTCTTTTATATAAGTTGTGTAGTCTCAGTTAGCATATTCCACGATTTTTAGCATTATGATTGCTCTCTCTCTCGCCAGTTCCTCAATCACATAGCCTTCTACTCACATTTTCATTCTCAATCAATTATCCTTGGGCCATTGGCTACTGCCTATCAGGATGATCAGAGGAGTTTTGAATGTGGAGAGAAGACTAATGGTAGCTATTTTTGTAACAAAAAAATTTTTCTCCTTGCCTGCATGGGATTTGTACCAATCATACACTTTAAAAATTATTGAAAGAAATTTAGTTACAACTCCAATGCTCAATATATGCTTCCACAATCATTCTTAAATGTGCCTACTTCAAATGCACACTCCTATAGATCGATTACTATTTCTCTAGAAGACAATGATTGATTGCTTCAACAATCTCAAATATCGCTCCACCCTTCATGCGATCTCTTCTTTTGGATCCACTACAACTATCTTTACTGGCTTTTCTTGTGTTGTTTGCTAGCTTCAACAACTAATATTCTTTTTGCTCACTCTTCCATTACTAATCAATATTAGATTTCATGGTTCTTTTTTTTTTTTCATTTCATCATCTTTCTCCATGTTTGGTTAGCCTACCTATGAGTTACGTGAACGCCATCATGTGCCCTTTTCATTCTTCAACCACTAGTTGAAATCTTCATTTTAAGCTTGTTTACTCGAAATTTTAGATCCTAGTCCTATTCTCACTCATCAAGGATTCTAGTGTTTTGTTAGATTCATTTATGATTTTTTTTTTTAAAATCACTTGCATGCTTACCAAAAATGTCAATCAATGATACTTTATGTATTTCAAATATTTAAGTAAAAATAAAAATTTAATTATTTACATTAATCAAAACTTAACATTATAACAATGCTCTGAAATTTATGAAATATCCTTTTGTAGTTTCTACAATGACAAAAGAGTATTTTTCAATTTTTTATTGCTATGCATCTCAATATAATTATGTTATTGGACACAAAAGGCTTCATCTGCTTAATGTTGCCTAAATTTTAATATTTAATATGATTGTTTCTCTACATTTTTTTAGGGTTGTGGTCATGACCACCTACCATATTATCGATCATATTCCTTGTCCTCTTCATGATAATTTTTCACCCATCTTCTTTATCTAAGAAAACCTACATTTTGCTCTTATCCCTTTGATAATTTGTTGCATGTGCTTCATGTTTTTTTATCACATGACAAGCTCTCTTAATGTGTCATTTGATGTATATTTCTCAAATTATTCCCAGATGAATAAGGGATATAGATATCTAATGCTTATACATGTTAGTTAATGTTACTTGCATTAGACCATCTTTTTTCTCCTTCATATTCATTTGAATAATCAACATCGCATGTTCATTTTCCTCCAAAAGCTCATATAAATATATCCACCACACTAAAGGTTTACTCTCAATAATCTGTACCTACTTCCACAAATATCCCTAAGCATCCATCTACTAATGAGCTCTCCTTAATCTTCATGTATTAATTACCCTAAAAAAAGGGTAAGGTAACATAGTGCTCATCCCATTCACTATAATATGTCATTTGATCATTTATCCTTTTTTTATATATGTGGCTTATCATTATCATCTATATCAATTCTGAAGGCATAATATGAAGCACAACAAAACCTTTACAGAAATAAGCTAAGAATGTTGAGATTTGTGGTTTACTTGATCGCTATACATGAGAATTTGGTTGTCACCCTTTTAGGGGTTAAACCAACTACTTATTAATGGATATTCATAATCAAATTTCGACATGATGCTTCCATCGATCGATATAAAGCTCAACTAGCTCCTAAATGGTTCATATAGGTCTATACATTTGAATGTTTAAAGACTTTTTAATAAATTGTTAGGCTTGACTTTATCATGATTCTCCTATATATGGCCATCAAACAGGCTAGGCTCAGCTAAAAATAAATGTTAGTAATGCCTTCTTTTCCCGAAAGTTAGTAATGCCTTCTTTTAGATATAACATAATGAGATAGTTTACATAAAGCAAGAATTTGGGTACTATGCTTAAAAGGGAAAATCGTACGTCAGCAAGAGGTAATTTATGAACTGAACTAGTGCCCTTCCGCTCAATTTTAAAAAATATGTAAATTTCTTTCCAAAAATGGCCTTTGTAGTAGTATTATAAATCATTTTGTCTTCTTTTTTTTGTCACATTGAATGTTATGTCGATGGTATCTTACTCAATGGAAGTGATCAAAAGGGCATCTATGAGGTTAAACACTGCCTGCAAAAGCGATTTGACGTTAAAGATCTAAAACTACCAAAATAATTTATTGGAGTGAAATTTGCTTATAGTAAAAAAAAGGTATTTTTTCTAGAAAAAATATTATCGACCTTATTAAAGAAACTAATCTTCTAACTTGCAAACATATTGATACCTCTATGGTACTCTAATCACCTCTAATAATAAATAACCCTTTGATAATTTGTCTCAATATCAAAGGTTAGTCAAAATTTTGTTTTATTGAACTATCACTAGAACTATCATCTCCTTTGTTGTTGGTGTTGTGAAAACATAAAAAAAGTGTCTAACATTATTTTATGATAAAATTGAGCACTTAATGTGAAAGCATTCTCTAAAGATAATCATGCTAGCTCCATTGAAAATGGAAAGTTAATCTCTATATATTGTATTTTTGTTGAAGGTAATATAGTCACTGAAAAAGTAAGAAATAAATTATTATAGTTAAATCAACAGTTTAGGCAAAATATAGAGCTACAGATATTGTGCATATTAAATGATATGCACAGAAATGGTTATGTGCTATAATAATCATGCAACAATTTAAATTGACAAAAATTGTGGTCATGAAAGAACTAGATAATCTGAGGTTAATTGCCATTTCAATTGATATGCTCAATTTTTAAAATATTGTCACTTATATATCTCCAATTTAGTACAACAAATTAATATTTTTACAAAGTCTCTAGGTTATCTATCTTTCTCTCCATTATGTAAAACGTTGGAGCTAACTTATATATATGCTCAAATTTGGAAGTAAAGGTGAGAAAATTTAGATACTAGTGTATGTTTATTTCAGTATTCATAGAATATCACAATCATTCATATATTATAAATAAAGCGGATCTCTAATAAATAACACAAACCATTTATCCCCAATAATACCAACATATAAGATATGACCGGACTGGAAAAAAAAAACATGATTAAAAGCAATCCTAGAGCACCACAATCAAACAAAACAAAATTTTATACATGCATATGCATCATACAACTCCGTATTCCAAATATGGATCAGTTAAAACAAAAATTCAAAACTCAATGAAAATAATTAACAGTGACACAATAATCATCAAAACTACTTTGATTCCTAAGCATTCATTCTCGCTGAGTCTCGTCAAACTAATATCTCAGTTCTTCAGTAAAAATAGAATTATGTCGACCAACTCTCATTTGTAGCGCGTCAACAATGCTACAATGCTAATATTCCCAAGCTCAGTCAAAAAGCATACCACAAAATTAGGCATTTTAAAAGAGTTAAGCAAATAAAACAGAACCTATATACCATTGAGGGTACACTAAGTGCATCACAACTAAAGAAATTATACGAGTTCATTGATATCTCATGTAAATTCCCAAATGCATAGAAGATTACATTGCAACAAAGCATTTGCTAAAATCATCAAAATAATGGAATCCACATACTAGCTAAATTTTGAAGATGGTGGCACAATACAAAATGCAAGTAGAAGTAGACCAACAATTATATGCCATTGCTTTGAATCTTAAGGTGATAAAAATACATAAAATCTATATTCATTAAAAAAAGTAAATAATCATATGCTCGTTTTGCTGCTTAAGGCATGAGTGCACACATCTACCTTCCATTTGCTACGCGTAGTCTTCCAAAATTTTTTGGCCTGCTGTCAGCTGCGTTGGAAGACTGCTCACCAATATCCAAACCTTTAGCACGTAGTTCACTTTCTCTTTCTGCAGTCTGATGTGGAAGCATGCAGAAATATCCTCAAATAATAATTATGAAGAAAAAATGAAACTTTAAAAGAAGAAATCAATGCAATAATTTTTTTTTTGAAAAAAAAAAAACCTTCATGGACAAAGACACCGCACGGGCGAGTTCAGAATCCTCCAAAACAAACGAATTCTTGTCCAATTTTCGGCCAGGAAAACTCTACAAGAAGAAAAAACTTGTAATAATTCTATTTTTTCTGAAGATAAAAAAAAAGGATAAGTGATAAAACTCAATATTGTTCTACATCTGAAACATCATATTCTTGTTTTTCATACTCCTCCGCCTCCCTCTTTGAAGCTTCAATTGCAGCTTGTATCATTTCTTCTTCTATATCATTGGAGTAGTCAGTCACATCAACCAAAGGGGTAAAATCTGTTGTAGGTTGTCTTCTAGAAGAAACACCACCAGAGTGGTTAGCACTGTGATCAGCAGGAAGAATTGGAAGAACCTCATCTTCCTCATCATCAATAATAATAGTTCCTTGAACCCCAGTTTCATTCGCAGAGACGCTTCCAGTAACATCCTCAATTTTTGGTCCACGGCCAGAGGAACCTGAATGAGAATTCTCATCCTTGAACTCAATTGGAATCTCCCTCACATCCCTTGGGTGTGAAACCCGTGGAGCTTGGGTGGTAAACTCAGTTGTACCAGTATCAAAAAGACTCTGACCAAAATGTGATTCAAGAATTGAAAATGGATTCAGCCTTCTAATGGCTGAAAATGGTGGAAGGGCGGAGGCTGCAGTTGGAATATTAAAAGCATCATCTATATCCATGAAATCATTGCGAGTCACAGGCACAGTCGTCGTGCTAGAACTGGTAATATAATTCATAAGTTTAAGAAAAACATCAATGTAACTGCCATCATTAGACAAGAATAAATTCTTTAAATAAAACTAAATTAGTAATGTCAGTGCATACTTTATGCTATCGCCTTGACTAAAGTAAGAATTAACAGCTTCATTCAGATTGCCGCCATATTCCTGATGTCAACAAGAGATAATTAGTTCCAATACATGTATAACATTTGTCCAAACTAAAAGATCATGACATCAAACAACAAAAATAAAAACTCTAGGAAAGAGAGACATCATTTTTTTCCTTAGACGGAACAAAGAGAATCTTAACAGATCTAGTAAATTTATGGGGTTTCCAAACGTCAAGCCCAAGCTTCAAAAACATAATTGTAAAAATTTTAAAAAAAATCTAGCAATTAATACATTAATCCAACATATTAAGGAGACATCTATAAAGAATATCTATAAGTAGTCAATATGTCAACCTAAAAGGTGAAGCTTAGCATGTACCAAAACAAATGTCGAAGACCAAATTTCCACAAAAACGCATACATTCTTGAAGAAAAAAATAAACTATTTTAAAAGCATGGTCTCAAAAGAAAATGATATCCCAACTTAACCATTCTGATGTTGATAATAAAAAGTATAAAACCTACAACATTTCATATTTCAGATTGTCTTTTCATCAGGACAGCTTGCATTCCCAGAGAATGGTATCTCTAACTAATTATGCACGTCATAATCCATAAAACAAATGTCTAACGTTATATCAACTCAAGTTTCAGTTTATCTCTCACAAATATGAGCAGTCCATTGTCATTTTCATATCCTCAAAACATGCATATCACATAATCTTATTCCATTGATTCTAAGTACCCCGACTCCTTGACTTGGTTGCCTTCATGCACATGTGTTTTTATATTATTTAACTCTTTAACGTGCAAGATCAATATCCGCATTCAATTAAAACTAAGTTGAACACGATAACAAATTTTATTTATTTAGATCTATAAAGCTATGTTCATAGTGACCTGACAATATTCAAGCTAGCTTCAAATTCAACACATTATTATCACAGATAGTACAACTGTCATTTCAAAATAGAAATTTAATTTCCAGACATAATAGCATTTTTGAATCAAATCCACAAGACATGGCATTATTGATTAAATAAGAAGAACTTGAACATTAAATCATAATGCAGCAATTGCCATTGACTTTACAGCCATTCAAAGACAAATCATACAATTGAATATATATTAAAACTCTAACCACGAATATGTATAAACTTTTCTTGTTTTTTTAAAATCCCACAAGATATAGCTTGCTTCAAGCAATTTTTTAAACAGAAGCAACAATTTGGTAAGGTTTAAAATGTCTTTTAAAGCAATATTCAAAGATCACAAGCGCTATATTTTGGATGTTGAAATATTACGGCATGAAAAGTGCACATCACTTCAAGTAATATTTCCAGCAATTCAAAATCCCACAGCCAAATTCAAAAACAACTTATCCGACTTGATAATATTCATAGTTGGCTTTCTTCATCTTCTTCATGTTTAATTCTGTCTAGTTACATCCATCTCCAATAAGTAAAACATTCTTTCTCAACGGAAATTTTAATTATTATCACTCTTTGTAATTTATGCTTCCCATGGAAAAATTTAGGGCAATCTTAATCTCTGTTTGACCTTCACCTCTTCCGTTGTGCACTGTGCTTATTAAAACCTGATTGTCACTTTCAATCGAGCATCTAGCAATAGGAGGTCAATCTCATCAATAACGTCTTCCTCTGTGAATTCTTTTTTTTTTTAATATGTAAATCATCTCTCACGTGTAAAACATCGCCTATAAATTGAATTTCATGTAAGACATGACGCTCTATTATTCAACAACAAAGCCCAAGGGCCTTTCAATGATGCAAGCATGGTAAAATTACTGAATTGACGAGGGTTGGTTACATAAGGTTAAGGTTATTGAATCCTAATTACTAGTGACTAACAAAGAAGAGTATTTAGGAGCCTAAAGTTTTAAAGATACATATACCAAAGGATAAAATAACTAGCACATTTCAATTTTAGTTTCATTCAATAAAGGACAAACACCTTTACGAGACATGAAATGATATCACTACAAAAAAAAAGGATATGACACCAAAGACATTGTATTTTCTAATAAAAATATTAATATAAGTGTGCCCACAAAAATGTTAATATCCCCTCCGCCCACCTCGCCCAAATATCAATTACTATAAGGAAATTGACTAGGGACCTTTATTGCTCATGTTGTATTCATTTAAGAAGAATTGTTCAACTTGATCAAAAATGTAGCTAAGACCAGCTTATTTTGAGCCCAAGAGATCTCATTTCACTCTATTTGCTAAGCAAAATGAAACACCATTCAAACTTTCTCTTGTAGCGAAGCACTTTTAAAAGGAAAAAACTGAGATCGTAATAATTGCAATCAAACTCTCATCCACAACAACCATGCCAAATTGTTGTTTCTTAAAGAGGTGAATCTTCAATCTCCTTGACCTTAATCAATAAATAATTCAAATCCAACACCATCTTAGAAGTCACCACAACCTTGCGAAGCAAAAAAAAAAAAAAAAAATCACAACAAATTCATAACTCATCAAGTAAAGACTTCGAACTCAAAATCAAGATCAAATGTAAGACTTATTTGCGCTTGCAACATGAACTCGATCACTTTACTGATCATCTTGGTTGAAGTTGAAGTGTAATGAGAAAATTCAAAGTCCATCTCCCTCATCTCCATGTACCAAGCATTCTCAAACACGAAGGGGATAGGAACAACCAACTACTCTTTGGAGAGTTTGCACATGCTAATCTTTATTGACCATTCATTGGCCAACCTTATAAAAAGAAATTATTTTTCAATCATTCACTTCATTCTTTAACCACCTCCATCTTAATGTGTTTAGAAAAAAAAGAAGGCCATACCCTCCTTAAAATGCATGATGGTGAGCATGAAGTGAGAAAAGTTACACTTCATTTCACCTTATCTTCACATACAAAAACAATAAATATAATAATACTCATAAAAGAATTAGACATAACCTAGGCCAGGATGACTTTGTTGAAATGGAAGATGATAAAAATAACAAAAAATCGCAAACCAAGGTGAGAATAGTCAGCATAGAAGTAAAGCTCATCATTGAACAGCTTATTAAAGGGTCGTTTAGGATTACTTTTATTTTTATTTTTATTTTATTTATATTTTAATTAGAAATAAAATATGTTTGATATTGATAATTATCTTTAAAAACATGCATAACATTCAAAAAATTGTTTTGAGTGTTTGTAAAAATAATATGATTTGCTTTTAAAAATAAAAATAAAAACACTTAAGAAATTGACCAAAAAATATGTTTTTTTTAAAATAACATAAAAAAAAATTGATCCCAAATAAACCCTAAAGAACTTGTCCAACATGTGCACCCTGATAAAGAACTCGCCATCAAGCTTCATGTTTTCCACCACATACTTTACCAACCTCCTCATCACAAAAGAAAAGAATAAACATTAGAACTCCATGAGATTCTCAATGCAATTCATGATTGTAGTAACATCTCTTTTAGGTCAAAGAGGACAATGAAGAAACAAACATAGGTTGAAAATAGAAAGAACAATGAAGAACACTAAGAGCATGAAGAACAAGGTCACAGAGCAACAATCAAAGGGAAGCTCAAATTTCAAAAAACATGAAGAGAATAAATGAAAAGAGAGTCCTATTTATAATCAAATCTTAGAGTAACTAAACGATCAACATCTTTTTTTTTCAAGGGCGTTTTCACCAGCATGAATAATTTGTCATCAAAATCTCACACAAATCAAAAAATCTTCTTAATTATATGAATGTGCATGGGAAGCAAAATAATTCACCACCTTAGACTAGATTGACAAAAGCTAGTGTTGACTTTCCCAATAAACACTAAATGAAAACTTTTATCTTCAATATAATTGATGAAGTTGGACTTTAGCCCTTAAAGCTGACTTCTCAACAAAAAAAAAGACCAACTTTACACATGCAAGGTTAACAAAATATATCACAAAAAATAAGATTGAAAATAATAGATTATCTTGACATGAAAGAGTTGATGAAAAGAATAAAAAGCTTTGTTTCATTCATAATAAGTTCTTATTGCATCATTGAAAGAAAATTCCAAAAAAAAAACAAAAAATAATAAATGCTCTTTCTATGCAAGGTGCAACAAGAAAAAGCAAAAGTAGCTCTCTTGCAACTCGTAGAAGTTGGCATTTTGATAAACTCTTCGTACAACATTTCAATGCCGGTAAAGCTTGCGATCAAGGGTGGCCTCTTGCTAAGCAATGCTGCATTAAATCAAACCACAAAGCATGAATTCGACACCCATCGACATCGAGAATTGATTCAATTGAGAAACCTCCAAGAGCTTCCTCAACAGGATGACTTTAGTTTTCAATTCACAAACTTCTAAATGAATCTCCTAGAAAAATATGCAAGCAAGCCAACAAGTCTACCATTTTACCAAATAATTTTGGCCTGGACTTCATTAAATTGCAACTTATCTGCTTATAGAGAAAAAAGTTTTGCTCAACAATACCTTCAAGGGATGCAATTTCTTTCTTTAGTGATGAAATTTCCACAAACAATTCCTAGATCAATATGTTCCCAAGTCAAAATATGGTTAAAGACAGAAAATGGCCGTAGAGTAATCATCTACTCAAAAAGTAAATTTTCACAGCCAATATCAGCCATGCATCACCAACTCTTCTTCTAAACTATAATTGTAAGATCCACCAGAGAGAATCGTTCAAAGAATCAGCCAATTCTATGTACAAGCCAATCTACAAGTATGTTTCCAGTAATCATTAAGCAATGAATGAAGTGTGCATGCACTGTAATGTTTTCCATCACATATTCCGCACAAATCAATATTTCAATACTTCAGAAAATAAAGCAGATTAAAAGCATCCAAATTTAATTCTAAAAAATCTATAGGTTTATCAACTAGCTGATCGTCTAGGTCCAATGTCAGTTGCCATCCAACGCAGACGAGTAGTGAACACTAGTATGCATGATTTGCCAGCACAACTCTTTTCACACAAAAACTCGCAAGATATCCAAATCATGAGGAAAAAAAAAAAACGGGCCCTAAAACAATCTATATGGAAAAACGTCAGTTAAAAGGAAAAGAGAAAAAAATAAACAAAAGGATGGGTGACAAGAACTGGAGGGCTTGCCTCAAGCTTCTGCACAGCCACGGCCTCGGATGTGCCGGTGATGCTCATAAACATATCGATAGCATCCTGCGCCGGTCTTCCCATTTTCCGTGCTCGCAGCGTACCTGGGGTATTGCCTTAGATTCTCTTCTCGTGATAGAGAAAGAGAGAGAGAGAGAGAGAGAGAGACGGGGAGGGAGATAATAGTCCTGGCCGCAAGGAATAGGGGAAAGGAGGAAGAGTGCAATTTATGATTTCCTTAATGCCTTCTAATACAATATTGAAATATATATATATATATATATATATATACCACTCAAAAGTATCTTATTTTTATATTTAACATCTAAATTAAAGATGTGCATTTAATTTATTTGAATAATTTTGATGATGAATTTTTAAAATTAATTAGTTTCAGATTCTTTAAAACTTAGATAAAACTGATCAAATAGAATACAAAATCAAATAAATCATATAACAAATTTGTTCGATTATTTTGAATTAAATTTGGATAAACTAAAGTTTATTATATTTAAAAATTATTTATAAAATTTATATTCTTTATGTATTTTTTTGTATAATGAATAAGTAATAAGCAAAATTATATATATATATATATATATATATATATATATATATATATATATATATATATATATATATATATATATATAACTTTTATGCATTAAAAATATTTAAAATTTGTATGATTGCTAAAAAAAATTTATCAAGAAATGAATCAATTTTATTTATTTGGTTCCATCCAAAATTTTATTTAATAAACCGATCTAAAAATCGAAAACCAAAATTTTCATTAATTAAAATCAAAATCAAAATTATTAAATTCAAAACCGAAATAAATTGCTCAAAATTTTTGATTTGATTAGATTTTTTTTGGCTAAAACTAAATAATGCGCACCCCTAATCTAAATTATTATTGTTAGATATATACCACCTAAAAAATCTTAAAAGAATATAAAGAATAAATATGCAACTATGATCTCATTCACACTACTAGTGTTCTCCTACCTCTATTAAACCATACAAAAATTCCTCACCAACCGTCAATGCTCGTCTTAGTCCCGCATAGTCTCGCAAGCCTTCTTTGTCGCAATATAACTACATACTGTCAAGTGACTCTTCATTCTCCTATCCCACCATGTAAGACATGGATCACTCAACAAATCTTCTCAATTACCAAATTCAAACTCCTAACTCCAATTATTGTGTAATTACATGTAGTCATCGGTTTATTTTCACTCTAACTCTGAGATCATTCTACCACTCAGATTTATGTGAAGCTGCAATGTTATGGAATTGCTTTTTTTCTAAAGATGGACATTTGTCAATGTTAATCCCTTGTTTGTTTGTCTTAATAACTATTTTTCTTTCTCATTATTTTATGCAGTTGAGGGATTCCATGTCTCATTGAGTGCTAGTATATGTGTGACTTTAAGAACTATTGTCGTAATCGGAATTATGTATCAAGTGATTTTTTGGTGAAATTTATTTTTGAAAAAAAATTCTTTGTTGATCGCTTATTATAGAGAAACATTAATATTTTAATCATCATGTGTATACAACTTTCTTTTGAGCAAACATGAGCAAATGGAGCAATGGCAACAAAAAAAAACTTATCAATAACATTTGAGTTTGAAACCTTTTTCTTAGAGTTAACAACCAAAATAGACAAAGATATAATGGTAGTTAAGATTAAAAAAAAAAAAATCTATTTTTTAGGCTTAGACAGGAGGTTGACCTAATTGACTTTTTAAAGAGCATAGTTATGAGTTGTACAATCATACAAGTGAAAGTTCACCCAAAGAATATTAACTTTTTGCAAGTAATGTTAAGGTGAATGAGATGATCAAACATTTTGATGAAAATAATCAAATTAATGTTGTGGTAACTACTCAAGTTGCTAAGAGATATGACTTTAGAAGGTAGAGAGGATAGAGTTAATGACAATGATGAAACTTTGGCAATTGGCTCAGGTTAAATCACATGCTTGCATCAAGGATGTTCTTAGAGTGGTAGAGCATCACTAGGCACAGATGGCTACACATTTGAAATTCAGAAGTTAAACAAAACACATATATGTACAAGTGTTAATAAAGCTAGAAATAGACAAGAAACATATGCTTGGTTTGCTAATGAGATCCAAAATATAGTGAAAAATAACCAAATGCCCCTCCAAAATAAATAAACCATACTTTGGAGCAACATATAGATCGTCATTACCTTGCATGAAACTCTGGCATTTAAGAGAGTTGGCTCAAGACATCATATTTGGATCAATGGATGATAATTATAAGTACGCTTCTATTCTAAAAGTAAAGCATATTAATAGAAATTCAAATTCTCCCATTACTTACTCTTTTGATTCTCATGACAATTCTTTTAGAAGATTCTATGTTAGTTTCAAAGTATTAATGGTTTATGGTTGGATGTAGACATTTGGTAGGGATTGATGCCTGTCATTTAAAGTATACTCATATTTGCTTTCATTTTCATATGAATGGCCTAAAATTCAGATCTCAACTAAGATAAAAAATGACTATAATATAAATGATATGGTTGAGTTTTTCAATTCTTGGATTTTTAAAGCTAAATGCAAGCCTATTATGGATTTAGTTGACTCAGTCAAGGGAATGATCATGGAACAAAGAGCTAAAAAAATAAACTCTGTTAGTTGGCATGGAGAGTTAATCCCTTCAGCTAAAGAAGACATAAGAAAAATTACAGCATGAAAAAACTAATTTGTAATTAGGCAATCATTAATGTACAAGGCTTAGGTGGAAAATCGTTATGAAAGACAAAATGTGGACATTGAAGCTAGAGATTGTACTTATAGGATTTAGCAAATGACAAGACTATCGTATATTCATGTCATCACAAATTTTTGTACTAGAGAGCACTATTTATGGCATATCTATCCCAATGATTATTTTCATGTAATTAGGTTAGATAATATGTTATTTCAATGTAATTTATTCATACATACCATGTATTTGTATGATTTAACCACCATTGTTGCTTTTGTAAATATAGAATGACATATGAAAGTGTAATTGCAACTCTTCCAGGGAAGAATTAGTGGTATATAGTTGATAGTGGAGTTCAGATTGATGCACCTAATACTTTTAGACCTAATAGAAGGCTAAGAAAAAAAGATTTCAATTTTTTTTTAGAAGTTGGAAGGTGACAATAACAAAAGCAAAATTTGTTTTACTGACTAATATGTTTATTTGTTATAACTATACCATATTACAACATCAATAACAACTGTACTCCTGCTAGCTACTATATTCACCACCATCTCATTATATGCAGCCTTGCTTGCTACAGTATAATTGCATTCAAACTTTCATCTTACTTCTTAAAGTGTAACTCAACTTTGATTAGGTGGATTTAACCTAAGCTGGTATAAAGGTGTATGAATGCATAACTATAAGAATTACTTTGTAGTTTTTTTCTAAATTCCCTTAGCACTATAGCTTACCAATGATAGGGATTATTGGCATAGACTTGACTGCTTTTATTTGTTGATTTGATGGCTATATGATTGATTTTGCAATTAGACAACTTCTTTATATCAGATTATAAGTTATATTGCATTTGTATTCAGGACTACCTTGCTCGTTGCATGAAACATAATGACACTTGCAATGAACAAGAAAAGCTCATGCTTGCTATTCAGTAATTTTTGCCAAAGTTAATGTATAACAAACAAACAAATAGCACAACCACAGTCAAACAAATAAATATGCTTCGGATAACATGAACAAAATCTTCGTTACATAAAACAACACATCAATTATAAGTTGTTGTTCACAAGTACATTAGGTTACATGCATCCACGATTACAACTAATGGTTGGCTAAACATTAAATAAGATAGCCACATCAAATAAGTTGTAATAAAACAACAATCATCAACACACCAAAAATAACAAACAACATAGCTACTTTAAATGCCAAAAGTAAATTAGTGTTACAACAATAACTTATCAAAATCTTTATTTTAGCTGAGAGGGAATCATATTTCTTTTTAAACATCTCATTATGAGCTTGTAATTGACCTAGAGTATATTTTATTACTAGACTAGCATCATCCATCCACTCGAATTATTGGTAGTCATCTTTTGATCATTTCTATAGTCAATGATAAAATTTTCTTCGCGTATTTGGTCCACATGACAAGTGAAAAGAATGCATGGCAAGTTGCAATTGCAGCACACTCTCGATTATATTCAACATTAACTCTTGTTGGAGCTCTTTTTAATGATTCTAAGTCTGTAGATAACATTTGTATAAATAAGAACAATAAACATAATTACAAACTTAAAGCTGACTAAAGAACATACAAATCAACAATTACTATGTTGAAGCAACAGTAACTATTTAATTGGACACTAAACTATAGTTTTCGTGTCATGTAACCATATTTAATTGCAACTATTGATTAGATATATGCAACAGATGATGTATAACAGTAGCGTGAAATTAACTAAGTGTAATGATGAACACTGAACTACAGTTCAATGGTTTTCGTACTCGTAGTTTAATAATGACAGGTTTTGAGAGTGTTGCGGCTTCGATGAATAGTGATTGTCTATTGTAATGTAAAAACCACTAGCTCTAGCAAAAAAGGTATGAATTTGAATCCTTTGATTATTTTTATAGAAATATCAAAAAAGGTATGCAAAAAATGCTTTTTTTAAAACCTTGTACTCTTGCTTTTAGAGTGCAGCCGATCAAAGGGAGTTTCGAAGAAGACATTACAAGTCACAACAATTGTGATGCTTAAAGACTTGGTTTCTGTGATCGTTTTCCCTATTATAGTGGCACTATAAAAATTGAGAGTTAGATTTCTGCAAAGGTGTGAGAATGACAAAAAAATTTTCGTGTGGTTTAACATGGGTAGGAGAACGACGATATCGAGAATGAGAACAGTGCTAGATTTGTTCTTTCAGAGTTTTTTAAGTGGTATGTATGTAAAAACGATTGTTTAGATGTGAAAATAATGTACTTTTAAGTGGTATGTATGTAAATCCTCCTAAAAGATTTAAAATTTTAAATAGATTTGCATATATATTACTAAATTTCTATATAATACAATATCAAATATTTAAAAATTATATTAATTTATATAATATTTTGCTATTAAAATGGATTAAAATAATAGAATTTTTTGTCATATATGCATATCCACTTGTACATAAAAGTTCAATAATATGCATCTAAAAACATCCAAAATTAGTTACTTAGAAATATAAGCGGATCCATAGGAAGGGCAATGGGAATTGTGCCCCCATCAATCAACCCAAAATAAATAAATAAATAAATATATATATATATATATATAAGGATTACTCGAAGAGTGAAGCATAAAAGTTTGTCTCTAACATGTAAGGATCACAATTCATCTATGAATATATTCTAGATGAGGTGAAAGAGCACATTATTGCCTTCCTTAAGAGAAATATTTGAAGGTCTTATTTTCTAGGTCAAACTAAGAGTGATTTTAGAGTTCTTTTAAGTTTAGAACCATTTGAGCTTGAAAAAAGATTTTATGGTTAGATTCATGCAATGTAATCTAAGAATTTTTTCTCTTAAATATACATATATCACGCAGATTTAAGGGTGTACTTATTGAAGTGATCAAGTACGATGTTGAGGTATGCGGTATTATCTCGAAAGATAGAGGCATCACCCTTCAATGGACCTAATCACCTAATAAGAACTCTTAAAGCATGATGAGTCTTCGATTCGATTATACTAGAGATTTTTCTCTACTTTACATGGATGAATAAAGTAGGGTTTATATTAAACTGGGTTCTAAAGTCCCCCCAGTTAATTACATCCTAAGGAAGATGAATTTCCTAGGAATACTCTTGATTAAAGTAGGCAATTATTGTCTCCAAAGATTTTAAAAATAAGACTACCAATAAATTGGGTATATTGAAAATCAAATGGGAAATATTACGGAGAAGACTTATTTTGGAAGCCAAAGGGAATAAGTAGAAAATGCTCATTATACTAGGAGACCTAGTGGGCACTTCAATCTATCTTATTATTTGCCTTTATAATTTTGAAATTGAAGAGAATTATGTGTTTGAGTTGAAATTCTATTAGATTGCTAAGGCTTATAATCCACCAACACAAAGTTAGATAAATGGATAAGAGGTGAGGATTTATGCTTGTAGCCCAAAGAAAATAGCCACCTCGGATCCTAAATTTAAGGATCTTTGATATAAGCAAAAGTCTAAATCTAAGCGAAGATGGGTATATGATTTATCTCCACAAGAGAGAGTAAACCACCCGACTACTGGACTTATAACTGCCTGGAGTGACAGCTAGCTAACTCCTCCTATGCTTTAAAATCATGTGGTCAAGTCATATGATTTTGCAAGATAATTGGGCTGTTATTATTTAGAAAGAACCTAAAGTCATTAAACTTACTCCCTAAGAGACTAGAGCATGAGTGGTATGAGCAATGACTTAGTCTAATGCAAATCTTTTCAATTTTTATTTGATTTTTGATACTTCATTTTGACAAAGGTCATAGGATTTCTTATGCCTAAATGTGTGTTGAAATGAGATTATGGGCTAAATCAGAGAGAAAGAAGTATTTTCCATCATAGAGGAGACCCTCAAAGGTCAAGTCTTTCCCATTGTGCAAGGATGAAAATCCTTTTTTTAGCAAGAGTGAAATAATATGAATGCATGATATTAAACATACAACATTCAACTAAGGGGTTGCTAAATCTTTTAATTATTTTGATTTAATGCCTAGGCTTTATATGAGGTTATGAATTATTTAAAACTTTAGTTGTGAGTTGTAGTTGGGTAAAAGACTTATTTTTCCTAAGAGACTAATTGGATCCAGACCATACATTAAATCATCATTCATAAAGAAACTAGAAAAATGCATGTTATTTCTATTGCACAATTTAAACATAACATCAAACATTTTATAAATATAATGCAAAAGAATAAAAGGCGGTCGTCAGATGCAAACCCAAAAGAGAAAATGGGGTGTCTGCCTTATACAACTCAGAATATGAAAGAATAATTATAATTTATAAATAAATATTATGGGGGTCTTCTTATCTTCATTCTTCATATCTCCATTTCTCCATTTTGTTTGCTTCTTTTGATTTGGTAGGCTTCAAGGCATCACGTGACACCTCAGGGTTAAGCGTTCCGGCCAATGTTTATATTTATCCCCATAACAATAATCATAATTCCTAATGCAAAATTACATTAAAAATAGGAAAAGTAAATCTAACTACATGTGTAAAATAAGTGTTAGTTAAACAAACCATACAACCCAAGCAATTATATGAATAATTTGGACTTAACACCCTGCATATGGGTAGTCAAGCCCACCTGACCTAATTTAGATTATGCTTAGGGGCTTAAGCAACCTGCGAAAGAGAGCATTTATATTTATTTTAAGCACCCCTTAAACATAATCTCTTGTAGAAAATATGATTAGGCTAATCACAGTCTAACATTCAGCCTATGAAACATACACCCTAACATCCAGTCTAAGATAATACATCATAAAACCAAACATACATTATACCATGCATTGCCTTAACATAAAGCTAGAAATGGTGACTTAATTCTAATGTGTGTATTAAGGCTTGTGTGGTATGCCTTAACTAAGTTTTGTTATGATTTTCTAAGTATGAAAGAATTTAATTATAAGAGGTTAGTTTCACTTTAAGTGGTATAATTGATTTGAGAGTTTTATTTAGAATTTTCTTTTATTTCATTTGACTTACACTTAGCAACTAAGTGTTATAAAGAGAGGAAAAGATAGAGATTACTCTTTTCCATCCCTACCTTAAGCCACATCTAAAGCATATTAATTAATCAATTCTTATTAGTGAGTGGCTTATTATATATTTTAAATTAATCCTAAGTTTAGGTTCACTTTAAATAATCATATTCAGTAAGAGAGACATCTTAAGATTAATTAGAATAAATTACTATCACATGACACATGTTCATTCATTTCCTTTTATCATATGTAACATACATTGACTAAATCCTAAGTATGTCTACACATACAATATATTTTAGCACACTTAAATGATGGATGTAAGCCTATACATTTGGAATTTAGATGTTTCATTTGATTGAATTATTTATCATATTAATTTAAAGCTCTATCCAAATTCTTATATAAAAATACATAGGAATGAAATTAAATAGATACATGTCATTGTTAACCAGGGAAGTGAGGCAACCAAATGAAATCCATGGGGCTAGCTAAAGCCTCATATTCCCGGGATGTCCAAACTATATACCCATTACATTCAAATATATGTAAGTTTATACACATGAACATAAAAAGAAGACTTTAAACCATATGATCAATCAATTCAATCACTTGAACAAATATGAATGCATGTATTTCTTAGTATAAAAGAGGATTTTCATTCATTAGCTAAATGCACATACAAGTGTATAAAAGTTTTAAGTGGATACTTTGCCATTGTTAAACCAGGGAGTGAGGTAAAGACCTCCTTGGGGCTACTTAAAGCCTTGCATCCCCGGAATGTCCAGACTAGATATACCCACTGCTCTTAAATACACATGAATGTACAAATAACTAGAAGAATGGAAAAATCATGCCAAAGTTTTATTTGATTTAATTGAATGAAGATTTTCATTCATTAGCTAAATGCACACAAGTGTATAAAAGTTTTAAGCGGATACTTCACCATTGTTAAACTAGGAAGTGAAGTAAAGACCTCCTTGGGGATACTTAAAGCCTTGCATCCTGAATGTCCAAACTAGATATATCCACTACTCTTAAATACACATGAATATACAAATAACTACAAAAATGGAAAAATCATGCCAAAGTTGTATTTGATTTAATTGAATGAAGATTTTCACTCATTAGCTAAATGCATACACAAGTGTATAAAAGTTTTAAGCGGATATTTCACCATTGTTAAACCAGGGGAGTGAGGTAAAGACCTCATTGAAGAAACTTAAAGCCTTGTGTCCTCGGAATGTTCATACTAGATATACTCACTACTCCTAAATACACATGAATGTACAAATAACTAAGAATAAAAAAATCATGCAAAAGTTGTAGTTGATTTAATTAAATTATTTATACATGTGAGATAAAGTTCTATTTAGGTTCTAACATAGAGGTACATAGGAATGAATCCAAACAAATGTTGTGGCCTTTTCAAATGAACTATACACTTGTTAACATTCAAGCCTTATGTAAATTCATGAAGATTAAAGAAAGAGAACTCCATATTATATGTTTTAAGCTTATGAATATTTATAATTATCATAACTCCATATATTATAATTGATTTATATGCTTTTAATTTTTTTATTTAATAGTGATAATAGCTGCACATATTTTAATTTAAATCAGCATATGCAAGCTTGACATAAAGGAAATCATCTCATTTAATTGATTTTTGAAAAAGATGTATGCATGATTACAAATGACATACAATATTTAATTTAATATGATTGAAAAGAAATAAAGGGACATAAGCACATGATTTCATTCAATCCAATTAATTCCTAAGGACAATCATACTAAATATGCTCATTTAAAATAAACCAAAGCATTTTAATGCCATTTTTAATTTCATGTTTGATTTGATTTAAGAAACATGAGAAGAGGTTTTCTAGTCCTAATCCTATTCCCCATGTGAGTTAATTTGATTTAATGAAAAGGTGATTAGGTTGATTTTATGGATTAATTAGGTTAAAGTATGAATCAAATCAATTAATTAAACCCTTACCTATGTTACCTTAAGGTAATTAATCAAATGATTATGAGTCAATGTAATATGCAAATGAATTGAAAAGTAAACATCAATGCTCCTATAAAATGAAATGGGCTTAATGCAATTAGCTCACAATCATTGATTAATTAAGCTTAAGGAACTCACATTAATTACTTTTATAATTTTCTCACACATATGCGTTAACCATAATTTCATTAAACCTCTTTATGCTATTAAACACTTAAAGACCTACCCATGAATTAATTAAGGAAAATCAGATCTATTTTAACTTTTAATTAAGCTAATTAAGTAATTAATTTCTAATTAATCTCTCTTGAAAAGTAAAGGAAATATAGGAAAAAGATTAGAAACAAATTCTCTAATCACATTCTCTAAACCTCCATACTATTAATCAGTGCCAAATAAGTCCAATTGATTAGTTAATTTGTTGCTCCAATGCTTAATTAATCCTTAATTAAGTTAAGAAGGTAATTAAGGTTGAATCCATCAATTTTCATAATTAATTAATCAATAAATTCCAAGAGAAATGGGGGAGACAGAGGTCATCCCGTAAGCAATTTTAAAAAATTTGAAACCAACTAGATGATTAATTAAGGAGTAATTAGGTTAATTAAGTTTCTAATTAAATCTTAATTAAGTCAAAATCACTATTCAAAATTAATTAAGAATAATTTTAATGGATTCATCTCTGAAATACCTTTAAAATGAGCTCTTATTTATATATTATTTGGATTTGTTTACAATTACTTATGAATTATGGAAGTTTCAGTCTTATAAACTAATTAATTAACCTAATTAAGCATTAATTCTATCGACGCCACATTGCATGCTTTCCATGTGATGCCGTGGGATTAGCTATTAAAGTTGTCACTTTCGTGGCTGACTCGGATGGTGGCGGGACATGCTTTCCCGTGGCTATTTGATCTAAGATCGGACAACCACGATCAAACCCGCTAAGGAGGTATCAACCAATGAATCTAGCATGATTTGATTAGAGCCGTTCATTCAAATCACACGAAATGGATGACCTGTGATCTCTCTTCCTATGAGAGTCAAACAACGGAGCCCATCTTCCATGGATTGCTCGATTCAAGCTCACCCAAGCTCGTATTCATTCAAAATCAATCCACACCTTTGCAGGGATCCACGAAGATCCAACGGCTAGGATGGGCTCACATGCAAATTTTCTTCAAAAAAGACCAACCCATTTTTACCTAAAGCTCAGTTTTAATGGATTTACCTCACCGAGCTAATACCAACAATTTGTTCGCTTGAAAAAGCTTCGTCTAGTTGAGATGAAGCCCTATTTAGCAACAATTAGATTGATTCCAAGTGGATGCTTGATTGGCCAAGAACTGTGCTTTGGAGCTTCGGCTTTGATCAAAGTCTAGCCTTTAGTTAATTTGAAGCTCAGGAAATGACTTGGATAGCTTTGACGAGGTATGTGGAAGGTGTGTGTAAGAGGAATTGAAGTTTTGTTAAGAGAGGAAGAAGTTTGGATTGGGATTGAGCTCCCCATTTTCGATTTCAGGAAAAGAAAATTTGAGGTGGGGAGGCCTTGGGGAAGCTCTAAGGAGTGCTAAAGTTTCATTTCACTATTGGGATCTCAAATGAATCAAATGCCAATGAAATCTAGTTTGAATTGGGGGGTATATCCCTCAATTTCTTTGAAGAGGTGGATTGTCTCCCATTTTTTTTGATGCAGCCCTGGGTGCCATCATGTCCACGTGGCTCGGTTTGATTGGAAGAGTGTTTGGGAGGTGGCTCAAGGCTTGATATGGTCTAATCTTCTTGCTTGGATCCAATGGGTGCTCAACTTACAAAGGAGGCGAGTTAACTCACATCCCTTTGGCCCATAACAAGTCCTAGCTCACTTAGGGTGGGCTAGGAGGTTAGGTCAGACCCCAAATGGGGTGAGTGAGGGCTTCCAAGTCATTGGAGAGTGGACTTTGCTATTTATGGGTGGAATCCTATGTAAAGAGGGCTTGACCAATAGGCAATGAGCTTGGATTTGACTCACTTGATTTTTGTGCTGACTTTAGGCTGCCCAAGATGGGTTTGGGTTGGGTTTGATCAACCTCCAATGGGTCATGGGTTGGTTTCATGATTTGACCCAATTTGGTCCTTTAGGCCAATTTAGGTCAACTTGGGTCAAATGACCAATTAGGTTTAGTTTGGCTCAATTGATGGTCAAGTCATGTTCAAATATTAATCATGGGTTGGTGTGAATCAATGGTTTCAATCAATTTGGTGTATGATGAGTTTTGTCTAGTTTTGGTTCATATGGGCTAAGGGTTGACTTGGTCAAATAACCAAGTTGACTTAGTTTGATCCAATTTAAGATAATTGATCATCTTAGGGTGATTGTTGATCATGATATGAGGGTTGGATGGGCTTAGTTCAATCCAATTTGGGTTGGATTAGAACTTGGGTCAAAAAGGTCGTTTAAGCTACTTTGGGTCAAGTGCGCCTAAGTGGATCAATTGGCTTGATTTTGGTTTGATTAAGATTTAGTTGGATTTATATATGAATGTTGACCTCACTTTTGGAGTGAGTTCTCAACTTCCTCATCATAGACAGGACTCTTGTAGACAATAAGAGTTCATTAGTCTTAGGATACTTCTAGTGATTAGGTGAATACTTAACCTAAGCTTAGAGACTTAGAAGGGTTAGCCATAGGAATAGGTTATGCCTTAAGGATTTAGAAAGACTTATCTATCCTATAGCATAAACCAAATCCATGCTTTTCTTCTCAAACCAAACCTCAAATACCAAATCTAAATCCAAATTCCAACCAAATCATGGAAACCCATAATCAAACCCAAGATCAACATTCTTCCTAAACCCTTTGATTTCATATTATGGACTTAGCCTCAAACAAATTCAAATCAATCATAATTAATCTGATTTTATTAAAGATCAATTCAATCCTCACTCATTTACCAAATTTAAATCCAAATTCCAAACCAAATAATTCAATCCCAAAATTAATTCCAAAGTTCCAAAATTTCTTCATAAGCCATATGACCCTATTCTCATAAACTAAGACAAATATCCACCAAATTCAACCTAAACTTGATTGATCTCTTCATGAATCATTTATATCTTCATCCATATTCACAAATATAAATGAGATATAAACTTAGATAGCCAAAACTAAATCAAACTAAATCAAATCCAATCAAATCCCTTCTTAAGTCTTATGGACCCACCTCCATAAGCTTAGCCAAATCTCATACAAATCAACCTAAAATCAATTGGTTCTTTATAAATCAATTACTCCTTTATAAATGAAACCCACCCTCCAATGACCAAAAATAAATCAAACTAAATCAATTCCCTACTTAAGCCCTTTTGACTTATATCCTTAAGATTGGTCAAATTTGCTTCCAAATTACTCCAAACTCAAGTGATTTTCTCATGAATCATCTATATCATCATTTATATTCTAAATATAAATGAAATATAAATTCAATTAGTCAAAACCAAACCCAAAATTAAACCAAAACCCAATTCAAGCCTTTTAAGACAATTTCTTGGACTTAACCAAATCCTATCCAAATCAAGCCAAAACTAATGAATTTTCTCTTAACTCAATCATTCCTTCAATCATTTATCCAAATATAAATGAAACCTATAATTATCAAACCAAACTAAAGTCAACCCAAGTCAAGCCCAAGTTAGCCCTTTGACTGAAAAATTTTAAATGAGCCAAAATCCATTTTGACTCTAAATTGATTACAATTGGATTTATATTTCAATCCCAGGCTCATATATAAGCTCAACTAAACTTGAATCAAGCCAAAACCAAACTAATTGACCCATTTAGGTCCACTTGATCTAAAGTGGCCTAAAGGATCTTTTGAACCAAGTTTTAATTCAACCCAAATTGGATTGAACCAAGCCCATCCAAACCTCTATCATGATCAACAATCATCCTAGGATGATCAACCACCTTGAAGTGGGTCAAACCAAGTAAACTTGTTCTTTGACCAAGTCAACATTTAGCCCAAATGGAACCTAAACAAGCCAAAATCCACCATACACCAAATTGATTAAAACCATTGATTCAAACCAACTCATGATCAATGTTTAAACATGACTTGACTCTCAATTGAGCAAAACCAAGTTTAATTGGCCATTTGACCCAAGTTGACCCAAATTAGCCTAAAAAGCCAAAATGGGTCAAATCATGATCTAACTTAAATTAATTGTAACCAATGGCTCAATTTCATTGAAAATTGATTATTAAACTTGATCAAAGCCATAATTAACCCCAATTTGACCAATTGGTCAACTTGACTCAACCTAGCCCAAATTGACCTAAAGGGTTAAATTGACTAAAATCTAAATTAAATCCAAATTGATTCAAACCAAAGCCTACAATTATTTTTAATGACCAATTGAACATGAATCAACACCTAACCCATTCCAATTTGGTAATTTGATAAAATTGGTCAACTTATACCATTTGACCTATATGAATCCAAGTGAGCCAAAATCAAACTTTGGCCAAATTAATTGAAACCACTTAAACTAAAACTCTTAAAATCATCATTTGAATTGAACCTAAACTTTGGTTTGACCTAATTTGACCAATTAATTAACCCAACCCAACATGAACCCATATGAACTCATTTGACCAAATGAAGTCAAAACCCATAAAATAACCAATGAGACTTTGGTGGCTGACCAAACCAACTTAAATTGACCCTAGGTTAGCGTAAAGTCATCCCAAAAGAAAAATGGACCCCACCCAAGCCATAATCCATTAGTAAGCCCTCTTTACATAGGATTTCACCCATAAATGGCAAAGTCCACTCTCCCATCACCTTGGTAGCCAACCAACTTCCAAATGAGGGTCCACCTAACCCACCTAGGCACTTAACCCATGTTAGGTCGGCCATGGACCAAGGGGAGGTGAGTTGACTCACCTCCCATACAAGCCGAGCACCCCATGGATCCAAGCCAAGAGATCTCCCCACATCAGACATTGAGCCACCTCCCATGGCTTCCTCCAACCCAATCGAGCCATATGGACTCAATTGAGACACCTCCGACACTTTGATAGTGGTTGACCGGCTAAAAAATGGGAGGCCATCCTATCCATCCAACTCAGCACATCAAAGAGGTATACTCCCCTGAATTGAATGAGAACTTCACCAATTCACTTCGTGCGAGCTCAGGAGACATTTCCAAGCTTCCTTATGAGTTCCAGAGTGATCCCAAGTCTTCCCCACTTTGGAGTTTCCTCTCCCGTATGCAGCCGAAATAGGAGAGGTTGCTTATATTCCAACTTATCCAATTTGCTATCAAACTTTAATTGCTCATTCCTATACACCTTCCCCACACCTCGTCGTGGCAGCCCAAATCTTCCCCCAAGTTTCAAACCAGGGAGCAAGGAGTTCGATCATGACCGAAGCTCCAAATCTCTATTCTTGGTCAACCAAGTGAACCAAGTGAACTAAGTGATTGGCTTCATTGCTTCTCAATAGAGCCTCATCTACTAGACAAAGCTACCTCCATTGATCCCACCATCGATCTTGAGCTCCGACGAGGTAATTCCTCAAAACCATAGATATAGGAAAATATGGTTGGTCTTTTTCAAAGAGAATTCTCATTACATGCGATCTTGACCATAGGATGTGCTTGTCTCCTTCCCTTGATGGTGTGGATTGATTTTGAAGTTCATGAGCTTGGGTGAGCTCGGATTGAATGATCCATGGCAGAAGATGTTATCATTCGTCGCTCATGGGAAGAAGGATCATAGGCCATTCCACATGATTGGAACAGACGGCCGTGATCAAATCACATTAGATCCACCATTTAATCCTCCCCTAGCCGCAAATTTGATCATTGCCATCTGATTTTAGATCAAATGACCTACAGGAAAGCGCATCCGCCATCTAACTCAGTGCGTAGACGTGATTACTTAAATAACCAATCCTGTGCCATGCATGTTGTCACGCCTGGCACATGGGATTAGGTTTAATTAGGGATTAATAATTAGTTTTCTAAGGGTGAACTTCCATAATTCATAATTAATTATAAAAATAAAAATATAAATAATTGCTCATTTTAAAGGTATTTCAGAGAGGAATCCATTAAAATTATTTTTATTTAAGGTTTAATTAAAAATTTAATTAACTTAATTACTTTCTAATTAAACACCTAATCAATTTCAAACTTTTTGAGGATGTTTAGGGGGATGACCTCTACCTCTCTTATTTTTCTTGGAATTTATTGATTTCTTAATTAGGGAGATTGATTGATTAAGCTCTAATTACCTTTTAATTGAATTAAGAGATAATTAGGCATATGAATAGTAATTAATTAACTATTTTCACTCTCTAATCACTATTGAATAGTAGGGAGATTTAGGGAAGTGGATTGGGACCTCCCTCATAATCATTTTCCCTAAGTTTCCCTCTCTTTTCAACCAAAATGCTAATTAATGATAAATTAATTAATTAATGGCTTAATTGGCTAATCTAAAATCTAAATCACAGTAAGTCAAGCTTGGTCAAGTAGGTGGCTTATGGAATTAGTTGAGACCTCTTTCCCTATCTTTTTCCTTTAAGTCCATCTCATTTCCAAGATAATTATTTAACTTTGTTAATTAATTAAAGAGAAATGAATTAGTGGACTAATTAACTAATTAAGAATCTGATTTCTTATTTTAATCTTGGGTAGAACTTTAGGTGTTCAAGAACCTAAAGAGGCTTAATGAAATTATGATTAGCTCACATGTGTGGAAAATCATGAAAGTAATTAAAATAGTTCCTTAAGCTTAATTAGTAAATGATTATGTGCTAATTGCATTAGCCCCTTTCATTTCATATGAGCATTGATATTTACTTTTCAATATATTTGCATATTACATTAGCTCAATTATTTAATCACTTATCTTAAGGTAACATAGGCATGAGTTTAATTAATTGATTTAATTCACACCTTAACCTAATTAATCCATAAAATCAACCTAAATACTTTTCCTTAAATGAATTAACTCACATATATGGGGAATGGGATTAGTATTATCAAATCTTTCTCACACCTCTTAAATCAACTTAAACAAAAAAAAAAAGTGACATTAAGAAACTTTGGTTTATTTTAATTAAGTTTATTTGATATGATTGTCCTTAAGAATTAGTTGGATTAGATGAAATTACATGATTTTGTTTCTTTATTTCTTTCCAATCATATAAAAATGTTGTATGCCACTTGAATCATGCATTCATTTCTTCAAAAATTAATTAAATATAAATGATTTCCTTTATATCAAGCTTGCATGTGTTGATTCAAATTAATATATGTGTGGCTATTATCACAATTAAATTTAAATCTACTTTCCAAATCTTATAAATAAGTGATCACATATGCTACAAATGCTAGTTATAAAAACATAAGAAATGCAAATGATTATAGCTTAAGTGTATAAAGTAAAGTACTTTTCTTTCATTCATATGTTTTGATTTATGTAAGTAAGAATGTTAATGGGTATTTAATCTAGACACCCTGAGAATCCGAGGCTTTAAGTAAAGGAGGTCATTTGATTATCTCACTTTCCCGGTTAACAATGGCATGTATTCCATTTGATTTCATTCTTACATATTTCAATATTAGAATTTAAATAAAACTTTACTCCATGTACATAAATATTTTCAATCAAATAAAAATACAACTTTTGCATGGTTCACTCTCCTTTATTTGTATGTACATCCACTTATATTTGAGAAAAGCAAATAGTTGGTCTGGACCCCCGGGAACATGGGCTTTAAGTAGCCCCAAGGAGGTCATTTGATTATCTCACTTCCCTCATTAACAAGGAATATGCTAGCTCATGTCAAAACACCTCTTTCTTTTATCAAAATACATGCATTTGTAATTGTTTAAGTGATACAATTAATTAATCATATGATCAAAAGCTTTCTTTCTTGCATTCCTATGTATTTTTCAATAAAATTTAGATAGAGCTTTAAGTTAACATGATAAAAATAATTCAATCAAAAGCAAAATATAAACTTTAACTATACACATTCATATTCATCATTTAAATTTTCCAACACATATTGCATGTATAGATATTTTTAGGACTTAGTTATATGCATGTTACATATGATGGAAAGAAATGAATAAACATGTGTTATGTGATAGTAATTAATTCCAACTAATCTTAAAGGGTATTTAAGGTCACTTTGGGTCAAGTGAGCCTAAGTGGGTCAAATGGCTTGGTCAAATCTTGATTTGAAGTTGATTGATCTTGTATATGGACTTATGATTGAAATATAAATCCATTTACAAGTGATTTGAGGTTAAATGATTTTGATCCATTTAAAATTTTCATATTCAAAGAAAGAATATGAATGGGTTTTGGGTTTTGATTGTTTGAATGAGGTTTGGATCTATACATGAGCTCATGATTGTAGGATTGATTGAACCATAAGAGAAAATCAAGAGTTTGGCTTGATTTGTAATTGATTTAGCTAAGTTCAAGATTTTGGCTTGAAAGGCTTAGATTTAATTTTGAGTGGATTTGAGTTTGAATCTTGGAGTTGATTTTGATTGTTTGAATTTATATTTCATTTATATATATGAATATAAATGAGAATATAAATGGATCATGAGAAAATTTTAAGAATTTGAAGTGGTTTAATCATGATTTGGGATAAATCCATTAAAGGGAATTTAAAGGATTTAAAGCAATTTTAATTGAAATTTAATTTTTGGATTGGTTTTGATTGATTTATATTTATATTTCATTTATATATGAGAAAATAAATGAGAATATAAATTTATTTTGAGAAAATCCAATTATTTTGAGATGGTTTGATCAAAGTTTTGGTTAATTCCATTAATGAAAAATTAAGGGATTTAAGGGAATTTCAAGGATTTTAAATTTGAAATTTAATTTTAGCTTTGGATTTAATCGATTTATATTTATGTTTCATTTATATATGAGAATATAAATGAGGATATAAATAAGTTTTGAGAAAATCCCATGAATTTGAATAGGTTTGATCAAGTTTAGAGTTGATTTTGGCTAAGTCCTTTAATGAAAAATTGAAGAGACTTTAGAAAATTTTCATGAATTGACTTGGAATTTTAAATTTGTTTGATGGGTTTGAATTTATATTTCATTTATATGTGCATATAAATGAGAATATAAATGGATCATGAGAAAATCTCAAAGATTTGAATAGGTTTGAATAATAATTTGGTTAAGTCCTTAAAGGAAAATTAAGACTTGGGCAAAATTTGGACTTAAGAATTTTTAATGAATTTTGATCATGAGTTTCAATCATGTGTTTAATAATGAAATTAAATTATGGAATTGATTTGAGTTTATAGAAAATCAATTAAGATTGATTTGGAGTTTGGAGAAAATCAATTAAGATTGATTTGGAGTTTGACTTGAAAGAAGGGAAGTGAGGAATGGTTTAGGCTAAAGAGTAGGAAATTTTCCTAACAATCCTAAGGCATGAACTATTCCTATGGCTAACTCTTCTAAGTCTTCTAGGGCTAAGTTGGAGTGTCCACATTAATCACTAGATGTGTCTTAAGACTAAGGAGCTCTTAAAGTCTAAGAGGAATCCTATGCCTAAGATGGAGGTGTTGATAGCTCATTCTAAAAATGAGGTCAACTGCACAATTTTAGATTTGATAATTGATTTATATGTTTTGAAAATAATTTGAATTTTGTAGTGATAATAGCCACTCATATTTCTACTTTATCCAACACATGTAAATTTGTTATAAAGTAAATAATTTCATTTTTTAAATTTGAATTTGAAAAATATGGATGCATGAAACCACATGACATACAAATTTAACATGTTGAGAAAAGAATCAAAGCAATGAAATCATGTAAACACATTCACTTTAATTAAATCCTAAAGACATTATTATGAAATAATAAAGTTTAAAATAAATCAAAGTGTACTCAATGTGATTTTTGTTTAGTTTTAAGTTTTATTTAATTTTGAAAATGTGAATTGAGTTTGGTGTTTCTAACCCATTCCCACATGTGTTTGTTATTTTTTTTTAATTTTTAGATGATTAGATTCATTTTTATGTATTAATAGGTTAAGGTATAAATTAAGCAAGTTAATTAACCCTTACCTATACCACCTTAGCATAGTTAACCAAGTAATTATAAGAAAATGAGATGACATAAAACCTCACAAAGAATTTAAACTTGCAATGCACCTAAGAAGAAAATGGCCTAATGCAATTTGGCTCATGATTAATGGTTAATTAAGTTAAGGGGTTTAACTTAAGTAATTTCAAAACATTCCTTCACACATATGAATTGGGTTTTGATTTCCTTAATTGAACTTAGGCTATTCAACACCTAAGCATCAACCCAAAGTAGATTAATTAAGTTATGAAAGGTTTTATAATTTTTTTTAAAAAATTAATTAAGGGAATAATTAATGAACTAACCCTTAATTAAGAGAGGATTAAGAAAAGAAAAGGATTTAGAAATAGCTTAGGGAAAATACCCCCAAAATTATTCTTGAAGCCTCCTATTCAGTAGATCTAACCTTAATCAATCCTAATAGTGAATTGAAACACTAATCCAACCTTAATTATCCTCAATTAGATTAAGGGAGTAATTAAAATACATTTGCAATTCTTAATTAAACCTCAAATAAATCCCATAAAAATTAAGGGAGGCAGAGGTCATCACCTAAAACATACCTAAGAAATTTGGGATTAATCAAGGGTTTAATTAAGAGGTAATTAGAAAAATGAGATTTCCATTAAAACCCAAAATTAGATAAAATAATACATTAAAATCCATTTAAAACATTTTTAAAATATTCTAGGTTGAATTATCTTTCCATAAAATTTTACCTCATATTTTTCTGAATTTTATTGAGAGAGATATGAATTTTAGAAGATCGGGAAATTAATTAGCATTAATTAAATTCTTTAAACTAATCCCTCAGCTCACTAGACATGCGGTGGCTGGTCAGTGCTTTACACGCCGCGTGAGCCTCCCAAAGCGTCCCATCAAATAATTTCGACTGACAGACGCTTTGATCCTCAGTCAGATCAAGATTGGACGGTCGAGATATCCGATTTATAGGATTATTAATTCTAAAATATTGGAATAATCTCGGCCGTCCATCCAAAATGCACGTATGGATAGCCAGGATCTCCTAAGTTCTTCCCCTAGAATCAACAGAGGCCATCCTTGATCTAGGGAAGATGCTCGAGCTCGATTGGAAACAAGACTTTACCCACACCATCTAAAGCCAATAAAGAACACATCCAACAGTGGAACTTGCATGACTTGAAAATTCCTTTCACAAAAGACCAACACCTCCTATGCTAGGTGGTCAGAAAATTCCATACCTCTTCGAAGGTGATTACCGGCACTCAAGATCGATGAGGTAGCTTCGTCTAGTGGAAGTGAAGCCCAAAAATTTTTTGCCCTTGGGGTTGAGTGGATTGCTCTATGGACCAACACCACTTGATCTCCCTTACAGTTTTGATCCAATTAAGGCTCTCCTTACTGTGGGAACTCAAATGGATGCTTGAGTGCACTCGAATTGATCCTTAGAGGAAGTGTTCAAGAGGAATTGAAGTGATTTTGAGTGTGGAGAAAGTTGTAAGTTCAAGTGAGCTACCCTATTTTTCAATAGAGAAAATCGAGAAGATCACTTTTCAAATCCCTCTAGAATGCTTGGGAAGGCTCATCTTTCCTAACACTCTCTATGCTTCAATCGAATGAGGAAATGATAATTTTAAATTGAATTATGGGGAGTATATCCCCTATGACAATCGGGTGCACGACACCTCCCTTGCCATTTTGATCCAATTGACCACATTGGAGAGTTTGTTTCGACTGTTAGCTCTTTGCACATGGTCAGTTTGAGGCCTTGAGTGGATTTCAACCTCCCATATGCTTCAAATTGGGTGGAGGAAGGATTTGGAATGAGCTAATTACATGACCCAAGTTAGCTCATTCCAAATTGATTGAAACCTTTGATCAAAACTCATTCATGATCAATGTTTGAACTTAACCAAGTTATCATTTGAGCCTAACCTAGCCCAATTGGCCACTTGACCTAAAAAGTAAAAATGTGTCAAAACTTGATCTAAGCCAAACTGATCGAAACCAATGGGTCAAATTTATTCTAAAATGATTGTTGAACTTGACCAAAGCCTCATTTGGATAACTACCCAAACCTTGACCATGAACCCAACTAAAGGGTCATTTTGAGCCAAAATCAAATTAAACCAAAATTGATTGTAAACAAAGATACCAATCCATTTCAAATGATCAACTAAACCTAAACCAACTCATGACCTAACCCAAATAGGTCAAATGGGTCAAATTGGTCACTTGACCCATTTGACTTAAATGAAATCAAATGAACCAAAACCAAATCTAAACCAAATTGAACCAAACCAAAGTTGCCAAAATATTTCAAATGGTCATATGAACTTGACTTAACCCTGGTTTGACCCAATTTGACCAATTGGTCAACTTGACCCAAGTTGACAAATTTTGACCTAGATGGGTCAACATGATCCAAATCACATCAAACCAACTCCAAATTCAATGAAACTTGGCCTAACCTATTTTTCAATCATAAAACATACCCAAACTGAAATTAAGGTCAAATAACTATTTTACCCCTAGGCCATAAGGTAACCTAAAATCAAAACCACTTGGAATTTGGTCAATTCCTTTTCATGGACACTTGACATCCTCTTAGTGGATCAAATGGTCACTAAGGGACATGGTGCACATGACCCATTGGGTTTGGGTCAACCCAACCCAACCAAGGTTAAAATTGACCACCTCCTTCAAAGCACATGGAAATCCTTCCTCCACTCAATTAAACACATGAAACATTCCCACTCCCTCCCTCTGGAAAAAATGACCCATGTGCAAGCCCTAAATGGTAACAATCCATTGCATGAAGTCAATTGGATGAAAATGACAAACTCTTCATGACCATCCGATTTCTCTAGGGGAGATATACTCTCCCTAATTTCAATTGAATTCAATAGTCTACAATTTGATTGAGCTAAGGGAAGCTAGAGGAACCATTTCCAAGTCTCCCAAGCTCTCTCAAGCCAATTCAACTTCTCCATTTTCAAATTTTTCTCAAACTAAAAATACGGGAGCTCAAGCAAAATCCAATCTCACTCCACACTCAATACCAAGCCAATTCACTTTGCAAGCTTCATTAAGGAACCCAATCGAGTTGATCCAAGTCTTTATCTAAGCTTCTAAAGCAAGGGAGGAGTGTTCTTGATCAAGATCGAGCCCACTTGGAGGTGAACTTGGCCTATAGGAAGATCCATCCAATTTCAACACTTCAAAACCTCAACAAGGCTTCATCTCCACTAGATGAAGCTACTTCAAGGGGATTGAGTGCTGGTGATAGATTCTGGTGAGGTATGCAATTAAATCGAGCATAATTTCATCTCCTCTTAGTCCTTTATGAAGGGAAGTTTCACCCCAAGCAAATTTAGTTATTAGCTATTCATCCCCTTGCTTGATGATAGCGTGGGTTGAATTTGAGATCAATTTGAGCTCAATCAAGCTCAGATCATGCCATGAAAGTGGACGGTGGTCATCTCCCGCAAGAAATCTCAGGGATAAATCATGGACCATCTATCCCGCATGTTTTGGATGGACAGTCCTAATTAATCCATTAGATCCATCATTTTAACCCTTAAGAACTGCGTGCTTGATCTTAACTATCCGATCCTTGATCGGACCGATGGGGAGAAAGCGCGTAGCACCGCCGCTAACATGATGCTACGATGTGATAACTTAAGTGACTATTCTCATCATGCCACATGGAAAGCGCACATCGCATCAGCCTCTACGTGGTGCCAACGAGATTAGTCACATAATTAGGGGATTAAATTGCCTAATTAATCATGAAAACTTCAAATATTCAAATTATTGGTGATTTCTCTATAATATAGAAAATAAATGACACCACATAGAGTTTAGGAATATTTTATTTAGATGATCAAATGTGGCATTAAGGAATAAACATATTATCTCAAAAGATAAACATGCTCTCCTATAATGGATTCAATCATTTCAATAAAAGACTCTTAAGGCTAATGGGACTTTCGTTTACCAGAGTATTTTCTCCTGAACTACATGGAAAAGTAGAACATGGTTTATTTTATCATGGGATCATGGTTCCTTATAAAGGAAATCCTCTATAGTTAATTACATCTTAGGAAGTGTCTCTTCATAAGAATACTCTCGATTAAAGAAATAAGTGGTTATTCCTAAAGACTACTAAGGTAGCTTTCAAAGGATTAATTTTTGGAAATTCAATTGGGAGAGGTCCAAATTGGAGAGAGTTATTTTAAAGAGTCAAATGGGAAAGAGTAGGAAATGTCTATCGATAGATAGAGAGACATTTCAACTATCCTATGATTGGGCTTCAAATTTGGGATTTAATTTTAGATTTTGAGTTATCATTTTCTTAAAAATCTAGGGCTTAGATTCTAGCAGCATAAGACTACAGAAATGCCTAGGGTTGAAGACTTATTCCTAAAAGGATGCTTTAGAACCTAGTTTACATATGCTTATAACACATGTCAGATGCTCAACCTAGTTCTATCCTTGGGAATCATCGACCATTCTCCTCCTCACTTGAGGGAATTAGCCTATCTCTGACTCTTCCGACTTACAACCGCTTGGAAAAGGTACAACACCACCTAAGCATTTTAAAACCATGAGGCTAAGTCATATGAATGCAAGATGGTTGTTGCATTTTTAGGAAAGAAATCTATGAACCTAGACTTACTCCTAATCCCTAAGATCATGTAGGGTATGAAGATGCATTAACTAATGCATATTTTTATATTTTATAATTTTGACTCAAGATTCACTTAGGTCATAAGAATGCAATTTATGCCTAATGCATGCAATTAGAAAAAGATTATGGGCCAAATCAGAATAGAAGAAGGTGTACTTCCATCATAGGCTCTCAAAGGTCAAGCCTAGGTTCTCTCTCAAGATGGAAGTCCTTCATTAATCAAGAGTGAAATAATATGATTTATGCATGATGTTAAAACATCCACTAAGTTGGTTGCTACATATTTTATCTTGCTTTAATACTAGGCTTTTATATGAAGATTATGAGTTGTATTTATTTTTATGTTTCAATTGATTTAATTGGGTAGAAAATTTAGTTTATCTTATGAGCCTACGTCTAGGAATTCATCATAGTATAAACATAACACAAAAAGAAACTTAAGAAAAACATGATGTTTCTATTGCGCACTAAAAAGAAATAAAGTTAAATTAAATTATATAAGAAAGGCATCTTCTACACTGAAGAAAGAAAAATGGGCGGTTTCGCTCTTATACAACCCCTAGAACTACAAGTTTAGATCTATGGGTCTTCTTAGAAAGTCTCCTTCTTTAGGGACATCCATCGAGCTCAATGGGACCACGCACCATCTCCTAGTTGGGCCTCGCTAATAGACCCCATAGATCCTAACCTAATTCTAAGCTCAAATTTACATTTAAAATTAAAAAAGAAATCCTAAGCCCTAAAATAGATGTTAGGAAATACACACACACAAAGTAGTTTATATTTCACAAACATATGGGCTTAGCATTAGTGCTTGCCACCACCCTATGGACTATGGGATTTTAGCACTTATAAGTAAACAATAATTTTATGATTTATTTATTACAGCGATCCCTTTAACACAGTCCTCTATAAAAAATAGTGTTAAATCTAGAAAGAATGTCCTAACATCCAGTCTAACGAACAAACAAACCTATGCATCCAGTTTAAAGTAATACACCATACAGACATGTGAAGCACGACACAACATATCATAAGAGATTAAAAGAAAATCAGAACGATCTATCCTAGATCTAGAATCTGTGACCTAAGTAATCTAGTGTGTGTAGAAGTGGGGTTTGTGTGGTAAGTCTTTGCTAGTTCTTTAAGTTTAAGTTTCAAGTTTGAAGTTTAAATTAGTTTAATTTTTACCATTGGTTGGTTTCAATTCAAATGACTTAATGATTTAATTCCTATTTTATGTTCATTTTATTTTATTAAAGTTGTATAGGTTTTCAAGAATGAGAAACATAATGAATTTTATTTTTAGGCGAAACTCACTTTATTTCTCATCCTAAATCTTTATGAAATTTCTAAAGTCTAACTATGATCCTTAAGTATTTTAATTAATTCTTTTGATGTTATTTATGTTTGGATTAGTTTTATGTTATTTCATTTGTTTGATTTATTTCATTTTGAATTAATTTATGTGGGTTTCATTTGATTTGGATTTTGTTAATTTAAATGGTTTAGATTAAAGTTTGATTTCATTCAATTTAATTTAAGTTAAATTATGATTTATTAAAATTCATATGAATTAATACTTTAGGTTTGTTCATGGATTATGCTTAACCTAAAGCACTTGAGTTAATTATTTGATCTGATTTAATTAACCTAAGTTTTAGATTCATTCTTTAAATTCATTAGAGATGAGTGGTTTCATTAAATTTCATTGATTCAAAGGTTAAGGTTTAAGTTAATTAATAATTTTATTAACCTAAGGTTTTACTTAATTAACTAAGATTGAATTTTATCACTTTATTAACTTAGGATATTTAGATAAGTTTCTGAATAGTTTTCTAATGTTTGATTGAGATTGGTTTAAATTACCATTTTATTTAATGGATTAATTAATTCCCTTAACCTAAAATTTGATTTACATTGAATTAAGAATTCAAAAATTTAAGAACTCTTAATCTAGAGATCAATTGGACTTGAAATATTTCTAGTAAATAGGGTTATATACCAATTTTATATCCCTAAAGTTTCAGCTTGATTAGAGATGTAATTAGGTGTAATTAAGATTTTAATTATTTTATTAATACCTTAATTAAGCCTAATTTATTAAGATTCAGTTAAGGCTTTTATTTTTTACTTATTTTCCCTTAAAATACCTTCCAATGAGGGTTTATTCATAAATTTTGGTTAACTGGTTGATTTATTATGATTTAATTAAGTCAAGGTTATTTAATTGAATTATTTAATTCATTTAATTACCTAATTAAGTCAATTTAGGGATTATTAGGTTTATAGGTTTAATTAGGTTTAATTGTGTTATAATGTTCATTAATATTTATGTTGATTTAAGGTTGTTAGATTAACATTTTGTTAATTATTTCATTAAGGGTTAATTAATTTAATTAATTTAAAGGTTAAGCACATGAAATTATAATTTCTCTTGAATTCAAAGAATTAAATCCCCAAAAATTCACCTAAGGTGTATTTTATGCTTAAATTCATTTCCCAAAGATTCAAATTAATTGGATCATTAATTTGAGAGTAATTAGGTATGTTTAATGTTTTTCAATTAAACCTAAATTAAGGAAAAATTACAATAAAAATTAGAGATTTTAATTTTTTATGGATTCCTCTCATCAAGATGAATCCATAGAGCTTTTATTTGTAATTTTCTAATTTATATTTGATTTTCTATGATTTTTAGAAATTTTCTACTTTTTTAAATTAATTAAATATTATTTAACATTTTAAGTGGCGGTCCCACCGGCCACGTGGCATGAGCTTGCATCGCGGTTGGTCCGCGGAGCCACTGCGATCATAAGTTCAAAATGCGGGATCTCTTACGGACCGTCTAATCAAAGATCGGACGGTCAAGATCGATCCCGTGGTTTCTAAAGGGTGAAAATTGTTCTGAATTTCCTAGATCTGGACCGTCTGATCCAAATACACAGATCGGATGGTGGAGAGATCATCTCCTTCAATTTTTGCAAAAGCTGAGGATCGTTGATAGTATCTTGCTAATTGTGATCGATCTAAAGCATGAAATCAAGTGATTTCAATTACTACACGATCGTGGATGAATATCCTATGTTTCTATACAGTTTGATCATATTGTAGATTGTATTTACTATTAAATTGAACACAACCGAATTCTCTAAGGAAAAGCTTGAGGTCAACAATGGAATACCTTGATTCGTTGGACGATTGGCCTTGCAATTGATCCTAAAGCTTCGAATGCTTGAACCAAACTTGCTTGCCAAAGGAATTAGGTTAATTCCTTATGGATTGCTCCCTATGCCAACCCTTGATTACTCTTTTTTGGCTTTGATGGTTTATAGTGGTTAAGGACTCATGGGGTGAGGGGGAAGTTTCATTTAGGTTTGATTTTGTTGTGTGAAGGTGTGTGTGTTTAATTTTCCTTGGGGAAGTCTCTCCTCTTATTTTCCCATATGGTCGAATGCTTTTAAGCTTTTTCCTAGCTATTCCTTGGTCAGTTTTGGTGATGGAGGACCTTAGAAGCTAGCTAGTGCTCTCCTTTCCATCACGTTGTCATGTGAAGAGGTGGGAAGAAGGGAGAAGGAATTTGACTTCTCCAATTCCTTGCTTGCATTGGTTTTCCTCATTTTGGATTTTACAATAATGCAATAATGCAAAAAGCTTGATTAGGGATGTAAACTTTCATTAGAAGGATTTAAGGAAGTGTCACCCCCAACCCATGTGATTTGGTTGGAAGTGGATTATTTCCTTATTTCTTTTGTCTTGCTTAACTTACTTAACCTAAACTAAGTTAAGTGAATTAAACATAATTTCTTATGGGTCAAATGACCCATTTGACCCAACACCAAATAGGGAGGTTATGTCCCACCATCCCCATATGATTTAGGACAATCAATTTAGATTTATTTTGATTTTTCTTGGATTTGAGTTCAAATTGGCTTATTTAGGTTATTTTGATTTAAGTAATTTAATTTACCTAATCTAGGCCTCCATGGACTCTTTGTCATTATGATCACATATTCATTTGATAATTTGAAATATTTTGGTGATTTAATTTAGTCAAATTTTAGTGGGTTGACTTTTGACTATTAAGTCAATTCTAGGTTGACTAGAGTTGACTTTAGATTTGACTTTAAATTTTCATTTTATTTGTATTGATTCACTTGATTTAATTTATGTTAGATATTTGACTTTATTTTACATCAAACAAAGTAGATGAATTTAGCTCAAAATGTATTTCTAAGTCGTTAAGCATAGTGACTTGAATAGAGAACTTAGGAAATTTCAATTTGAACTTGATATCATTTCATTGCTAAAATGACCTCTTCCAAAAATGAGGTCTACAAATGGACCACCAATACATGTAGTGGATTAGTGAATACAGCATATTGGTGTCAATTGATCAACATAAAAAGTATAAACTTGGTTCAAATTCATGATTTTGATTTTTGACTTAAATTTTGTTTTGATTTTGATTGTGAAAGATAAGTACAATATACCTATTCACTTTGAGTTTGATTCATTCCTAGAAACTTAACTTCATTAAGTTCTAGGATGAAGAGGAAGCTGGGAGTGACTCAAAGAATGGTCTAACCCTAATGCAATCACTTTGCTCAAGGAAGATGTCTTCAGGGGACTTACTCTTACTTGAGAATAGTGATAATCCATGTGATTATCTAATAAGATGGGGTCGTTAAGGGCATGGTCTACCATAGTTAGCTAAAGAGAGGAGAGGGGTTTTTAAAGACATGATCCAATCCTCAAAAGCTTGGGAGAAGAGAAGGGAAATGCTTGATCCTAATCCACAATACTGACTACTAAAAGAGGTGACATGGACTTAATCCTATTTGAGTAGTCCAAAGAAATGGGCCTTCATTTGATTCCATTTCTTAATCTTTTGAATAGGAAGCCAACTGAGACTTACTCAGATGTGATGAGGACTTACTTCTATGTGATTAAAAAGAATGCCGACTAAGGGACTTATATCTGTCTGGCTATTAGAAATGGGTCATAAAGACTTGATCCAATCTAACTTGCCTGTATAATATGAAAGGGTCCTTGATGGTTTGATACAATCATGTACACAAAAGTAGGATACCGACTGGGGACTTACTCCTAGATGATTAGAAAGAATGCCAATTGGAGACTTATATCTTTTTGGCAATTAGAAAGGGGTGGTCATAAAGACTTAATCCATTCTAACTTGCCTGTGTAACATGAAAGGGGACTTGATGGCTTAATCCAATCATGTACACAAAGGTAGGATGTCGACTGGGGACTTACTCTAGATTAGAAAGAATGAGGGACTTATATCTTCGCTTAAAAGTGGTCAAGACTTGATCCAATCTAACTCGCTTGTGTAACATGAAAGGGGCCTTGATGGCTTAATCCAATCATATACACAAAGGTAGGATGCCAGGGACTTACTCTAAATGACAAAAGAATGCCAATTGGGGACTTATATCTTTAGAAGGGGTCATAAAGACTTGATCCAATCTAACTCGCCTATGTAACATGAATGGGGCCATGATGGCTTAATCCAATCATACACACAAAGGTAGGATGTCTACTGGGGACTTACTTCTAAATGATTAGAAAGAATGTCGATTGGGACTTATATATTTCTAGCTATTAAGTCATAAAGACTTGATCCACCTAACTCAGGTAAAAGGGGCCTTGATGGCTTGATCCAATCATGTACATGATAGGAATGGTGCCATGAAGGGCTTGATCCAAACCTACAAAGATAGTTTTTCATGGAAATGGTGTAGGAAGGCTTACTCCAAACCCAGAAAGACATGAGAAAGGTGCCACAGAGGGCTTGTTCCCATCTCAAGTCATGTATAGGAAAGGTGCCACAAAAGGCTTGCTCAACCTATAGGTGATATGAATGAGGAAAAGGGGTCAAAGTGACTTATTCCTAATCCTCAAAAGTTTTGACTAATAAGCAAGAGTCTCATGAACTTGATCTTTACTTATTAGTCAAGGGTGATAGAAAGTCCATTTTCAAGTACATTTACAAATGAGTTCAACATTCGGATAAATGATACAAGTTGAAGCAAAAGCAATAAAGAGAAATAAGCTTTTATTTTATTGATCTTTATTTGGCAACAAGTTACAAGTTACACATAATATTTCTTTAGGTAACGTCCATTGATAGGTGGTAACGTTCACCATTATAGTAATAAGTTGGTAAGAACCTCCTTCATAAGCTTTTTCCACTACAAATGGTCCTTCCCATGTTGGCTTGAATTTGTTGTTGATTCTTCGATGTTAGATTGGTCGCCTAAGAACCAAGACCAAGTCTCTACTTGGAAAGTTCTAGGATGAACCAATCTATCATGTGCCAACCATATGTGATAGTTCAAGGTCTTGTTGAGCTTTCAATCATTTTCCTTCAAGATTATCAAGTTCTTCCAAGCGAATCTTATGATTTTGATTTGCTATAACATTATTATTAACAACTATTCTTAATGAAGGCAGTTGCACTTCTAATGGAAGAACCGCTCCCAAAACTAAAGCATATGGTGAAGACGAGTTGGTGTCCTATATGTGGATAGGCCCATAAGGCTTCAACCAACTTTTCATGCCATTGGCATTTATTTTCATCAAGTATATTTTTTAGAATTCTTACCAATATTTTATTAAATGCCTCAGCCAATCCTTTTGCCCTAGGGTAATAGATGGTTGAGTATCTCCAATCAATTTTATGTCTACCCACAAAGTGATTTATTTTCGTGGATCTAAAGGATGGACCATTATAGGATATGATTTGGCGAGGAATGCCAAATCGATATACATATTTTTCAAAGAATTTCAACACATGATATGCTTTAACTTCTTTCGGTACCGCCCATTTGGAAAAATAATCCATTGCTAAAATAAAATGATGTCCTTTGATGAAGGAATCAAATAGCTCTACATGTTGGTACCCCAACTCTCAAAAGGCGCAATTATAGGGTGTAATACACTGGGTGGTTGATGTAATACCACACCATGTACTTGACACTGATGACAATGCGTGCAACCTCCATGTAGTCATTTAGCATTGATAGCCAATAATGCCCAAGTCTTTTGATTTTTAATTTCATTTTGGGCCCAGATTGGTGTGCTCCACACAATCCAGAGTGTATCTCAATCACAACTTTATGGGCTTCCGATTTGTCTAAACAACAGAGCCACATTTGGTCAAATGACCTATGATATAAAGCATTATTGATTAATGCATAAGATAAAGCATGCTTCATTATTTGATTTGCTAATGATTTATTTTCAGGAAGCCTCCCCTTACTTAAATAGTCAATAAATGGTTGCCACCAATCACATTCTATTTGACCTTCAGTAAGAGTGGCTATCCTTTATATTTCTTCTTGCCTATTAATGTAGTCTAAATCTATAAGAGATAAAACCTATTGATTTTGAACTTCTATAGAAATTGATTCTTTTCTAGGCATATGATTTCTTTGGCCAATTTAGCATCCGCTATTGAATTTTGGCGAGATATTCTACATGTTACATATGGAATCTTTTCAAGTAATTTCATTGTATATTGATGATAACTGAAAGCTTTGGATGCAAAACCTTATAGATTCCATTTACTTGGTTTATAACTAGTTAGTAATCCCCAAAAAATTTTATATTTTTAATTTCCATAAGGATTTCCAACTCTAAACTAGTAATAAGAGCTTCATATTCATTTCATTATTTGTACAGGCTCACCAAAATGATATGAATATCTCATCATTCCTTCGGGTTATAAAGATTAACCCAATTCCTGGCTTCCCTGGGATAGATGAGTTTGATTCTTTATGTCTTCTTGATGATGATGCACCATCAAAGTATAATTCCCAAGTGGCATTATGTTAACCTTCCAATGCTATGATCTGTTCATTTGGGTGATCATCATGTAAAGGAGACCCTTCAAGCATAGGGTGTGCTGCTAGGAAATCTGCCACTATTTATCCTTTTATAGCACAAAGAGGAATATAAGTGATATCAAATTGTAATAAAATCATTGACCATCATGCTAAATGCATAAATTGAGGTCATGAGATATTGGATTCACCCTTGAAATCGGGTTGACCTGAGAAAGTATATAATGCCTTACGACAAAAACTAAGGCTAAACAATGTTTCAATAGAGGATAATTCTTTTCCATTGGGATAACCTACTTTAGATAATAAAGGGCATTTTCCTTCCCTTCTTCATTTGTTTGGGCTAATAAAGCCCCAAGAGATTCATCCATAGCAGATAAAGGATTAATGGCTTTCCGAATAGGAAGCCAAAATAGAGGATTCATTAAATATTGCTTTAGGTTTTCGAAGGCACCCTGGCATTTTTCATCCCAAATAAATTTGGAATCTTTCTTCAATAATGCTGCAAAGGGTTGACACCTTCTAGATAAATTTGATATGAATCTCCTTAGGTATGCAAGCCTTCCCTGGAATGATCTTAACTATGTAAGACTTCTAGGTGGCATTTCTATAATAGCTTTTATCTTTTTGATCAATTTCTATCCCCCGACTACAACCCTAAGAATTTTGAAGTCACTCCAAAGGCACACTTGAGGATTCATCTTTAAGTTATAGTGGCAATCGCTGAAAAAATGACTAAATCATAAAAATGATCTTGTTTTATTTGCTTTTAATGACTAAATCATCGATATAACATTCAACTTGATTATGAATCAAGTCATTGAATATTTTATTCATAGCTCTTTGATAAGTAGCTCCAATATTTTTGAGACCAAATGGCATGACCGTAAAAAAATCCCTAAAGTTCTAATGTATGTTTTTTCATCTTCGGGGACATCTTAATTTGATTATAACTGATGATCCATCCATAAATGAAAAGATCTCATGCAGGGCTATTGACCATGAGTTCGGATATAAAAGGGAACTCATCTTTGGGACAAGCTTTTTTAGTCTCTAAAGTCAATGTAGATGTATTTGACCATTATTTTTTACCGGAACTATGTTGGCTACCCAATCGGTATTGCTCTTCATATAAAGCCGCTTCACTAGTTTATTTATTTCAATGATCACTTGTTGTTCTACTTCTAGCGCATCCACCTAGAAGCTCGCTTCACTAGGATAGCATCGTTTAATTCTAGTTTATGTACAACCACATCTGGATAAACTACCATTTCATCATAACCAAGCAAAGCAATCTTTATACTCAAAGAGTAAAGTGATTAACTCTTCGAATCTTGACCCAAAGAAAGAGCTAATAAAAGTCAATTTTGGGTTCTCGTGAGTTCCTAGGTTAACCTCCTTTAATTCATCTATTGTAGATTTTATCTCTTCCTCATATATTGGAGGTGCATTCAAGTGAATCATCTTTGGATTCCTCCATGGTTTTATGAATGAGTCTTCTAGAAGAGTAGAAGAGACTTCAAAGAGTTGATCTATTTGACGAATACTTATCATTAAATAATGCTTTGTATCATCAAATGATTCAACATTATCAAACCCAATGCCAACTTTGGAGTGGAAATTTCTATGTTTTTGTTTCCATAAGCTCTCCATGCATTGGGCTTTATCTTTAGGCCAAACATTTGTGATAAAACCATGTTTCACAGAATTCTTTACACAAGTCGAATACCAGTCAAAAGGAAGTTCTATTAGTTCATTGAAAGATGATTCTTCAAGCTTTACATCTCCTTCTAAGCTTGAAGGACCAAGAATAAAATTTTGCTCCTCCCACTTCTCGATAAGTTTACTTTTGACCTCTAATTGAGATATTTTATTTTGATTTAGAGGAGTCAAAGTTTAAGTATCCACATAATTTTTCAAATTTTCATATGTGGATAGTTTAGACTCTTCCTTTTATGATTTGATTTCTTCCTCATCAATGTCTAATTCTAAGGAAATTTGAAACTTTATTGAAGCATTTTTACGATGGGATTCTTCATCTGAACTGGAATTCAAATTAATATGAATTATTGGAGGTTCTTTTTTTTCTTTTTCTTTTCCTCCTTTTCTTTTTTCTTCTTTCTTGATTATTGTACTTTGTGCTTCAACAATGATAGATTTCATAGAATCAATTCTAGGTTTCTTAGGCAAGTAGTAAATAGCATCTTCATAAAGCTCAATCTTATGAATAGAACATGGTTGTATATCTCCTTTATAACATATTCCACTCCATCCATAGTGTACTTAATACATGGAGTGAAGATGGAACCATTCTATACTCATGGATCCAATCCTAAGAGAGCATTAAAGGAAGTTTCGAATCTATAATGTGAAATTTAGCTTCAATTTTCAATCCTTCTATTTCTAATAATAGAGTGATTGAACCTAAAGCTTTTCACCTATTTCATTAAAGCCCTTAACAACATCTTATCGAGTAAGTCTTCTACTATCAATTTTAAGAATACCAATGTTCTAGAGTTCATGATGTTAGATGCACTGGATCTACTAGAACTCTTGACAATATTATTTTTAATTTTTACAGAATATAGAGAGGACAGGTCATGGTTCCCAAAAGTAGATCCTCATCAAGAAAGTAACTGGGATCTCCTTAAAGTAAGCCTCTTAAAGTAGTCGCTAGTTGAGTCGCATATCTCGATCAAGTAATGCCTATACTAGTGATTCTCTCATTTCTTTTGAAAGAATGAGAGCATCATAAATGCTTAATCTAGCAGGGAGCTTCCTAAGATGGGCTAAAACATTATAATCTACTTTGGGAACCTTTATTTCTGCTAGTATTTCTTTAAGTAAGGAATCTAGACTTGAGTTTTCATCCATGATTTGCTTCCCTTTTTCTTGAGGAGTAGGAGGTAAATGAGGCGGTAAGACTCACAAAGATTTATTTCAGCAATATCTCCAGGGTTTGAATCAACCTATTACTCATTTTGACCTTCCTTCTCTGATGAATGATCAGAGTCTGACACTTCTATATCTATGATAAGTGGGTCACCATGCAAATCTTCCATATAGGCTTTTGACCCTGAATCATGTAAAATATCATGAGATTTTTTTTTTTGATATTTAATTTTTCAACATATTCATTCTCATTTTCATTAGAAATAGCATGAATGTAAGGAATGTCATTGAGACAGACTTTTTATTCATTCTTTTGAAATAAGTACATAAAGATAAAGGCTTATAAGGTATCACCTTTCCATCTTTATGATAAAGAGTTCTATCACTGGCACAAATGTCCCTCCCTCACCACACTTTTTGATCTTTTGTGTAGTTGAAAATGCTGAACTGGGCTGAGGTGGAACTCATACTCTAGACTCCAGTGGATCAACCTGGATGATGACCTCTGGGTCTGACTCTGATCTTGCATGGCAAGTTTTAAATTTTTTATCATATGTTTCTTTGTAGAATGGGATAAAGCTATATCCCATTCATTTTGAAATGAAGAACTGGAAGAAGAACTACTTATTATAACCTTAATGGACCCTTGTCTAAGGTCCATAAGGTACTCCTTTGGAATAGTCACCAATCCTTTCTTAAAATTTCTTTCAAGCCAATATTTGAAAGAAAAGTAATCCTCAATGGTATGCCCCAACATCTAATGATATGGGCAATAATTGAGATCATTTACCTTTTCCCACCTCCTCTAGCTTTCATGGGTCAGGGAGTTTAAAGTCTAGCTTTTTCATCATATTTTTCAAAAAATTTCTCACTGCCTCTTTCTTAAAGGAATAAGTCTGGTTCATCCTTTCTGAGAAAGAGCTAGTTAGAAAATTCCTAGGGAATGATGACTTCTACTACTGCGGTGGTTCATAAGATGAAGCTCGCTCTAGCTGTACTTGCATAGGAGCTTTCGCTCTATCCATTGCAGAGACATTACCTACTCTTTTTTCTAAAGGCTTTTTAGGCTTGGATGACTCAGATTGGTCTTTAAGAATAACATCCTAGGAGCTTCCTCTTGCAAACTAGAGGCTTTATTTAAAATTTTTTGAAGGTTTTAATAGTAAAGCCTTTGAGCAGAAGGCTATAGGGCCATGTATGTTTCTGAGGAGGATCTCAGCATGTTGCTCTTGTAATTGAGGCTCACATTTTAAGCTGAGGATTCTCCATCTAAGGATATAATCTACCAGATACTCTCCAGGCTTCTGATGTGCTACCACTAGGTCTCCTATGGTAACATGATGCTAAACACCTATGAATCTCTTCACAAACATCTATTCCAATTCGGTGAAAGTGCACAAATCATTTGGTAAATCATCATACCAGTAGAAAGTAACTCCACTCAGGCTGCTAACAAACTATCTAAATAAAAGAGCATCGACTCCCTTCACATTACAACAACTTGCACGGAAGTGAGCCAAATGATGCTTGGGATTTCCAGTCCCATCAAATACTTTGAAAGATGGGGACACAAACCCATTAGGATAAAGAATGGAATCATATGCCTCAGGGTATGGTCTACCCTTTGGAGTAAGGGTTGTGCCCCGAGTTTGTGCAAATGCCTCTTTCACCTATTGTTCTACCAATGTCTTTAGTTCAGTGTTGGAAGGTACTACAACTAGGTTTTGATTCCTGTTGGTACTCTTCCAAACTGGACCTCAAATCATCGGTAGGACGCAGTGAATCTGAAGGCTCAATCTGATGGGGTCGAGAAGGTGATGGAATCATACTTTGGAGTGATTGCATGGTAGCAATCATCTCTTCCATCTTCTTACTCATAAAATCAATCTACTCATCCTTCTTTTGAAGCTGAAGGATGAGCTGTTGGGTTGAAGCTAAAGCAGGGTCTTCTTGTGTTTCTTCCTACTCTTTCTTAGATGATTTGGTGTCAACCATGTAGATATGTGCTATTGGCAACCCTAAATCATCATCCAACAGGTCATCTTGCTCATGATCAAAATATTCAGAACTTGTTTTCAATTTTTATTTTCTTCATCTTCTTTAATAATGTTTTCCATCTCCTCTTTGGATAAAGAGAGTGGAACACCATTACTATCTAAGATGACATCTGTTGATTCACCAGTTTCCATTGGCCTTAATTTAGAAGATTCATTCACATTCCCCAGATGTAGGATACTCGAGGAAGGCTTTAGCCTAAGTGACTCACATAATTTCCGACATAAGGAGATGGATGAGAAGAATTTATTCCCTTACTGGGAACATCTAATGAATGTATCTCACCCTGAGGCCCTGGTGATGAAAATAAAGGCACATCAGAACTGGGCTTAACAAAAGATCTCTTTAAAGGTGAAGAAGGTAAGGGTGGTGAAGGAATCCTATGCTCAGAAGTAAAAAGGACTTTCCTAATATAAACCCTTTTATTATTTTTCTTAGAAAAAGTCCTATCATTTTCTAACCTAGTAGATTGATCTCTATGCCATGTAAGTGAGTGTACAGAATGAGGATATCATTCTAATACTATAGGCATAGGGTAAGAAGGTTTCCTCCTATCAGACATGACCACCCTCCCTTCCTTTTGATGATGGAACGTGGCATGTGTTCCTGAAAGTTCTCTAGCTAGATTTTGAGAAGCTTGATGCTTCATGGATCTCAATAGATCTTATTTAGTGTAGGAAGAAGATCTAGGAATCTATGTAAGGTTTGGTGAAGTTGATCTTGGGATTCCCTATTTACTTGCTTAAAGCTTTTCTTTTTATGATGGATGAAAGGACGGGGTGAAGAACTAGCAATCCTCATCACATCCTCCTCCTCTAGGGTAGCAAACAAAGGGTAGAATCTGCTTCCACCTAAGAGTGGGGAAGTGTCAGGAAGAGTACATCCATCCCTCTTCATAGCTAGCTCCATGTCTAGCATATCTCTCTGCTTCCTCTCCCAAAGAGCTATCCTCCTAAGTCTCCTCCCTCTATTTTTCTTTTGACTTTGGTCATTTCAGATGTTTTAGAGGTGGAACCTACTACAAAGGTGCTAAAGGGAACTAAAGTAGGAAGTTCCTCTGAAGTGGGCAGCTTTGGTTTCTTTTGAACAGGTCCATGCTAGACCCTTTCAACAGTCTGGCTAGTAAGCATCCTATCCTCAACAGAATCAGGAGAAGAAACACTAGAAAATTCCAGAATAGGTTGCTTATTTTTCAGAGTTGCCTCAACAACAGGAGCAAGAGTCACTCCGTTGGTAGTAATGTTGAGGTTTTCAAAGTCGGCCCCAAATTTGATGATGGAGCCATTATGTAAGCGGCTACTGTCAACAGAAAAGCTATTGCCAAAAGTGGCAGCAAAGATCAACTCGCAAACCATTTTCTTGTGTTTTTGAAATAAAATTAATTTTATTAAAAATGTAAAATAACCAAAATATGGTCAAAATAAGTTTTTGACCTATCAGGATATTTTGGCCAATAATATGGCCAAGATTTTCTTTCTCTCTTTTTTTATTTCCTTTCAAATTTTATTTCTAAATGTTGGATAAATTTAGCCAAGGATGAAATGGAGAAGTATCCAACGGAAAGAAAGGCAGTCATGATTGGTGACTTATACTAGTACATTGTCGATATATAAGAATAACCATATATTTCTAAAGATGGAGAGAGGAACCATTCCACAACGGAATCACCAAAAAATATGTTGGTGTTTTCTCTAGAATAGAGAAAAGAAATGACACCACATAGAGTTTAGGAATATTTTATTTAGATGACCAAATATGACATTAAGAAATAAATATATTATCTCAAAAGATAAACATGCTCTCCTATAATGGATTTGATCATTTCAATAAAAGACTCCTAAGGCTAATGGGCTTTTTGTGTACTAGAGTATTTTTTCCTGAACTACATGGAAAAGTAGAACATGGTTTATTTTATCCTAGGATCATGGTTCCCTATAAAAACATGCCTCTATAGTTAATTACATCTTAGGAAGGGCCTCTTCCTAAGAGTACTCTCAATTAAAGAAATAAGGGGTTATTCTTAAAGACTACTAAGGTAGCTTTCAAAGGATTGATTTTTAGAAATTCAATTGGGAGAGGTCCAAATTGGAGAGAGTTATTTTCAAGAGTCAAATGAAAAAGAGTAGGAAATATTTATTGATACTGGGATACCCAGTAAACATTTCAACTATCCTATGATTGGGCTTTAAATTTGGGATTTAATTTTAGATTTTGAATTATCATTTTCATAGAAATCTAGGGCTTACTAAAAGACAAGTAAAATGCCTAGGTTTGAAGAATTATTCCTAAAAGGATGATTTAGAACCTACGCTACAGGTGCTTTTGACACATGTCAGATACTTGACCTAGTTCTATCCTTGGGAATCATCAGCCATTCTCCTCACTTGAGGGAACTAGCCTATCCTTGACTCTCCTAGACCTACAACCTGCCTAGAAAAGGCTGCCAGCTAACACCACCTAAGTACATTTTAAAACCATGAGGCTAAGTCATATGAATGCAAGATGGCTAGGCTATTGCATTTTTAAAAAAGAAATCTATGAACCTAGACTCACTCCTTAATCCCTAAGATTTTGTAGGGCATGAGGATGCTTCTAACTAATGCATATTTTTTTTTAGATTTTATGAATTTTGACTCAAGAATCATTTAGGTCAAAGGAATGCAATTTATGCCTAATGCATGCAATTCGAAAAAGGTTATGGACCAAATCAAAATAGAAGAAGGTGTACTTCCATCATAGGCTCTCAAAGGTCAAGCCCAAGTTCTCTAGTAAGGATGGAAGTCCTTCATTAATCAAGAGTGAAACAATATGATTTATGCATGATGTTAAAACATCTAGCTAAGGGGTTGCTACATATTTTATCTTGCTTTAATGCCTAGGCTTTTATATGAAGATTATGAGCTGTATTTATTTTATGTTTCGATTGATTTAATTGGGTAGAAAATTTAGTTTATCCTATGAGCCTACATCCAAGCATTCATCATAGTACAAACATAGGACAAAAAAACCCTAAGAAAAGCATGTTATTTCTATTACGTACCTAAAATAAATCAAGCAAAATTAAATTATATAAGTAAAAGGCCAATGTAGTCGGGTACTGATGTACACCCCGGAAGAAAGAAAAATGGGCAACCAAGTTCTGCCCTTATACAACCCGGCCTAGAACTACAAGTTTAAATCTATGGGTCTTCTTTCAAGAAAAGTCTCCTTCTTCAAGGACATCCATCGGGCTCCATAGAGGACCACCGTACATCTCCTAGTTGGGTCAGCGCGTGCTAATCCTAGACCCCATAGATCCTAACCTATTTCTAAGCTTAAATTTACATTTAAAATTTAAAAAAAAAGCCTAAGCTCATAAACAGATGTTAGGAAAGACACAGATAAAAGTAGTTTATATTTCACAAACATACAGGCTTAGAATTAATTGCTTGCCAAGCCCACCTGTCCTATGGACTATGTTAAGGGATTTTCAGCACCTATAAGCAAATAAAATTTTATGATTTATTTATTACAATGATCCCTTTAACACAGTCTCCTACAAAAAATAGTGTTAAATCTAGAAAGAATGCCCTAACATCCAATCTAACAAACAAATAAACCTATGCATCCAGTCTAAAGCAATACACCACACAGACATGTGAAGCACAACACAACATATCACAGATGATTAAAAGAAAATCACAGAATGAACTATCCTAGATCTAGAATCCATGACCTAAGTAATCTAGTGTGTGTAGAAGTGGGGTTTGTGTGGTAAGTCTTTGCTATGCCTTTAAGTTTAAGTTTTAAATTTGAAGTTTGAATTAGTTTAATTTTTACCATTGGTTGGTTTCAATTCAAATGACTTAATGATTTAATTCCCATTTTATATTCATTTTATTTTGTTAAAGTTGTATAGGTTTTCAAGAATGAGAAACATAATGAATTTCATTTTTTTTGGTGAAACTCACTTTGTTCTACATCCTAAATCCTAATGAAATTTCCAAAAGTCTAACTAAGATTCTCAAGTATCTTAATTAATTCTTTTGATGTTATTTATGTTTGGATTAGTTTTATATTATTTCATTTGTTTGAATTGCTTTATTTGATTTAATTTATTTGATTTATTTCATTTTGAATTAAATTATGTGGGTTTCATTTGATTTGGCTTATGTTAATTTAAAAAGTTTAGATTAAAGTTTGATTTCATTCAATTTAATTTAAGTTATTAAATCATAGATTTATAAGCTTAAGGTTTAAATTCATTAATATGGATTAATACTTTAGGTTTGTTCATGGATTATGCTTAACCTAAAGCACTTGAGTTAATTATTTGATCTGATTTAATTAACCTAAGCTTTAGATTCATTCTTTAAATTCATTAGAGATAAGTAGTTTCATTAAATTTCATTGATTCAAAGGTTAAGGTTTAAGTTAATTAATAATTTTATTAACTCAGGTTTTACTTAATTAACCTAAGATTGAATTTTATCACTTCAATTGACTTAGGATATTTAGATAAGTTTTTGAATAGTTTTCTAATTTTTGATTGAGATTGGTTTAAATTAACATTTTATTTGATGGATTAATTAATTTCCTTAACCTAAAATTTGATTAACATTGACCTAAGGATTTAGAAATTTAATAACTCTTAATCCAGAGATCAATTGGACTTAAAATATTCCTGGGAAATAGAGTTATATGCTAATTTTATATCCTTAAATTATTTGCTTGATTAGAGATGTAATTAGGGTGTAATTAAAGTTTTAATTATTTTATTAAAACCTAAATAAAGCCTAATTTATTGAGATTCTATTAAAGATTTTGTTTTTTACTTATTGTTCAATGAAATACTTTTCCAATGAAGGTTTATTCATAAATTTTGGTTAACTGGTTGATTTATTATGATTTAATTAAGTTCCAGTTGTTTAATTGAATTATTTAATTCATTTAATTACCTAATTAAGTCAATTTAGGGATTATTAAGTTCAGATAGGTTTAATTAGGTTTAATTAGTGTTATGACATTTATTGATGTTTATTATGTTGATTTAAGGTTGTTAGATTAATATTTTATTAATTATTTCATTAAGGGTAATTAATTTAATTAATTTAAAGGTTAAGCACATGAAATTACAATTTCCCTTGAATTCAAAGAATTAAATCCCCAAAAATTCACCTAAGCTGTATTTATACTTAATTTCATTTCCCAAAGTTTCAAATTAATTGGATTATTAATTTGAGAGTAATTAGGGTTTAATATTTTTCAGTTAAACCCAAATTAAGGAAAATTACTCAATAAAAATTGGAGATTTTAATTTTTATGAATTCATCTCATCAAGATGAATCCATAGAGCTTTTATTTGTAAATTTCTTATTTATATTTGATTTTCTATGATTTTTAGAAATATTTTGCATTTTTTAAATTAATTAAATCCATTATTTAACCAATTTTAATGGTTTTTAAGTGGTGGTCCCATGCGGGATCCGCGTGCTGCGTGGAACACACTTGCATGGAGCGTGGCACACGCTTGCATTACGCACGTGGGTTGATCCGCGTGGCGCCACCTGGCACCGCGTTAGTGAAGTTTGAAATGCGGGATCTCCTAGGATCATCCATCAAAGATCTGGACGATCGATCCCGCGGAAAATCGATCCGCCTACCTAGATCCGCCGATCCAAATACATGGATCAAACGGCAGAGAGATTATCTCCTTCAATTCCTGCGGGAGCCAAGGACCGTTGATAATATTTTGCTAATTGTGATATCAGAAAAAAAAGTGATTTCAATACATGATCGTGGATGAATATCCTATGTTTCTATATGGTTGATCATATTGTAGATTGCATTTCCTATTAAATTGACTAAAATTGAATTCTCTAAGAAAAGCTTGAGGTCAATAATGGTATACCTCAATTTTTTGGATGATTGGTCTTGCAATTGATCCTAAAGCTTCGAATGCTTGAGCCAAACTTGCTTGCGAAAGAAATTAGGTTAATTCCTTATGGATTGCTCCCTAGGCTAACCCTTGATTGCCCTTTTTCGGCTTTGATGGTTTATAGTGGTTAAGGACTCTTGGGGGGAGGGAGAAATTTTGTTTAGGTTTAGTTTTGATTTTTGAAGGTGTGTGTGTGTTCAATTTTCCTTGGGAAAGTCTCTCCTCTTATTTTCCCATATGGTTGAATGCTTTTAAGCTTTTTCCTAGCTATTCCTTGGTCGGTTTTGATGATGGAGGACCTTGGAAGCTAGTTTAGTGCTCTTCTTTTCCATCCCACAACTATCCTATGTGAAGAGGTGGGAAGAAGGGAGAAGGAATTTGACTTCTCAATTCTTTTGCTTGCATTGGTTTTCCTCATTTTGGATTTTATACAATAATGCAATAATGCAAGAAAAGCTTGATTAGGGATGTAAACCTTCATTAGAAGGATTTAAGGATGTGTCACCCCCATCCCATGTGATTTGGTTGGAAGTGGTTTGATATTTCCTTATTTCTTTTGTCTTGCTTAACTTACGTAACCCAATTTGAGTTAAGTAAATTAAACATAATTTCTTAGGGGTCAAATGACCCATTTGACCCAACTACACCTAATAGGGAGTGGGTTATGTCCCATCACCATCCCCATATGATTTAGGATAATCAATTTAGATTTATTTTGATTTTTCTTGGATTTAAGTTAAATGTGGCTTATTTAGGTTATTTTGATTTAAGAAATTTAATTTACCTAATCTAGGCCTCCATAGACTCAAATTTCTTTGTCATTATGATCACACATATTCATTTGATAATTTGAAATATTTTTGGAGATTTAATTTAGTCAAATTTTATTGGGTTGACTTTTTGACTAAGTGGGCCCACTTAAAAAATTCTAGGTTAACTAGAGTTGACTTCAAATTTTCATTTTATTTGTATTGATTCACTTGATTTAATTTATGTTGGATATTTGACTTGATTTTACATCAAACCAAGTAGATGAATTTAGCTCAAAATGCATTTTCTAAGTCATTAAGCATAGTGACTTGAATAGTGAATTTAGGAAATCTCTATTTGAACTTGATATCATTTCATTGCTAAAATGACATCTTCCAAAAATGAGGTCAACATATATCTAGATTAGAAAAATATGAAAAAATTGCATATGAAAGATAATTGAATGTAGAATATTATAAAATTGATTTTGATAGATTTTGAACATTTTTATTTTCTGAATTTAGATTTTATTGGGAATGTAATTAGGCTAATTACCCTCTGATTATTTCATTAATTAATCTCAAACTTTCATGTGTATTTAGTGGGATGACTTCTGTCTCCTCTAATTTTCTTGGGATTTATTAATGGTTTAAATAAGGTAATTACTAGATTCATTTTTGATTTCTCTCCTAATGTAATTAAGCCTAATTAAGTGTTTAATCTATGGTTTAATCCCTTGATTGAGTTAATTAAGATTTGTTTAAATGAATAGGAGGTTTAGGAAATAATTTTGAAATATTTTCTTTAAGCTATTCCTTAACCCCCCCTTTCTTCCTTAATCCAAACTTAATTAAGAATTAATCCACTAATTACCTACCTAATTAATTTGATAAAATTCTAAAATCTTCTAGAACTTAACTAATTCATCTTGGGTAGATGCTTAGGTGTTCAATAACCTAAGTGGTTTAAGGAAATCATAACCTAATCCACATGTGTGGTGAGGGTTATGAAAGTACTTAACTTAAACCCTTTAGCTTAATTAATCATTAATCATGAGCCAATTGCATTAGGCCCCATTCTTTCTTAGGTGCATTACTGATTTAAATTTCTTGTCTGGTTTTAGGGCATCAATTGGCTCATAATTATTTGGTTATGTATGCTATGGTGGTGTAGGTAAGGGGTAATTAACACACATAATTCACACCTAACCTATACAAAATATAAAAATCACCTAATGGTCCTAAGAACAAACTAAATTAACTCACGTATAGGGGAAATAGGTTAGGATCAGCAAACATTCTTTCACATTTCCTAAATCAAACATAAAAAAATTCAAAACAAAAATCACATTAAACAAACTTTGATTCACTTTGAACTTTCTTAATTCATAGGATTACCTTTAAGAATTAATTAGGGTGAATGAATTTGCATTACTTTCATCACTTTATTTCTTTCCTAACATGCTAAATGTGTATGTCATATGAAATTCATGCATTCTTTTAAAAATCAAAATTAAAATAAAAAAATATTTTCTTTATGTCAAATTGCATGTTTTGACTAAAGTAAAAAAAATATGAATGGCTATTATCACTATTAAATCTAAAATTATTTTTGAAAACTTATAAATCATATCAAAATTGAAAGGTATGCTACTTATACTTTATTTATAAGCTCGCATGTGAATATAAAATTGTGTCTTATGTTTGCTTCCTTTCTTTCCTCTTAACATGGACTTGAATAAGATTTGCAAAGTGTATAGTTCTTTTAAAAGAATATAACACTTGCTTAAAATCTACTCTTATCCTCTTCCATGCTATAACTTAAGAAGTATCTTACATTTACACACATAAATTTCATAAACAAACCAAGAATTAAATAAACATAAACTTTGCTTCTTTCTTTTTCCATTTACTTCTTTTGTACATGCATATATATTTAAGAAAAGTGGTATATTAGACAATGGTTGTGATTTTAAGTAGCCCTAAGTAGGTCTTGTACCTTACACCCCTGGTGCTAATAATGGCATCATACTCACTTATGTCTTTCATACATACACATGTGCATATGAATAAAGAATAAAAGAATAATAGAATAAGCCTTTTTGTACTTAATGGAAATCATGCATCATAAAGCTTCCAAATTTTTTTAAGTAATACTACTTAGCATTCATCATTAAGGTATGCTAAACATTCTCATTTGCATGTATAGATATGCTTAGGATTCATCCATATGCATGTTATATATGTCGAAAAAGAAATAAAGTGGTCTGTATTTTGTGATATTATATCACTTTATTTAATCTTAAAATGTATTTCTTTTTGAATAGGTTTGTTTAGAGTTGATCTAAACTTAGGATTAATTAAAACACATAATAAAACATTCACTAAATAAAATTAAACATGAATCTACTTTAAAAATTACTTAAGGTAGGGAAGGAAAGAGAAGTTTTCTTCTCTTTTCCCTCTCTTTATAACTTAGTAATTAATTGTAGGTTCTTTCAAACCTAAATAAATCACCAAATAAAATTAACCCAAATCAACTAAACACTTAAATGAAACCATCCATCTAAGTTGAACATCTTCACACTTAGAAAATCTAAAGCTTAAAGCAATAGCTAAGCATACCACACAAACCTTTTAAAGCACACACATTAGACTAAGTCACCATTTTTAGCTTTAGGTTAGGGCGGTGCATGATTTGATGTTTGCTTTTATTTTATGATATTTTTTCCTGGATGTTTGTGAATGTGCAGAATGAATGGTAATGATTTAGTCTAATCATTATTTCAAATTGTGCTAATAATAAATAAAATATAACGCTTATTATGCATTGCTCATACCCTAAGCATAATCCAAAAGGTGGACATGATTTTCCATGTGTGGTGCTAAGTCCAATATACATGCTTGGGATTTTATGTTTAGCTAATCTCTATTTTGGTGTTAGTTAGATTTACTTTTCATTTTCATGTAATTTTATAATTAAGATTTAATGATTGTTATGGGGATTAGATGAGCATTGATCATAAGATCTCATCTTATGTACCATAAGCCTTTGGAGCATCCACATTCCAACCATCCAAAAAAAGAAACCAAAAGAAAGAAAAGAAAGAAGAAAGAAGAAATGAAGACCCCCCATAACATGAATTTTCTTATTTAATTGTAAATTAATTCATTTGTAATCCTTGTTGTATAAGGGTAGAGCTCGGCTACACAATTTATTTTCAAGTTTGTGTGATGAAGCCTGATCATAAATGGTATTTTATTCTTTTTTGTTAGCTTTATAAAATATTTGATATTTTGATTAGCTTGTGCATTAAGATGGCATCCTTTTGCTAGTTTCTTCCTTGCTTGATGTATGGCCTGGATAATGATTAGGCTCTTAGAGAAAAATATGCGGAGAACTTGGCTTGACCTGTGAAAACCATGGTAGAAATACACCTTCTTATCTTGCTGATCTTGGCCCATAATCTAATTTCTTATGCATTAGGTATATGAATCCTATAGTCTGAGTTAATTGATTGTCCAAATATAAAAATAAAATGTAAAACAATTTGCATTATATTTAGGTCATTTGTTATGCCCTTACACCATACATCAAGCAAGAAAAAAAACTAGGAAAAAGATGCCATCTTAATGCACAAGCTAAACAAATCATCAATCAATTGATAAAGCTAACGCAAAATAATAAGAGGCCATTTGTGGTCGGGCGCCACCGCACAAACTCATATGATCTAGTCTCTTAGGGAGTGAGTTTAAGTTCTTAGTCTCTTTCTAATAATAACCATGCAATCTTGCATAAACATAAGACTTGCCTACACGTATTTAATAGTAGGAGGAGTTAGTTGGCGACCACCCCTAGGTGGTGATTGTAAGTCCAACAGTCGGGTGGATTACCCTCTCTTATGGAGGTAAACCAAATACCCATTTTTGCTTTAGATTTAGGTCATGCTTTTAGCCCTCACCAAAGCTCCTTAGATTTAAGTTCTGAGGTTGCTTCTCCCCTTTGTGGGCCATAGGCATAAACCCTCACCTCTTAGGCATTTTCTATGATCTTGTATTATGGAATTGTAAGCCTTACATTTCTAATAAAATTCAACTCAAATGAACTAATTCAATTTCAAAAATATAAATCCCAACCATAGGGTAGTTTGGGATGCTTATTAGGCTTCTTAGTATCCTAAGCATCCCTACTTATTCTTATTTGGCTTCAGTAAGAACTCTCTCCTCTTGATTGATCCCACTTGCCTTTCTAAAAAAAACAATCGATTGATAGTCCTACCCTTTCAAAATCTTTGGAGATAATGATCATTTATCTTGATCGAGAGTATTCCTAAGGAATCTTGTTCCTTAGGATGTAATTAACTATGGGGCTTGCCCATAGAACTTCAACAACTGATTTAAAATAAACCCTGCTTTACTTTTTCATATAAAGTAGGGGAAGAATCTCTGGTACATTTCGAAGTCCCATAGCCCTTAAGAGCCCTTATTACGGTGATTAGGTCCATTGTAGGGTGGTGATTTCTATCTCTCGAGATAGTACACATTTTGTCAATGTTGTATCTGATCACTCTAATAAGACCATCTGCAGATCTGCATGGCATCCTAATAAGATGATTTTATATATATTTCAGATTTCATTTATCCTCTCTCCTTTTTCCAAAAAGGTGGGGGGGTGAGGAATAGATGAAGGTAGATATCTGCTATATATAAAATTTTCACCACAATCCCTCATGGGGATCTTGACTAGATTAGAAAGAATGGACTTGTTGGTTTTGGGGGAAATAAGATGCATATCTTATATCCCAACCTCATGAATCATGAAGGATTTGAGATATCTTTTGATGCAGTATTTAATCCCACCACTCATGAACTTCATGCACTAATGTAGAGAGAATAGAACTATGCTATTTTCATGTATCCACGGTCTCGCAAGAAAAGCATTGAAAGATGTATCTAAGTCTATGATATGAAACTTGGCTTCAGTATTCCAATCATCTATCTCCAATGGCAACACTATGGAGCCTAAGGCCCTCTTGTCTTGTTCATTGAATCCTCTAAACATCATCCTCTCTTTTTAGAGTTTAGAGATGTCAATCCTTAAGTAGGTAAGGATTCTTTGACTCATAATATTGATTGATGCACCTTGGTCAACCAGAACTCTTGATAACATGTATCTATCAACATCCATTGTAATGTAAAGAGGGCAGTTGTGCTCTATCATCCATAGAAGTAGGTATTCATCACTAAATATAACTCTTAGAATATCCTTGAGCTACATGCCTCCTCTTCAATAGAGGTCGCTGAGCTAAGAATATCTCTAGATCAAGTAGAACCTTGATTAGAGATTCCCTCATCTCTTTCGATAAAACAAGGGCATCATATGTACTTAACTTAGCTAGCAACTTTCTAAAATGCACTAGGACATTGTAATCAACTCTGACTTGGTCCTTCACAAGCATATCCATAGGTGGAGCATCCTATGGAGGGGTTATTTGCTCACTAGAATCAATGACTTGTTTACCCTTATCCTAAGGTGCTACCCTAGAAGGTAGAACTTTGCCCTTGCGTTGACTTTAGTGACTTCATGGAATGATGAACTTCTAAAAGTTCTACCTTCTCATCAGGTATACCTACAACTTCTTCTATGGGATCCTCAGAGCCGGTTGACTCCAAGTCAATCTTAAGAGGTGAAATTGATTGAAAGGAAAGTCTAATTACTTAGAAGAGAGGATCAAAATTACTAGAGCTATTATTATTTTCTAGATTTAGAGAGTTTTTAACAGGAATAAAATAAAGAGTATTAGAAGGGGTCAAGATGTAAGTAAAATCTATTCTCTTCATTGATTTTTTTTTAGGTGGAGGTACATGATAGAAATCTAACAAAAGTAAGATTAAGGGATTTAATGCCCTTGTCCACTGATACAATGCTCCAACCAGTTGAAGAGGAGCTAGCAGAAGAAGAAGTAATATAATCCTCTAAGACATGGCTAATCATGTGGTGGTAGGGGTAATAATTAGGATCATTACTCTTGTCCACTTCCTTCGGCCTCTTGGGCTCTAGTAACTAAAAGTCAGGTTTCTTTAAGAGATTCTTAAAGATTTTCCAAACTACCTACCTCTTGAATGAATATGACTTATTCAATCTATCGGCAAGAGTAGGTGGGTAATAGCTACGTAGCGATGGATAGGAGTACTATTGTTGGGTAGGCTAAGGTGGTGAAAATGGCCGTTGTGGCGGTTGATATGACGACTGAGGTGGTGGTAGAGAAGGTGGCAAGGATGCTGCTGAGCTCGGGGTCTCTCATACTAGACTCTAGCTAGCTGCTTCCCTCTATCCACTGACAGAACTGTCCCTGGCTTCTTCTCGAACACCTTCTACAGCTTGGGCTGAAATGATTAGTTAGAAAAGGGAAACTATTTGGCTTCCTCTTATAAGCTAGCCATATTGTTGATTAGTTTCTCAAATGTCTTGATGGTAAAGCCCTTAAGAATGAAGGCGACCGGGCCATGAATATTCTTGAGAAGAATCTCAATGACATCTTTGTTCGGTTGCTCGCATTTCATGCTCAGGTTGTGCCACCTGAGAATATAATCAATAAGGGATTCATTGGGATTTTACTTTGCTACAACGAGGTCACCTACAATCACTCTTTGCTGAGCTCTAATAAACCTCTTGACAAAGAGGTGCTCCAACTCAGCAAAAGTCCTCTCCGAACTGTTGGATTCGATGTACCAATCAAATGCAACCCTTGCTAAGCTGCTAACAAAAAGTCTAAACAAGAGTGCGTCACTACCACCGGTGTTACAATAATCAGCTCTAAAATGTGTAATACTTGATGCGGGTTCCCACTACCATCAAAGATCTTGAAGGAAGGCACCACAAAACCCTTGGGATATTAAACTACATTGAATTACTTTAGGTATGATCTATCCTTTGGAATGGATGAGCTCCCCCTGGCTTACGCCATCTCTTCCCTCACTTGCTGCTCTACCATGTGTTTAATATCCTTTTCATGCATGGATTTGCATCTATGTCCTTCTTATGCAAGCTACCAGCATCATCCTCTACAGGAGTGCACCTAGGATGATCTAAAGTATGTACCAACTCTAGTCTGTCGGCTACCATAGGAGAAGGTTGTGAAATTGGGGCTGAGGTCTGTAATGCTAAAACCACTGTCATCAACTCTTCTACATTTTTCTCCATCCTATCAATGTGATCATCCATCTGCTTGAGCTGGCGGAGGAGATGCTTAGTCGAATGAGAAGTGTCACCTTCATCGAGCACAACACCTTTCTGGCTAAGCTTATCCCACTGTAAGGACACCCATGTGTCAACTATGTGGACCTCAGCAGTGTATCCAACATGTCATCCTCATCAGGATCGAAGTTGACTCTATCCTTCTCCAGATCTGAGTGGTCACTCCCAAGAATTTATCTTTACTTGGCAAAGTAATCCTTTAATATGTCATCTACTGATCGATTTACTATGTCTGGTTGGACCGATATGAACACTCGATGATGGCTAGTCCTAGGACTGTGCTCATCTAACTCTATGCACCAGATACTGCCTACTGATAAGACTTCCTCTGGGAGGATCAACTATCATGGGGACTATGTTAGTGTTCCCTCCCCTCTCACCCTCTGTATGTAGTGGATGTGTGAGCACGATGCTCTTGGGTCCCACTCCTTCCTGACCACATCTGAGATAAAGGGTCGGGGAGCTTGAAGTCACCTCAATAGGTGGAGTTGATGGAGTGGGATCCTTGGGCCGTAGCCAGATTGCGAGTGAGGATGGTCTTTCCCCATATTGGGGCTTCTGAAGTTTGGCGAGAGTTGTAGATGCTATTAGCTGAATCGGGCGATGGTGGATGGTGAGTGGAGCAGTGTTATGGCAATACTAACTGCCTCTCAGCTGAAGATCTCCTCCTGCATCAAACTATGCCTATGAGAATAATATTGTTTGAATGATCGGCCATGACAGGGCAACGATCAAGAAAATCCATCGAGCAAGGCTACCCATCAGCATCTCTCTCTCTCTCTCTCTCTCTCTCTCTCTCTTATACCTGCTTGGGCTGATACTCGAGCCTCCACGGCTCTCTCTCTCTCTCTATAGATCTGACCCCTAATGCTCTTAGGGATCATAGATCTCAAGTCAAATAATGCACCAGACTTTGAGCATCCATAAGCTCTGCCAACTTGGCGAAGAACAGTCCTAAGACCAGCATAGGGCCTCCTACACTCCCTAGCCGATACCTCAAAGTGTCCTGGTGGTGGAGGCAATGCAGCGATCCTCCTGTAATACTCCTCTCTATCTGAGGCCAAGAGGGGGTGAAACCTACCGCCACTTAAGAGTGGAGAGGTCTCACAAGGAGAACCCTCCTCAGTGATGTGGGAGGTAGCGTCTATCTCCCTGGCTGACCGCTTATGATGCTGCTTGACCTTCTAATTTTTGTTGTGGCACTAGGTGTGGATTAGTAAAGTAGAATGAGAGTTGAAACCTACCTTGAAGGTAGAGGAGACTATCTCGGAAGCCAAGATAGCCTTCCCCTTTGGAGTGACCAAAGAGGAGGTAGTAGTGCTCACTGGAGCTATGGCAGGGGCAACTGACTGAACCTGTGATGAAGTAGCTGGTGTTGACACTGACACTGATCGGGGTGTGGGAACCACGATAGCCTTCCTCTTCAATGAGGGGAACTCAGAGTCAGATGGAATGTCAAAGCCGATAAGTGGCGTTTATCCTCCCACCTCCTCCCTGCTAACAATTGTGAGAGCTATCCCCTTACAAGTAACTCAGACTCCCTCAAAACCATGACCAAAGTAAATCAAATGCGTTGCAGTGGTGGTGATATTGGTCTGATCTAAGTCCAAATCAACACCAGAGAGAAGAAAAAAAACAAACTTGCCATAAGCCATAATAACTGCACTAACTAAAGACTGAGAAGATTGACTATGCTGAAATCATTGTATTTATTAAAACATAACTGAGTCAGACTCTTGTTTTGATATTTATCTTCAATCATTGACTTCTAGATTTGATTTTGAAATTTTGAACACAGTTAACAAATTTTGGTATGCTAAGTGGGGTTCATTGAATTTTGGAGAGATTTTTTTTTTTTACAATTGGAGGAGAGACTTTTCATATGATTTTGATTTAAAACTCATACTTAACCAATTTAGATAAGTTGAGCATGGTTCAAATATTTGGAGAGACTTTGGAGATATATATGTGTTATATGTTTTGTTTGAAGATTTGATTTGGAAAACCTTTACTTAGCGAATTTGGTATGTGTTGACCTCACTTTTGGAGTGAGTTATCAACTCCCTCATCATAGATCTTGGACTCTTGTAGACACTAAGAGCACCTTAGTCTTAAGACACTTCTAGTGATTAGGTGAACACTTTCCTCGAGACTTAGAAGGATTAGCCATAGAAATAGGTTATGCCTTAGGGCCTTAGGAAAATTTGCGTACCCTATAGCCTAAACCCAATCCATGCTTTCCTTCTCAAACCAAACCTCAAATTCATACCAAAATAAATTTCCAAGACTTATAATCAATCCCATGATCAAATTCAAGCTCAAGATTTCTCCATAAAATCCCATGATTAAATCCAAACCCCTTCATAAGCCCTTTGATTTCATCTTATGGACTTAGCCTTAACCAAATTTAAATCAATCCAAATTCAATTGATTTTCTCAAAGATCAATTCAATCCTTCAATTATTTACCAAATATAAATCCAAATTTCAAACCAAATAATTCAATCTCAAATAAAATCCAAGATCAAAATTTCTCCTCTTAAGCCTTATATCCCACATCCATGAGCTTAATCAAATCTTGACCAAAATTATCTCAAACTTGATTGATTTCTTTATAAATCAATTATTAATTCATTTATATTCACAAATATAAATGAAATCCATACCAAATAGCCAAAACCAAATCAAGCTAAATCTAAATCAAACCAAATCCCTCCTTAAGCCTTATGGACCTACCTCCTTAGGTTTAGTATCCAAATCATCCCATGCTTGATTGATCTCCTTATAAATCAATTATTCCTTTATTTAAATTCATAAATATAAATGAAACCCATCCTCCAATGGCTAAAAATAAATCAAACTAAATCAATTCCTTACTTAAGCCCTTTTGACCTACATCCTTAAGCTTGGTTAAATTTACTTCCAAATCACTCCAAACTCAAGTGATTTTCTCATGACCCACTTATATATCTTCATTTATATACCCAAATATAAATGAAATATAAATTCAAATGAACAAAACCATATCCAAAATTAATCCAAAACTTGATTCAAGCCTTTTTCGCAAATTTCTTGAAATTGGCCAAATCCTATCCAAATCAAGCCAATGGATTTTCTCTTGAATCAATCATTTCTTCCATCATTTAGTCAAATATAATCATAAACAATAATTATCAAATCAAACTCAAGTCAACCCAAGTTAGCCTTTTTGACTTGAAAACTTCAAATGAGCCAAAATCTATTAGACACCAAATTGATTGTTGTTGAATTTATATTTCAATCCTAGGCTCATATATGAGTTCAACTAAACTTGAATTAAGACAAAACCAAACCAATTGACCCAATTAGATCCACTTGACCCAAAGTGACCTAAAAGACTCTTTTGAGCCAAGTTCCAATCCAACCAAAATTGGATTGAACCAAGTCCATCCAAATCTCATATCATGTTCAACAATCATCCTAGGGTAATCAACCAACTTGAATTGGGTCAAACTAAGTGAACTTGGTACTTTGACCAAGTCAACCTTTAGCCCAAATGAAACCTAAACTAGCCAAAACCCACCATATACCAAATTGATAGAAACCATTGATCCAAACCAATCCATAATCAATGATTAAACATGACCAAACCCTCAATTGAGTCAAACCAAGTCAAATTGACCATTTTACCTTAGTTGACCCAAATTAGTCTAAAATGTCAAAATGGGTCAAATCATGATCTAACTCAAATTAATTACAACCAATGGCTCAAGTTCATTCCAAATCAATTATTAAACTTGACCAAACCCAATTTGACCAATTGGTCAACTCAATCCAACCTAGCCCGAATTGACCTAAAAGGTCAAATTGGCCAAAATTCAAATTAAACCCAAATTGATTGCAATCAATGGCTCCAGTTCATTCCAAATCAATTATTGACCTTGACCAAAGCCATAATTGAGCCTAATTTGACCAATTGGTCAACTTGACCCAACTAGACCAAATTGACCTAAAGGGTCAAATTGGAAAAATCAAATTAAACCCAAATCAAATCAAACCAAAGCGTGCAATCATTTTTAATGAACCAATTGAGCATGAACCAACACCTAACCCAACCCAATTTGATCAAATTGATCAAATTGGTCAACTTGACCCATTTGATCGATTTGATTTCAAATGAGCTAAAATCAAAGCTAAGCCAACCCAACCCAAATTGTTTGAACCAAAACTCTTCAAAACATCATTTAAACCTAACCCAAGCCTTGGTTTGATTGAATTTGACCAATCACCAATAACATGAACCCATATGAACCCATTTGACCAAATGAAGCCAAAGCACCCAAAACCAACCCATGGGACATTTGTGGCTGATGAAACTCGACCTAAATTGACCCTAGGTCAGCCCAAAGTCTACTCAAAAGAAAAGTGGACCCCACCCAAGGGGAATAGCCATTGGACAAACTTCATCACATTCCTCCCCCATTTGGCAAAGTCCACTCTCCCATCACTTGGGCAGCCATCTAATTGCCAAATGGAGTATGTCTAGCCTTCCTAGCCTACTCTAAGCACACTGGGATCCATGGACCAAAAGGAACCCAATCTCCTCTCCCTCACTCCAAATTGAGCGCCCTATGTACAAAGAAAATAAGATCTTCCCCATATCAGACATTGAGCCACCTCCCAAGCCTTCCCCCACTCTTAGTGAGCCATGTGGACTCGGGGGAGACAAGTACGACGGTCTGACGATGGCTGGCCAGTGAGAAAATGAGATTGAATCTCGTTCATCCACCTCAATAATTGAGGGGATATACCCTCATTCAAACGTGAATTCAAGCATTCTACTTTGTTTGAGCTAGAGAGAGTGAAGGAGAGTCTCCCGTAGTTTTTTCTCAAGCTCCCAAGCTCCTCCATTCTTCCCTCCCTCAGTTTTACATCAAGCCGAAATAAGGGAGGTCAATTCAAAGTTCCATTTGCTCAATACTCCACCAAACTTCAATCAACTTTACACACACCCTCCACACATGATATCTAAGCCAAATGAATCATTTCCTTAGCTCCAAAGACATCGGAAGGGGAGTTCAATCAAGATCGAATGCCAAATAATCATGTTGGTCTCCAAGAGAAGCTACCCCAAATTAAGGCCCAAGCTCCTCAACTAGGCGAAGCTACCTAGTTGATCCTACCATCTATCTTGAGCTCCGACGAGGTAATTCCTCAAAACCATAGCTTTAGGAAAAAATGGTTGGTCCTTTTCGAAGAAAATTTGTATGTCATGCAATTTTAACCGTTGGATGTCTTCCTCTCCTTCCCTTGATGGTGTGAGATCATTTTGGAAACAATCTGAGCTCTACTGAGCTCGGATTGAATGGGGGAAAGACGGACGACATCTATCTTACATCACTCATGAAGGGGAAAGATCACAGGTTGTTTGTTCTATGTGATCAAAATGGACAGCCATTATTAGATTACGCTTAGATCCCTGATTTTTCCTTCTAAACTGTGGGATTAATCTTGACCGTCTGATCTTAGATCTGACGGTCCATGAGAAAATGCGTCCATCGCCGGCTGACTCAGTCGAGCGATGTGCTAACTTAAATAACCTATCCTGTCATGCCGCGTCAGTATCCACATGGTACCGATGGGATTAGCGCTTTAATTAGTATTAATTAATCCATTTTAAGCTAAAACTTTCAAAATTCATAACTCATTGTAGAAAATCCAAAAAATGCAAATGAGGGCTAATTTTAAAGGTATTTTAGAGAGGAATTCATTAAAATCATTATTAATTAATTTTAAATATTAATTTAGGGTTAATTAGGGTTTAATTAAAAATTTAATTAGCCTAATTTCTCTCTAATTAATTATCCAATTAATCCCAAACTTTCAAAAGTTATTTAGGGGGATGACCTCTACCTCCCTTATTTTTCTTGGGATTTATTGAATAGTTAATTAGGGAAATTGATTGATTAAGCCTTAATTCTCTTAGCTTAATTAATGATAATTAATCAAATGAAATGAATTGATCATTTAATTAAGTTCATTATATTAATAATTGAAAACTTAGGAAATGGGTTGGCACTCCTCTTCCAATCTTTTCCTTAATACTTCTTCATTCCCTTTTTAAAATTGATTAATTAAAACTCATTAATTAATTAATTAATTAAATCAATCAAAACCCAAATGATATCAAATATAATCAACTATTTGAAAAGATTTAGGGATTGAGACTTAGGCTTCCTTCTTTGTCTCTTTCTCTAAGTCCAATTCATATTGATTAAGGATAATTAAGGAATTAACCAGATAATTTGGTGAACTTAATTAACTTAATTAAATCTATTTTCCTAATTAAATGTTGGGTAGATCTTTAGATGTTTAATAATCTACAGAAGCTTAATGAAATTATGATTGGTGTACATGTGTAAGGAAATCATAAAAGTAATTAAAAAATCTCTTAAGCTTAATTAATTATTAATTATGAGCCAACTATTAATTTACTTTTCTATGTGGTTGCATATCATGTTAGCTCATCATTATTTAGTTAATTAACTTAAGGTGATGTAGGTAAGGATTAATTAATTCATTTAATTCCTATTTTAACTTAATATATCCATAAAATTCAACTTAATACTCTCATTAAACCCAATTAATTTACATAATTAGGGTATGGGTTAAGATCAGCAAACTAAGCCTTAATTTCATAAATAAAAATCTAAAATATGAAAGTAAGAATGACTTTAAGAAACTTTGGTTCATCTTAAATAAGCTTATTTAATGTGATTGTCCTTAGAAATTAGTTGGATTGAATAAAATTACATGCTTGTGTTTCTTTATTTCTTTCCAATCATATTAAAATAATGTATGCCACTTTATTCATGCATTCATTCCTTTTTAAAAAAAAAATTAATTAAATGAAATGATTTCCTTTATGTCAATTTGCATGTGTTGACTTAATTAGAAATATGTGTAGCTATTATCACTATTAAATCTCAAATATATTTTCAAAAACTTATTAATGAATAATAATATATGTTGTGACATTAGTTTTACATATATAGGAGGTGCATGTGAACATAAGCTTAGTGTATGAAGTGAAGTTTCTTTCTTTCATTCATGTGTTTATTTGCATAAGTAGGAATGTTAATAGGTATATTAGTTTGGACATTCTAGGGATGCACAGCTTTAAGTAGCCCCAAGGAGGTTCCTACCTCACTCCCATGGTGTAGAATGATGACGTACCCGTTTGATTTCATTCTTATGTTTCTTCACATTAGAATTGGGATAGAGCTTTAATTCATTCACACAAAAAAAATCAAATTCTACTTTTGCATGGTTTTCTATTCTTATAGTTGCTTATACATCCATATGTATTTAAGAATTATGGGTATATTAGTACATTCTGAGATGCAAGTGCAAGTAGAAGGAGGTTCTTACCTCACGTGCAAAATAATGGCATTACTTGCTTGAAACTTTCATACATTTGAATGTGTATTTAGCTAATGAATGAAAATCCTCTTTTCTATAAAACTCATTTTATGCATCTTACATTTAAGTGTGCCAAAAATATATTGCATGCATAGATATGTTTAGGGCTTAACCATATGCATGTTATATATGATGACAAGAAATGAATGGATATGTGTCATGTAATAGTAATTCATTCTAATTAATTTTCAAATGCCTCTCTTATTGAATAAGATTATTTAAAGTGAACCTAAACTTATGATTAATTTAAAATATGTAATAAGACATTCACTATAAAAAATTGATTAATTAATTAGCTTTAGATATGGCTTAAGGTAGGGATAAGAGAGAGTGACCCTATCTTTTCTTCTCTTTATAACACTTAGTTGTTAAGTGTAGATTAAATGAAACAAAAAAATACTAAGTAAAATTCTCAAATCAACTAAATCACTTAAAGTAAAAGCACCCTTCATAATTAAATTTTGCATTAGGGATTAGGATTAGTGTTATGGGAGATTAGGGTGAGCGGAGGCTTGAAGGCTTTGTCTTGGGAGGCCTCGTGATATCTTCAAAGTAAGTCAAATCAAAGGAAGAAATGAAGGAGATATGAAGATAAGAAGACCCCCATAGCATTCATTTATGTAATTGTAATTATTCTTTCATATACTGGGTTGTATAAGGGTAGAGCTCGGCTACCCATTTCTATTTTCAGGTTGTATGGCAATACCCGACCGCACCAGCCTATTATTCTTTTACATGGGGTTTAGAAATTATTTGATGATTTGTTTACAATTGTGTAATAGAAATGGCATGTATTTTCCTAGTTTCTTCATATATGTGGTGATTTTATGTGTGGCCTGGATCCGGTTATTCTCTTAGGAAAAAATAAACTTTCTACCCTAACTAGAACTCATAACTAATTTTCTAAATAACTCATAATCTCATTTAAAGCCTAGGTATTAAATCAAGATAATTAAAAGATTTAGCAACCCTTATGAGATGTTGTATGCTTAATATCATGCATGTCATGTTTTTCTAAGAGAGGGTTTCCATCCTTGCACGATAGGGGAAGAATTGACCTTTGAGGGTCTCCCTTGTGATGGAAAAGACCTCTTTCTCTCTAATTTAGCCAACTACCTCATTTCATCATGCATTTAGACATATAAAAAATCCTATAGCCTTTGTCAAAATAAAGAGTCCAAAATTAAATAAAATTGATAAAATTTGTATTAGACTAAGTCATTCTTGATACCACTCATGCTCTAGTCTCTTAAGGAGTGGGTTTAAGGACTTTGGTCTCTTTCTAATAATAGCAACCTAACCATATTGCAAAACATATGACTTGACCACATGGTTTTAAAATATAGGAGGAGTTAACTGGCTACCACTCCAGGCAGTTATAAGTTCAGCAGTCAGGTGGTTTACCCTCTCTTATGGAGGTGAGCCACATACCCATCTTCGCTTAGGTTTAGGATATGTTTTGGCCTTCACTAAAGCTCTCTAGATTTAGGATCTGAGATTATTATTTTCCCTTGAGCTACAAGCATAAATCCTCTCTAGATTTAGCATCTTGTCCTGACTTTCTAATAAAATTTCAACTCAAACATATAATTCTCTTCAACTTTAAACATATAAAGCCCAATTATAGGATAAGTTGGAGTGCTCACTAGGTTTCCTAGTATAATGAGAACTCCCTACTCATCTCCTTTGGCTTCGATAATAAGTCTCTCCTTTTGATATATCCCACTTGATTTTCTAAATATAACCAACTTGTTGATAGTCCTATCTTTGAAATCTTTAGAGACAATAATTGCCTACTTTAATCAGAGAGTATTCCTAAGGAACTCACCTTCCTTAGGATGTAATTAACTATGGGAGCTTGCCTCCATAGGGAACTTTAGAATTAGATTTAAATAAATCCTACTTTATTCATCCATGTAAAGTAGGGGAAAAATCTGTGCTACATTCGAAGACCCATCATGCCATAAGAGTCCTTATTAAGTGATTAGGTCCATTATAGGGTGATTATTTCTATCTTTCGAGATAGTGTACCACTCCTTGATGTCGTACCCAATCACCTTAATAATTACATTCTCAGATCTACGTGGTTTCCCCCATATGCAACAAATCAAAACCATGATTTTTCTTAAACTCTGGGAGAGTTTCTCTCTCCATCTCTAATAGACAATTATTATCTCCAAGCATCGATAGTGGACTTTTATTTCATATGAGTCCAAGACTATCTTTCCTTTCATCGGCACTTAGCTTATTCTATTCTTAAGCAAAGCTAGCCAACATGTTTTAGATTTTAGGATCTCACTCCTTGTAGGTCTTGAAACCTCTATTGGGTCCCCCAATAGGTCAAAGATAAAATTAACTAATGAAAGGAGATGACAAAAATTTAGGACCTCCTCACCACTAGCTTGGTGAGGCAAGGCTCATCTTATATTTAAGAAAATAAGCTCACTTGCAAAATGCCATTTTTCAAAAACACTTTTTCAAAATTCACATAACAAAAGATCTTACACAAGATCCATAAGAAACTTTCAAAAAAGCAAAAAACTCATATAACCAAACCTCATCTAAAATTCCCCATGATTGTTACATGGAGGTTCTTTCCAAAATCAAAACAAAATCATTTTTCAAAAAGCATCTTTTTGAAAATAATTATCTCCATTCAACGTGCTCAATTTTGTTGAATGAAGATTTTTATTTTCAAATAAAATCATAGCATGAAAATTGAAACTCCACTTAACATATTTCACATATGCTAAAGTTGGAGTTTCCCTCTTTTTCAAAAGCAAGAAATCAAACACATGAAATCAAGACATATTTTGGACTCCATTTGACATACCCAAATTTGTCAAATGAGAGTCCCATTTCCAATATTCACAAAAATAAATTGAACTCTAATTAACATACCCAAATTTGTTAAATAGATTTCCCCTCTTTCAAAAATCATATCACACTTGACTCCCACTTAACATACCAAATTTGTTAAGTGAGAGTCTCATTTTCAAAATATAAATCATATCACATTTGATTCCTTAACATACTTTTGTTAAGTAAGAATCTCATTTTCAAATCATAACACATTTTGATTCCTACTTAACATACCAAATTTGTTAAGTAAGAGTCTCACTTACCAATTAAATCACATTTGACCCCCACTTAACATACCAAATTTGTTAAGTGAGAGCCTCATTGGCAAAAAAACAAATCATAATCACATTTGGTCTCCTACTTAACATGCCAAATTTTTTAAGTAAGAACCTCATTTTCAAAAGAAAACAAATATAAATCAAATCACATTTGACTCCCATTTAACATACCAAATTTGTTAAGTGAGAATCTCTTTTTTTTAAAAAAATACAAATCTTATCACATTTGGCCTTCACTTAACATACCAAATTTGTTAAGTGAGGGTCTCATTTTTAAATCATAATCACATTTTGACTTCCACTTAACATACCAAATTTATTAAGTGAGGGTCTCATTTTCAAATCATAATCAAATTTTAACTTCCACGTAGCATACTAAATTTGTTAAATGAGAGTCTCATTTTTAAAAATATTAATCAAATCACTTTTGACTCCCACTTAACATACCAAATTTGTTAAGTGAGAATCTCTTTTCAAAAAACACAAATCATATCACATTTGACTTTGACTTAACATACCAAATTTGTTAGGTGAGGGTCTCATTTTCAAATCATAATCACATTTTGACTTCCACTTAACTTACCAAATTTGTTAAGTGAGAGTCTCATTTTCATATATATATATATATATATATATATATATATATATATATATATATATATATATATATATTTCAATCATATCACATTTGACTCCTACTTAACATACCAAATTTATTAAGTGAGAATCGTTTTTTAAAAAATAAAAATCATATCACATTTGGTCTTCACTTAACATACCAAATTTGTTAAGTGAGAGTCTCATTTTTAAATTGTAATCACATTTTCACTGCCACTTAACATACAAAATTTGTTAAGTGAGAGTCTTATTTTTAAGAAAAAAATCAAATCACATTTAACTTCCACATAACATACCAAATTTATTAAGTGATAGTCTCATTTGCAAAAACAAATCATAATCACATTTGGTCTCCTACTTAACATACCAAGTTTGTTAAGTAAGAACCCCATTTTCAAAAGCAAACAAATATAAATAAAATCACATTTGACTCCCACTTAACATACCAAATTTGTTAAGTGAGAGTCTCATTTTCAAACATAAATCAAAGCACATTTGGTTCTTGCTTAACATACCAAATTTGTTAAGTAAGAGCCTCATTTTCAAATCAAACAAGCACATATCAAACACATTTGGCCTCTACTTAACTTACCAAATTTGTTAAGAAGCCCCACTTTCAAATCAAATCAACATATATCACACACATAACCAATCATCACAAGCAAAGATAGTTTCACAAAAAAATTTCAAACATATAATCAAAATGCTTTGTAGCATACCTAAATTTTCCAAGTAAAGGTTCTTTCAAATCAAAAGTTTCAAATAAGACATACAATACAAATATCTCCAAAGGTCTCTCCTAATATTTGAACCCCACCCAACCTACATAAACTGGTTTAGTATGGGTTCTAAATTGAAATCTTATGGCAAAGTCTCTCCTCCAATTATAAAAAATCTCTCCAAAATTCAATGAACCCCACTTAGCATACCTAAATTTTTTAAGTGTGGGTTTAAATTTTGAATTAAGTATAGAAGTCAATGATTGAAGGAAAACATCAAGGCAAGGGTCTGGCTCAATTATATTTCAACAAATGTAATGATTTCAGCACAGTTAGTCAGTGTAGTGATCATGGTTCCTAGCAATTTCATCTTTTCCTTCCCTTCTGGTGTTGATCTAGCCTTAGATCAGGCCAATTTCACCATGATTGATGTCACGCACTTGATCTATTTTGGTCATGGCTTTAAGGGGGTCTGTATTACTTGTGAGGGGACAACTCACAACCGTTAGTATGGAGGAGGTGGTGATGCCACTCATCCTTGGATATCCCATTTGACTGAGTTTCACTAAGAGGAAGGCCACGTGGTTCCCAGCCTATTGTACAGCATACTGCTTAGTTTCTTACCATAGCTCCAATGACTGCCTACCTTTGGTCATTGTCTTGCAGATAGTCTTCCACTTTGAGGTAGGTGCCACATTCTTCCTGCTCACAAGCACCCAGTGCAATAAAAATCAAGATTGCGAGAGAGCTTCATGCTGCATCCCATGTAAGGATGGTTCTCCCCATGAGAGCTCTCCACTTCTGAGTGGTAGTAGGTTCCACCCTCTCTTGGCCTCAAACAGATAGGAAGACTACTGAGGATGCCGCTTCCACCACCAACATACCATGAGACACTGGGAGCATAGGCCCTACACCGACTTAGGACTATTCTACGCTTAGAGCTTACGGATGCTTAAAGTCCGATTTGTTTGATTTATGATCTATGATCCCTAAGGGTCAAATTCATAGAGAGAGACGAGGCTTGAGTATCTGATCAAGTAGGTAGAGTGAGCGGGTATGAGAGTCGAAATTTTGATGGATTTTCATCATCTCATCACTCATCATTATTCTTATTGACGATGCCAAGAGGAGATATCTCTAGTTGATGGGTAGTCAATGTTGCCATCACACCGCTCTCCTCACCATCCACCATCACCAGTTTAGCTTGCAGCATCTACCACTTCTACCAAAGTTCAAAAGCCCCCATCCAGACCTTTCCTAATGATCATAGCCCAAGGATGCCCATCCACTACTTGTTGAGGAGATTGAGCTCCCGTCAATCCCCAACACAAGGTCGAAGGAGTCCCAACATCATCGCACCACCTCCACCGCAGCATACAAAGATAGAGAGGAGAGTGAACATAGACACGATCCCAATGATAGTTGATCCTCCTGGTGAGGAGGTCTTGATAGTAGTGGTATCCGCGATAGTGAGAGCATAATCTTACTGCTAAGGGTATTCCCCCCACATAGTAGATTGGTCAGATGACATATAATACTATTTTGTAGAAAAGGTAGATTTTTGAGTGACCACTTAGACGGTGATGGATATGGTCACTTCGACCCGATGACATGGATGACAAATGGTTGATACACAGGGATCCTTATAGCATGATCAGCTTAACAGGAAGGTGTCGTGCTCGAGGAAGGTGACACTTCTTAGTTGACTCTACACCTCCTCTACCAAGTCAGATAGAGATATGATCACATTAACAAGATGGGGAAGAAAATTAAGGAGTTGATGATGGGTTTCATTCGAAGCCCCAATTTCACAACCCTCTCATGGTAGAAGAGAGTTGGTATATACCTTAGAGCATCCTAAGTGAACTCTCATAGATGATGATGTTGTTAGTCTGCATAGGAAGGTTATAGATGTCACCTTCATGCATGATATCGCATATGGTAGAGCAAAGAAAGCAAGATGGCGCAAGCCTGGTCATGGACTATATACTAGAGGAATTTGATGTAGTTCAATACCCTAAGGGTTTTGTATTTCCTTCATTCAAAATCTTTGATGGCAATGGTAACTCGCATCAATATATTGCATATTTTAGAGTCGATTGTTATAATGCCGGTGGCAATGATGCACTATTGTTGACTTTTATCCAGCTGGTTGCATTTTTGAATGTGATCAATGGTTCAAGAGAAACTTTGTTGAGTTGACACCCTTCATCAAGAGGTTTATTGGAGCTCATCAAAGAGTGACTGTAGGCATTCTTGTTGTAGTGACAAAAGTTCCTAATGAGTCTCTTATTGATTATATTCTCTTAACAACATTAAATGCGAAATAACAACATGCGAGCTTCTCCTCAAGAATATTCATGGCCTAGTCACCTTCATGCTTAAGGGTTGAAACATTTGAGAATTAATTGGCTAACCAAGAGGAAGCCAAACAATTTCCCCCACCATCTCAACCAGTCACGAAGGTGTAGAAGAAGCTGGGATAGTCAGTGGATGAGGGAAGCAACCACCATAGTCTAGTATAGAGACCCGAAGCTCAAGCCTCTTTGCCACCTCCTATGCCACCACCTCGACCATCATATCAGCTGCCATAACTGCCATAATGGCCATTCCTGCCATATCAGTAGCCTACCCAACAATGGTATTCCTATCCCCCGCTAGGTAGCTATTACCCTCCTACTCTTGCTGATAGATTAAATAAGTCATATTCATTCAAGAGGGAGGTAGTTAGGAAAATCTTTAAGAATCTCTAAGACTCTATCAGCCCTGAGGCCAGAAGTGGGCAAGAGTGATCCTAACTATTTCCCTACCACCACATGATTACCATGATTGTATTATAAGACAAGCGAGTTGAGCTTAATGAGTCATTCCCAAGGAATACTTACTAGAACAACCTTCCAGATCTATTAAGGTAAGTCTGGGAAACCTCATCCTCTCAAGATAAAAGAAGGTTGAGATATTACCTTGTCCTGAACCTCTAAAAAAGTAGTTTCTAAAATTAAGAAACTCTCTCTGCAGGTGCCAAAAGTAGCTCAAACCTCCAACATCAAGAAAAAGACAAATGAGGAAGGTGATGAAAGATCAACGGTCCACCTTATTTGTTGATAGAGAAGCAACCATGTTGAGTCCAAACTCCATCTACAATTGCAGTGACTACTTCTTCCTCCACTAGCTCCACTTCGTCAAAGAAAAGCATTGTATGGACAATAAAATCCTTACTATTAGATTTTTTCATGTACCTCAACCCAAAAAAGAAATCAATGAAGAAAGCTTTCACTTATCTTGTCACTGATACTTTAGATTTTATTTCTTTCAAAACTTCCAAGTCTATATTAATGATAGCTCTAATCATTCGATCCATTCTCTTGATAATTATATTTTACTTTATGAATCAATGTTCACCTCTTGAGATTGACTTGGAGTCAACTCAAAGATCCCATAGGAGAAATCAGATATCTGTTGAACTTTCCACAAGTTCATCATTTCAAGAAGTCACTAAAATCAACCTACTATTGATCTCATTTTTAGAATGAGCTCTCAACCCCTCCATCTTAGACATAGGACTTCTCTTAGACTTTAAGAGTTCCTTAGTCTTAAGACACATCTAGTGATTAGGTGGACACTCAACCAGCAATTTAGAAGAGTTAGCCATGTGGAATAGGTCATGCCTTAAGAGTTAGAAAATTTGTCTACCCTTAGCTTGAATCATTCCTCATTCCTTCCTTCAAGTCAAAACCCCAAATCAATCTTATTTGATTTTCCAAACTCAAATCAACTCCATGTGATTGAAATCCATGATTGAAAATTATTGAAATATAAATGAAATTCCTAATCCTTCTTAAGTCCTTAATTTCTTAAGGACTTAGTCATGATCAAACCAATCCAAACTCATGAGATTTTCTCATAACTTATTTATATTCTCATTTATATATTCACATATATAAATGAAATATAAATATAAATCAATCAAATCAAATAAAAAAATTTAAATTCTAAATTTAAAATCCTTCTTAAGTCCTTAATTTCTCTCTTAAGGACTTAGCTTCAATCATGATCAAATCAATTCAAATTCATGGAATTTTCTCATAACATATTTATATATGATATTATTCACATATATAAATGAAATATAAATATAAATCAAATCAAATCCAAAAAATTAAATTCCAAAATCCTTCTTAAGTCATTAATTTTCCTCTAAGGACTTACAAATCATGATCAAATCAATTCAAATTCATGGGATTTTCTCATAACTTATTTATATTCTCATTTATATTCACATATATAAATGAAATATAAATATAAATCAATCAAATTAATCCAAAATTAAATTCAAAATTTTCTAAGTCCTTAATTTACCTCTTAAGGACTTAGCCTAAATCATGATCAAATCAATTCAAAGTCATGAGATTTTCTCATAACTCATTTATATTTCACATATATAAATGAAATATAAATATAAATCAATCAAACCACTTCCAAAAATCAAACTCACTCAAAATTCAACCTAAGCCTTTCAAGTCAAAATCTTGAACTTAGCCAAATCAATTTCAAATCAAGCCAAACTCTTGATTTTCCTTCATGATTCAATCAACACTACAATCATGAATCCAAATATAAATACAAACTTCAATCACCAAATCAAAATCCAAAAATCAAAATCAAATCCATTCATGTTCTTCCTTTGAATATGAAATTAAATGAATCAAAACCCATTTGATTTTCAAACCACTTGTAAAATGGATTTATATTTCAATCATAAGTCCATATACAAGTTCAATAAAACTCAAATCAAGCTTTGACCAAGCCATTTGACCCACTTAGGCTCACTTGACCCAAAGTGACCTAAAGTACCCTTATGAGCCAAATTTAATCCTAACCCAAATTGGATTGAACCAAACTCACTTATGCCTCTCATCATCAACAATCATCATGATGATCAATCAATCAAATTGTGTCAAACCAAGTCAAACCTGGGGTTGACCAAGTCAACACTTAGCCAAAATGAAACCCAACATAAAAATTCATAAAGCCAAATTGAAACCATTGATCTAAGTTCATTCATAAACTATGTTTGAACTTGACCAAGTCAACATTTGAGCCTAACCTAACCCACTAATACTTGACCCAACAACTTGACCAAAAAAAGATAAAATGTGTCAAACTTGATCTAAGCCAAATTGATTGAAACCAATGGGTCAAGTTCATTCCAAATCACTTGTTGAACTTGACCAAAGCCTCAATTGGCCAACTAGACCTAACCTAATTGACCTTGAACCCAACTTGACCAAAAAGGGTCATGTTGAGCCAAATTCAAACTTAACCAAAATTGATTGGAAATAAAAGATACCAATAACTTCATGACTAACCTAAACCTACCCATGACCGCTCAAATAGGTCAAATGGGTCAAATTGGTCAACTTGACCCATTTGACCTAAATGAAGTCATATGAGCCAAATTCAAACTAAACCAAACTAAATCAAACCAAAGCCACCAAAACATTTCAAATGGTCATATGAACTTGACCCAACCCTTGGTTTGACCCAATTTGACCAATTTGACAAGTTGACCCATTTTGACCTAAATGGGTCAACATGAGCCAAATCATATCAAATGAACTCCAAATCCAATGAAACTTGGCCAAACCCATTTTCTCAACATACCCAACATATTCAAACTCAAAAATCAGTCAAATAACTATTTTACTCCTAGGCCATAGAACAAATTTTGGTCAAATCCATGGGAAATTTGGTCAAGCCCTCTTTATATCTACTTGATACCATACTAATAGGTCAAGTAGACCCTATGAAGGGTGGTGCACCCAACCCAATGGGTTTGGGTCAGCCCAAATGGCCCCAAGGCCAAAATTGACCACATGGCTCAAATTTTCCATGTGTGAAACCTCCCTCCACTTGATTTCAATCACATGGGAGGTTGCTAATCCACTCCTTAGCTCAAACCACCATGTGCCAACATCTAACAGCCCAAACAACCCTTTCCATATTGTCAATTGGATCAAAATGTCAAAGAGAGCTTCAATCATTTCCATAGAAAGAGATATACTCTCTCAAATTCAATTCAATTTACACATCCTCATTGTCGATTGAGTGTTAAAGAGTGTTAGGAGCCATCAGAGAGTGATCCTCCTCTTAGAGCTCTGGCCATTTTCCCATTCTCAGCTTTTGAACAATGAAAATAGGGTAGGAAAATTGAAATTCAAACTTCCTCTTCACTCAAAACTAGTGCAATTCTCTTTGCACATTCCATTAAGGGGCTAATTTGAGTGCACCTAAGTCTTCACATGAGCTCCAAAGGCAAGAGGAGAGCTAGTTCGATCAAGGCTGCAAACAAGAGCAATGGGAGTTGGTCCATAGAGCAATCTACTCAACCTTAGGAGCTAATTCTTTCACCACAGCTTTGTCTCAACCAGACTAATCTCCTTCAAGGGAATCGAATGTCGGTGATCACCTCCGATGAGGTATGGCATTTTTCGATCACCGAACTTAAGGAGTGTTGGTCCTTTATGAAAGAAAGTGTAATGGAATAAATATTTAACCGATGGATGTGCTCTTCTATGCTTTGTGATGGTGTTTGCAAAATTTTATCCCAATCCGAGCTCAATCGAGCTGGATTCAAGATCATGGATATTTCATGATTCAAAGCTGGAGGATGGATCTCCGGTCATCCATCCATGCATTTTGGATGGACGACTGAGATTAAACACACATTTTAAAATCCATTTATCCTTTAAACGGTTATTCCGCCGTTGATCCTTGATCGAATGAATGTAAAATCAAACACCGCCGCCACGACGCAATGATGGACGCTATGACGGCCACCGTAAAACGGAAAGTGCACCATCACCACCGCGTCATGCTATGGATTAAGGGATTTAATTAGGTTTTAATTAATTCTATTTAATCCTATAAGCTTTAAAAATTCATATCTCCCTAAAAAAAATCAAAAAAAATATGAGGTAAATAAAAAGATAATTCAATCTAGAATATTCTAAAATTAATTTTAATGGATTTTGAATTATATATTTTCTCTGATTTTATTTTAACTTAATTTTCTTTCTAATTACCTTAATGATTAATCTCAAACTTCTTGAGTATATTTTGGGGGATGACTTCTACCTCCCCTAATTTTCTTGGGATTTATTGATGGTTTAATTTTGGGAATTGCAAGTTCATTTCTTAATTACCCTCTTTATGTAATTAAGGAGAATTAAGGGTTTGATTAGTGTTTTAATCCCTTATTGAAGTTGATTAAGGTTTGATCCAGTGAATAGGAGGCTTAGGAAATAATTTTGGGGTATTTTCCTTAAGCTATTCCCTAAACCACCTTTTATTTTCTTAATCCTCTCTTAATTAAGGGCTAATTCATTAATTACCCTCTTAATTAATTATTTAAAATTTCTAAAATTTTCCAGAACTTAATTAATCTACTTTGGGTAGATGCTTAGGTGTTCAAGAGTCTAAGTTCAATTAAGAAAATCAAAACTCAACTCACATGTGTGAGGGGTGTTTTAAAATTACTTAAGTTAAACCTCTTAGCTTAATTAACCATTAATTATGAGTGAAATTGCATTAGGCCCTTTTCTTCCTAGGTGCATTGCAAGTTTAAATTTCTTGTGAGATTTTATGGCATCTCATTGGCTCATAATTACTTGGTTAACTATGCTAAGGTGGTGTAGGTAAGGGTTGATTAACATGTTTAATTCATACCTTAACCTAATCAAAATCTAAAATGAATCTAATCATCTAAAATTAAACAAAAATATCAAACACATGTGGGAATGGGTTAGAACAAAACTCAACTCACATTTTCAAAATTAAATCAAATTCAAAATCAAACAAAAAATCATACTAAATAAACTTTGATTTATTTTTAAGCTTTCTTATTTCATAAGATTGTCTTTAGATTTAATTAAAGTGAATGTGTTTACATGCTTTCATTGCTTTAGTTCTTTCCCCAACATGTTAAATATTTATGTCATGTGGTTTCATGCATCCATGCTTTTCATATTTTCAAATTTAAAAATAAAAATATTTCCTTTATGTCAAAATTGCATGTGTTGGCTAAAGTAAGAATATGAGTGGCTATTATCACTATTAAATTCAAATTATTTTCAAAATATATGAATCAATTATCAAAACTAAAAGTGTGATACTTATGTTTTATTTATAAGCTTGCATGTGAATAAAATAGAAGGATGTGCTTAGTGTGGGTTTCCTTCTCTTTTCTTTTAGTATAGTTTTGAATAGGATTTGGCAAGATGTATGGCTCATTTGAAAAGAACCTAACACTTGCCTAATTCCATATCCTATTCATTCCTATACTATCATTTAAGAAGTATACTTATGCTTGCACATATAAATTTGAATTAACAAAAATAAATCAACTAATACAGATTTTTGCATTCTTTCTTTTCCATTCATTTCTTTTGTACACATGCTTGTATTTAAGGAAAGTGGTATATTAGTCTGGACAACCCTGAGGTTGTGAGGCTTTAAGTATTCCTAAGTATCTCTTGTACCTTACACCTCTGGTTAACAATGGTACCATACTCACTTATGTCTTTCTTACTTTTATGTGTGCATGTGAAAATTGGATAAGAATCCCTTTTCTACTTAATGAAAATCATGCATCATAAAATTTTAAATTTTCTTAAATGAATCACTTAGCATACATCATAAAGTGTGTTAAACAATCTCATTTGCATGTATATATATGCTTAAGACTCATTCATATGCATGTTATACATGTTTTGTGAATTTAGTTCATTTTATTTAATCTTAAAAATGCCTTTCTTTTTGAATGGGTTTATTTAGAGTTCATCTAAACTTAGGATTAATTAAAATACTTAATCAAAACATTCACTAAACAAAATTGAAATTTGAAACCACTTTAGAAATTATTAGAAGGAAAGAGAAGTTCTCTCTTTTTCTCTTTATAACTTAGTAATTAATTGTAGAATTCACTTGAACCAAATCAAAACATGAAATAAAATCAACCCAAAATAATTAAATCACTTAAATGAAACCCTTCTCAAGTTGAAAATGCTTCACACTTAGAAAATTCTAACTTAAAGCCATAGCTAAGCATACCACACAAACTCCTAAAACACCACATTAGACTAAGTCACCACTTGTAGCTTTAGGTTAGGGAAGTGCATGGTTTGATGCTTGTTTTTATTTTGTGATATATGTTTTAGACTGGACATTAGGATGTATGTGCGTAGAATGAATGGTAGGGAGATCCAAGTCTAACCATTATCTTCTGCAGGGGATTATGCTTAAGGGGCGATGCAATAAAAATATAAATGCTTTTGCTATGAAGGTGCTTATACCCCTAAGCGTAATCCAATAGGTCACGTGGACTTAGTCACCCATGTGAGGTGATAAGTCCAATATACATGCTTGGGATTTGTGTGGTTTGTTTTAGCTAATCTTAGATTTATGTTCTTTTCCTTTTCATGTAATTTTATAATTAGGATTTTGGAATGATTGTTATGGGGATTAGGATGAGAATTGGTCATAAGATCTTATCTTATGCACCATGTAAAGCCTTTGGAGCATCCACCTTCCAACCATCCAAAAGAAGGAATCAAGAAAGAAAGAAGAAAAGAAGAATGAAGAAATGAAGCTTGAATACCCTCATAACAATGAATTCCTTGCTTAATTATATTTAATTCATTTATAATCTGGGTTGTATAAGGGTAGAGTTTGGCTACCCAATTTATTTTCTGATTTATGTGGTGGTGCCCGACCACAATGACCTCTTATTCTTTTGCGATTAGCTTTATAAATTGATTGATGATTTATTTAGCTTATGCATTAAGTTCTTTTTAGTTTTTCCTTGCTTTATGTATGGCGATGTGGATTAGGCTCTTAGGAAAAAATAAATTTTTTACCAAATCTAACAATTCAAAACTAAAAATAAAGAACTCATAACCTTACCTAAAGCTTATGTTTAAAATCAAGATAAAAGAATTAGCAACCCCTTAGTTGGATGAGTACTTCTTTTATAACATCATGCACAAATGCATCTTATTTCACTCTTGATTGGAGGGCTTCCACCTTTGCCAGAGAAACTTGGTTTGACCTTTGAGAGCCATTGGTGGAAACACACCTCCCCCCTTCTCATTGATTTTGGCCAATAACTTTATTTCTCATGCATTAGGCATATAAATCCTATTAGTCTTAGTCAAAGTAATTGTTCAAAAATGAAAATACAATGAAATCTAAATGCATTAGATTTAGGTCATTTGAAGCATGTCCTTACATGATCTAGTCTCTTTAAGGCGTGAGTTTAAGGACTTCGTCTCTTTCTAAATAAATAATAGCCTAGCTATCTTGCATAAAGCATATGACTTGCCTGAATTTAAAATTGTAGGAGTTAGTTGGTGGCCACCCTAAGTTGTAAGTCTAAATGGGTGGTTTGTCCTCTCTTGTGGAGGCAAACCAAATACCCATTTTCACCTTAGATTTAGGTTGTGCTTTCTTCCCTCGTCAAAGCTCCCTAGATTTAGGTTCTGAGGTTGCTTCTCCCTTTATGGACCATAAGCATAAATCCTCACCTCTTAGGCATTTTCTTAATCTTGTGTTATGGAATCATAAGTCCTAAATTTCTAATGAAAATGTAACTCAAATAAATTAAATCAATTTCAAAAATGTAAAGCCCAATCATAGGATAGTTTTAGATGCTCGCTAGGTTTCCTAGCATCATGGGCATCTCCAACTTATCTTTCTTTTGGCTTCGATAATAACTCCCTCTCTTTGATCAATCCCATTTGTTCTTTTGAAAATGAACTAATCAATTGATAGTCATTTCCTATTAAAATCTTTGAAGACAATGATCATTTATCTTAATCAAGAGTATTCCTAAGGGATCTCGTCCCTTAGGATGTAATTAACTATGGGGGCTTTCCCCTGTAGGGAACTTAACGAACCTAGATTAAAATAAATCTACTTTACTTTTTCATGTAAAGTAGGGGAAGAATCTCTGGTACATGTGTAGACTCGTTGTCTTTAGGAGTCCTTATTGAGGTGATTAGGTCCATTGAAGGGTAGTGACTTCTATCTCGAGATAGTACACTATTCCTTAATGAAGTACCCAATCACTTGAATAAGAACATCTGTGAATCTACATGGCATCCCAAAAAGATGAATTTTTATATTTTTTTCTTTTCACCCAGATTGAAGGTGACCATATAGAAATTTTTCACCACACCTACGCAGTGACAAAATTTTACCTCCTAGAGTAGCACCTCTTGATAAGAGTAAACAAGTCATTGGTTTTAGTGAGCAGATATCCCCGCCGCAGGATACTCCACCCATGGATATGCTTATGGAAGACCAAGTCAAAGTTCATTACAATGTTCTAGCACATCGTAGAAATTTGTCAACTAAGTTAAGCATATATGACACCCTTGTATTGTCCAAAGAGATGAGAGAATTTCTAGTCAAGGCTCTTCTTGACCTAGAGATATGCTTAGCTCAGCTGATCGCTACTGAAGAGGAGGCACACAGCTCAAAGGGCATCTTAAGAGTTACATTTAGTGATGAAGACTTGCTTCTAGGAATGACCAAACACAATCGCCCTTTTTACATTACAGTGGATGTTGGCACATACAAATTATCAGGAGTTCTGGTTGACTAAGGTGCATTAGTCAATATTATGAGTTTAAGAACCTTTGCCTACTTAAGGATTGACATCTATAGACTCCAAAAGGAGAGGATGATGTTGAGAGGATTCTATGAATAAGGTGAGAGGGCCTTAGGCTCCATAGTGTTGCCATTAGAGATAGATGACTGGAAGCTGAAGCCAAGTTTCATATCATAGACCTAGATACATCTTTCAAGATCGTGGATACATGAGAACAACATAGTTTCATCCTCTCTACATCAGTGCATGAAGTTCATATGAGATGGAATTGAGTACTGAGTTAAAGGAGATCTCAAGCTCTTCACAGTTCAAGAGGTCGGGATATATGATGATGCAGCCTATTTTCTTCCCCAACACCAATAAGTCCATTCTCGTGAATCTAGTCATGATCCCCAAGAGAGACAAAAAGAAAGAAAAGAAAAAGAAAAAGAATTTGAAAATGAAAATAAAAAAAAATTGAAAAAGAAAATAAAATAGAGTGAGACATGGACTCAGGGAGATACGTAGAGCCTGACATTAGATTCCACCCACAGTTTGTTACTCCACTATAACATATGGGTAGGATGACCTGACCTCCACTAGGCATAGGTAGAGGATAGTTCAGAGGCAGCCCTCAAGGTGGAAAGCCTCCCTATTGGCCACCCAATAAGAGGAATGTCCCAGCCACCAAAAGTACACCTACTATCCACATATACTTAGAATCTAGTTTAGAGGATGAGTCTTATGTGGTTACCACACTAGCCAGCTCTTCTCAGTGTTAGATCCCTTTTGAGGTGATATTGGAGCATGATAGTGATGAAGACCGGGCACCAAAGTAAAGCATAAATGTATCTAAGTCTGCATATGAGACAGTCAGTAGTCAATTGAGAACCTTAGCTCTAACCCCACTTTCTTCACAGAAAGTTGAGGGTTTGGTAGTTAAGGAAGCCCCTAAGTCATCCACAGATGAGAAAACTCAGAGGTTTTTTTTGGAAGCATCATCCTCAAGTTAGGAAGCTGATGTAGAACTTGAGGATGATTCATATAAAGATTTAATACAAATTCCTTTTGATTGGTATTTGCCTTGTGTTCTTAATTTAGAAAAGAAAGGATTAATCTCACATCGTGTAAACGCATGTCGAACTACTTTGAAAGGTTATGGGACAACCAAAGTAGATTTCCTCAATCAAGACCAGGACTAGAATTGATAAGAGTCTAATGATGATGAATCAACCATCACCAATCATTTGGAATCTAATAGTTTCTTTCAAATCATGCTAACTTTTATGAGGAGGTGTGTTTAGAAACTTCAGATGATCCAAATGATCTTGAAGTCAGAGATGCATCAGTAGAGTTCAAAGAGGAGATCAGATCAACCATCGATGAGCTCAAATAAATTAACTTAGGAACTGAAGACAATTCATATCTAACAAACATCATTCTTTGTTGAATGATACTAAAAGTGATGACTTAGTTAGGCTATTGACTGAGTTTAAGGACTTCTTTGCATGGAGTTATAAAGAGATGCCTAGTTTATCTCCGATGTATTCCACAAGCAATAGAGCCTAATGCTAACCATATCAAGCAAGCTCCTAGATGCATGCGATTAGACATAATAGGTCATTTTTGAAATCAAGAAACTGATTGATGTTGGTTTTATCAAGGAAGAAAAATATCCTGCCAGTTGACCAGTGTCATTCCAGTTAAGAAAAAAATGGCCAAATTTACATATACATCGATTTTAGGGATATGAATAAGGCATGTCCAAAAGATGAATTTCCACTACCAATACCAAAATTGATGGTGGACATTGCCTCATCTCATGTAGTCTTCTCTTTCATGGATGGTTCATCTGGTTATAACAAAATAAAGATGGCCCCTGAAGATGAAAGAAACATTGCATCCCCGGTCAGAATCTTTTGCTATGGGGTGATGTCTTTCGGCCTTAAAATGTCAATATATACATGCATAACTGGATCTTGACAAACTCATTCATCATCATTAGCCGATGATCTTGTAATCAAAAGTAAAGAAAAGGAAGACCATCTCTTTGACTTGAGAGTAGTTTTTGAATAGTTAAGATAATTTAACCTTAAAATGAATCCCCTGAAGTGTTCATTCGGAGTAGCTTCAAGGAAAATCCTTGGGTTTGCTGTCCCTCACCATGGAATAGAAATCGATCTAGAGAAGATCAATGTGATATTAAAAATGTCACCCCCTAAAAGTCTAACTCAACTCAGATCATTTTAAGGGTGGTTGGCATATCTAAGATGCTTCATTTTCAACCTATCGAATCCATTTTCAGCACTTATCAAAAGGACGTAAGTTCAAGGGATGATAAGTGCCAACATGCCTTCAAGACATCAAGCATTACTTGATGACGCTGCCAGTTCTTGCAACTCCTATTCCGGGCAAGCCATTGATACTATATACAGCTACATTAGATGACTCCCTTAGCACTTTCTTGGCCCAAACCAATGATGAAAAGAAAGAGAATGCACTATATTATCTTAGTCATAATCCTTGTTGAGGAAAACTATCCACTTGTTGAAAACACTGCCTAGCTTTAATCTTTGCTTCCTAAAAGATATGACATTACATGCTTTCTCATAAGGTGAATTGATCTCTAGGATCAATCCACTACAATATCTCTTGACACAGTCGATGCTATCCAGATGGTTAGTGCGTTGGTCTATGATTTTGTCATAGTTTGACATCACTTTCGTACCCCTCTGTGTGATGAAAGGATAAGAACTAGCAGATTTTTTAGCAGCACACTCACTTCTTATTGATTCTCCGCTTAGTGATGACCTCCCCAATAAACAAATCATGAACTTAGGGGACACTAGCATTCACCTCTGGGAGATGTATTTTGATGGCATGGCTTCCTTTCAAAAGAGATAAGAACCATGATCTACTCTTTCAAGAAAGGCAGGGGTAAGAATAGTTCTCCTAACTCTAGACTGTGATGTGATGAGATTCTCATATCCCAATCCATGCACCAACAACAAAGCTGAATATGGAATTGATCTAGAGTATTATTACACTATGCATCCAGGTATCAACATCTTTGGAATCTCATTAGTTATCAACCAAATTGCTGGGTCTTACAAGGTTCTAAAGCCTAAGCTCCATCACTATGATAAGTACACCATGGATTTGTTGGCCCAAATCCCAGATGTTACTGTTTATAAAATTCCTCGAGGAGAAAATGCAGTAGCAGATGCATTAGCCAAGCTTTCCAAAGAGTTGGCATGTCTAGAAGATGAGTCCATACAAATAATGGTATGTTAACCTCATTTTTAGAATGAGCTCTCAACCTCCATTTTAGACATAGGATTTCTCTCAGACACTAAGAGTTTCCTTAATCTTAAGAAACTTTTAATGATTAGGTGAACACTTAACCTAATCCTAGAGACATAGAAGAGTTAGCCATAGGAATAGGTTATGCCTTAGGGGTGGTAAGAAAATTTGCCTACCCTATAACTTAAACCAAATCCTTACTTCCTTCTTTCAAGTCAAACTCCAAATTCAAATCAACCTTGAACTTAAAGCAACTTCAATTCCAACACCTCAAATCAATTCCAATGAATTTTCTAAATCATTAATCAATTCCAAATGATTGAAACCCATGATTGAATTTCTAGTTCAAAAATCTTTCCTAAGTTCCTTTGATTCCATCTTATGGACTTAGCTCAAATCAAATCTAAATCAACTCAAACTTAAGAAATTTTCTCATAACCCATTTATATACTCATTTATATTCACAAATATAAATGAAATATAAATTCAAAACCAAAAAACTAAATTTAAAACTCAATTCCAAATTCAACCAAAATTCAACCTAAGCCTTTCAAGTCAAATTCTTGAACTTAGCCAAATAAAACTCAAATCAAGCCAAACCATTGATTTTTCATCATGATTCAATCAATCCTTCAATCATGAATCCAAATATAAACATAAACTTCAATCATCAAACCAAATCTAAATTTAAAACTCAAACCTAAATTCAATCAAAATTCAACCTTTGTCTTTCAAGTCAAATTCTTGAACTTAGCTAAATCAAACTAAAATCAAGCAAAATCCTTGATTTTTCTTCATGATTCAATCAATCCTTCAATCATGAATCCAAATATTAACATAAACTTCAGTCATTAAATCAAAACTAAATCTAAAAATCAAACCTAAGTCAAACTCATGTTCACCCTTTGACCTTGAAAATATCAAGTGAATCAAAACCCATTTGACTCCAAATCACTTGCAAATGGATTTATATTTCAATCACAAGTCCATATGTAAGTTCAACCAAACTTGAATCAAGCCTTGATCAAGCCAATTGACTCACTTAGGCTCACTTGATCCAAAGTGCCCTAAAGTACCCCTTATAAGCCAAATTCTAATCCTACCCAAATTGGATTGAACTAAGCCCACCTAAGAATCACATTGTGAGCAACAATCATCATGAGATGATCAATCACTCAAATTGGGTCAAACCAAGTCAAACCTAAGGGTCGACCAAGTCAACACTTAGCCAAAATGAAACCTAAACTAGCCAAAATCCACCATTGGCCAAATTGATTGAAACCATTGATCTAGATCCATTCTAAATCAATGTTTGAACTTGACCAAGTCATCATTTGAGCATAACCCAGCCATAATACTTGACAAGTTGACCCAACTTGACCTAAAAAGTCAAAATGTGTCAAACCTTGATCTAAACCAAATTGATTGAAACCAATGGGCCAAGTTCATTCCAAATCACTTGTTGAACTTGACCAAAGCCCCAAATGGCCAATTAGACCCAACCTAGCCCAATTGACCATGAATCCAACTTGACCTAAAAGGTCCAATTGAGCCAAAATCAAATTAAACCAAAATTGATTGAAACCAAAGCTACCTAAACATGTTAAATGACCAACCAAACCTAACCCAACCCATGACCAAACCCAAATAGGTCAAATGGGCCAAATTAGTCAACTTGACCCATTTGACCTAAATGAAATCAAATGAACCAAAACTAAATATAAACCAAATTGAACCAAACCAATGATGCCAAAATATTTCAAATGGTCATATTAACTTGTCCCAACCCTTGGTTTGACCCAATTGACCAATTAAACTTGACTGTTGACCCATTTTGACCTAAATGGGTCAACATGAGCCAAATAACATCAAATCAACTCCAAATTCCTTAAAATTTGGACCAACCTAATTTCAATCTATTCTAAATCTGTCCAAAGTGAAATCAAAGCCAAATGGCCATTTTATCCCTAGGTCAAGGGGTAACCTATGGCCAATTCCACTTGGAATTTGGTCATATCCTTTCCATGGCCACTTGACACCCTCTTAATGGACACTAGTGGGTGTGGTGCACATGACCCAATGGGTTTTCAGCCAAACCCAACCCAAGGCCAAAACTCTCGTTGGAAATTCTCCACATGGGATCCCTCCTCCACTCATTTTAAGCACAAGAGAACTTCTTCACTACCTCCCTTTAGCCAAACCAAACCACATGGTGTCCAAAATGGCCTAACAAACTCAACCCATAGGATCAATTTGATCAAAATGACATCTACACTCATGATCATCCGATCCTCCTAGGGGGAGATATACTCCCCATAATTTCACTTGAACTCAACAGACTCACTCTCGACTGAAGCAAAGGAATCCAGAGCAAGAAATCTTAAGCTTCTCCAAGCCTCCTAGATCCATTTAGATTTCTCCCAAGTCATTCCCTAAACCCCTTTCCTTCCTTAATCTAAATTTAATTAAGGGGCTAATCTATTAATGACCTACTTAATTAACTTGATAAAATTTTCAAAATATTCTAGAACTCAATCATTCCTTCTTGGGTAGATGCTTAGGTGTTCAATAACCTAAGTAAACCTAAGGAAATCATACCTAATCCATATGTGTGGGAAAGGTTATGAAAGTACTTAAATTAAGCTCTTTAGCTTAATTAATAATTAATTGTGAGCCAAATGCATTAGGCCCCTTTCTTTCTTAGGTGCATTGCTAATTTAGATTTCCCGCAGTTTATGTCATACATTGGCTCATAATTATTTGGTTAAATATGTTAAAGTGGTGTAGGTAAGGCATAATTGATGAACTTAATGAACACCTTAACCTAATCAAAACATAAAATTCACTTAATGGTTCCAAAAATTAAACTAAATTGATTCACACATGGGGCAAAGTGGGTTATGACCAACAAACCTTCTCACATTTTTGAAAATTCAAATCAAACTCAAACAAAATCAAACTTTTCATAAACCAATTTTTGATTCACTTTAAATAATCTTATTTCATAAGATTATCTTTAGGAATTAATTAGGGTGAATGAATTTACATGCTTTCATCACTTTAATTTTTTCCTAGCATGTTAAATGTGTATGTCATATGAAAATCATGCATTCATGCCTTTTAAAAATAAAATTAAAAATGAAATGTTTCCTTTATGAAAAATTATATGTTTTGGTTAAAGTAAGAATATGAATGGCTATTATGACTACTAAATCCAAAATTATTTTCAAAACTTATAAATCAAATATCACAACTAAAAAGTATGCTACTTATAATTATTTATAAGCTTGCATGTGAATATAATATAAGATATGCCTTGTGTGACTTTCCTTCTCTTATCTTTTAGCATAATTTTGAATAGAATTTTGAAAAGTGTATAGTTCATTTGAAAAAAAAAACACAACACTTAAGAAGGATATTCACACTTGCATATGTAAATTGCATAAACAAATCAAACAAAAAATATAAACTTTTTGCATGACTCTCTTTCCATGCATTTCTTTTTGTACATGCACATGTATTTAAGAAAAGTGATATACTAGTCTGGTCAACCCTGGGATTGCAAGACTTGAAGTAGCCCTAAGTAGGTCTTGTACCTTACACCCCTAGTGCTAACAATGGCGTCGTACTCACTTATATCTTTTATACTTTCAAATGTACATATGAAAAATGGATTAAAGAATCCTTCTTTTCTACTTAATAAATTCATGCATCATAAAAACATCCCAAATTTCTTAAATAAACTCTCTTAGCAATCATCATTAAGGTGTGCTAAACACTTCCATTTGCATGTATAGATATGCTTAGGATTCATCCATATGCATGTTGCACATGTTGGGAAAGAAATGAAGTGATGTGTGTTTTGTGATACTAATTCACTCACTTAATCTTAAAATGCTTTTCTTTTTGAATAGATTTGTTTAGGAAAAATCTAAACTTAGGATTAATTAAAACACATAATAAAACATTCACTAAATAAAAATCCTCAATGAATCTACCTTAGAAATTACTTAAGGTAGGGAGGAAAGAGAAGTTCTCTTCTTTTTGTTCCCTCTCTTTGCAATTTAGTAATTAATTGTACGTTCATTCAAACCAAATCAAAATATCAAATAAAAATCAACCAAATAAACTAAAATACTTAAATGGAATCACCCTCTAAGTTGAACACCTTCACACTTAGAAAACTTCAATCTTAAAGCCTAGCTAAGCATACCACACAAACCTTAAATAGCACACACATTAGGCTAAGTCACCACTTCTTGCTTTAGGTTAGGGCGGTGCATGATTTGATGTTTATTTTTATTTTATGATGTAATATTTTAGTCTAGATGTTGGGGTTCATGTGCATAGACGAATGGTAGGGTGATCTTAGTCTAACCATTATCTCTGTGGGATTGTGCTTAAGGGCATTGTAATAAAATATAAAAAATACTTTTGTTGTGTGGGTTGCTTATACCTAAGCATAATCCAAAATAAGTGGACTTGGTTACCCATTTGCTAAGTCTAATTTATATATATATACATGCTTGGGATTTTGTGGTTTGTTTAGCTAATCTCTATCTTACAGGTTTTAATTAGATTTACTTTTTCTCATTTTTCATGTAATTTTGCAATTAGGATTTGGAATGATTATTATAGGAGATTAGGATGAACATTGGTTATAAGACTATGTCTTATGTACCATGTGAAGCCTTTGGAGAAACCACATTCCAACTAACCAAAAGAAGAAAGAAGAAAGAAGAAATGAAGAATAGGAATGGATTCCTTCTTGATTGTATTTAATTCATTTGTAATCTGGGTTGTATAAGGGTAGAGCTACCCCAATTTATTTTGAGTGCGGGAGCCCCACCAAATCTCTTATTCTTTATGCTAGCTTTATAAATTGATTGATGTTTGTTTAGCTTGTGCATTAAGATGACATCTTTTCCTATTTTCTTGCTTTTGATGTATGGCTGATGATGATTAGGCTCTTAGAAAAATAAATTTTCTATCCAACTAATTAATTCAAATTAAAATAAATAACTCATAACCTCACCTAAAGCCTAGGTTATAAAACAAGATAAAAGAATTAGCAATCCCTTAGTTGGATGTTGTATTTTCTTTCTCACATTATGCATAAAAAGCATATTATTTCACTCTTGATTGGAGGGCTTCTACCTTTGCCAGAGAACTTGGCTTGACCTTTGAGAGTCATGGTGGAAACACACCTCCTTATCTTGCTGATTTTAGCCCATAATCTAATTTCTCATGCATTAGGCATATGAATCCTAAAGCCTGTGTCAAATTGATTGTCCAAAATTAAAAATAAAAATGTAATAAAATTTGCATTAGATTTAAGTCATTAAATCATACCCTGCATGATCTAGTCTCTTAAGAGTGTGTTTAAAGACTTAGTCTATTTCTAAATAAACAATAGCTTAGCTATCTTGCAAAAGCATATGACTTGCCTACATGTATTTAAAATCATAGGAGGAGTTAATTGCACCACCCAGCCGCAAATAGTCGGATGGTTTATCCTCTCTTAACGAGGTAAACCAAATACCCATTTTTGCCTTAAATTTAGGTCATGCTTTAGCTTTCGCCAAAGCTCCCTAGATTTAGGATCCAAGGTTGCTTCTCCCCTTTGTAGGCTACAAGCATAAATCCTTGCCTCTTAGGCATGTCCACGATCTTGTGTCATAGAATTATATGCTCTCAATTTCTAATAAAAATTTAACTCAAATAAATAAATCACTTCAGTTTCAAATATATAAAGCCCAACCATAGGATAGTTTGGGATGCTTACTAAGCTTCCTAGTATCATAAGCATCCTCTACTTATTCCCCTTTTGGATTCGATAATAACTCCCTCATCTTGATCAATCCCACTTGATCTTCTAAAAATAAACCAATTGATTGATAGTCCTATCTTTGAAATCTTTTGAGACAATGATCATTTACCTTAAATGAGAGTATTTCTAAGGAATCCCATTCCTTAGGATGTAATTAAATATGGGGTCTTACCTCCATAGGAAACTTAACGAACCCAAATTAAAATAAACCCTACTTTACTTTTCCATGTAAAGTAGGCGAAGAATCTCTGGTACATACGAAGACCCATAGTCCTTAGGAGTCCTTATTCAGGTGATTAGGTCCATTGTAGGGTGGTGACTTCTATCTTTCGAGATAGTACACCTCTCCTCAATGTCGTACCCGATCACCCTAATAAGAACATCTATGAATCTGCATGGTGTCCCAACAAGGTGTTATATTTCTATTTTTATTTATCCTCTTTCCAAAAGTGATGGATGAAGGCAGGAATATCTATAATAATTTTCACCACATGGTCCAAAATAGACAAGTTTTATCCCTTGTTGACACTGAACTCATCGAGAAAATCTCTCTTGAAGAGGAGGTTGTCATCACCAAAAAGGACGAAGAGATGGATTGGAGGCAACCATTCATGGATTATCTAAATATAGGCAAACTACCTCAAGAGAAGCCATTAGCCCATCAGGTGAAGCAGACAGCCCTTTCAAATGCTTTCGTGGATGGCACCTTGTACCAACAGTCCTTCGATCATATGTGGTTATGTTGTTTGGACAAACATGAAGCCCATAAGATTGTGACCGAGGTACACTCAGGTTTATGTGAAGTGCATCAGTCCAATCTGAAGATGAAAGCCAAGATCAACACTATGATATTACTAGCCTTCGATGATTACAGACTGCATGGACATAATTAGGAGATGCCACCAATGTCAGGTGCACGGTGTGGTCTTACACCAACCACCCACCACTCTACATCTTACATTGGCCTCATGGCCATTCGAGTGTTGGGGTATTAATATAGTGGGTCTAATCGATCCTTCTTTAGAGGGTCACCCGGTTCATCCTAGTTGCCATCGACTACTTTTCCAAGTGGGTGGAGGCAATCCCATTAAGAGAAGTCATAGCTCAACATGTGCTCCAGTTTTTTAGGAACCATATTGTATATAGGTTCGGGGTACCTTGATGAATTATATTCGATAATGGTACTGCATTCAATAGCACTAAAATTAACAGTCTTGCCCAAAGACACAACGTAGATTGAAGATATTCTACCATCTACTACCCAAGCAAAAATGGCTTAGCAGAAGCCTTCAACAAAACTCTCATTTGGATATTAGAGAAAACACTCGATAAAAATAAGCGACAGTGGTATGAGCAGTTAGTTGAAGCCTTGTGGGCTTACCGCACCACATACATAACTCCAACTTATTCCATCACATTCTTCTTTGTGTATGGGTCTAAAGCAGTTCTACCATTGAAAATTCAACTCCCATCATTAAGGATAGTTGTGGGTAGTAAGTTTACAATGGAGCAGAATGCCAAGTTACGGTCAGAAGAACTCAAAGGTTTATAGGAGAGACTCCTCTGAGCATACCAGAATCTCGATTTGTACAAAGCCAAAATGATTCAAGCTCATAACAAGTTAGTCTGTGCTAGAGCTTTTCAAGTTGGAGAGCTTGTTTTAGTTCTAAGGAGACCAATTATTTCCCGTCAAAAGATGGGAGGCAAGTTTGAACCCACTTGGGAAGGCCCTTTCGCCATAGAGAAAGCCTACCAAGAAGGATTTTATCAGCTTATAAATTATAAGAGAGCCTAATGTTTTAAATCAATGGGATCTACCTAAATAAATACTATCCATAAATCTTGTTTGAAAATAATTATCAATAAAGTTTCTTTCATCTCAAATTCTATCTCTTCCGTGTTTAGAAATATCTTTGCTTACAAATCCACCATGATATGTTTAGGGCAGGTGTAAGGAACCCAAGTGCATCCTATCCTTTAGCAACACAACACCAACACAAACTACACAACCACATAAAACATAAATATATCTTTTATCTCAGGCAATTTTAATGTGGGATAAAGCCTCTATGGTACTCACTCATTAGCTGCTCTAGGTCGTGTTGATATGTTACCTTACTAGTGTGTCAACCTAGTGGTTACTTGTCTGGAGGATGTAAGTCTACAAGCTTTCTTCCTAACTTGACCATTGTAAACCAATAAGCACCTTTTTAGTTTGGTAGGCCTTATTACGCAACCAGAAAGCTACCCCATGTTGACTTTGTTTAAGAGGATGTAAGCCTACATGCTTTCTTCTTGAACTAGCCATCGTGCACTGACTGGGTAGAGTATATTTGAGACTTAAGATAAGTCCCCTAGTGGCTGCCTTCCTCCTGACTATTTCAAGCCTGGGTCTAGTCCTTACACGAGACTTTCCACTCAGTAGTCACCTTAGGTCGGATAACATCTATCCCACTAACGACTATCTCGATGATCATTTTCGTCTGTGAAGATGTAAGTCTACAAGCCTTCTTCTCAAATTGATCATCATAAACCGACGGGCACCTTAGGTTGGTTGGTTATCACCATGATACACCACTCATGGCGGATATAAGTCTATAAGCTTTCTCCCAGAGGGTTTCTTTTACAGGGTCCTGAATGAAACCCCTAGTGGCACCTCCCCTGTGGGCACTCTAATTGGATCATGTCCTTAGCAACCCCATTTAGACACCACCTGGGTTACTCTTGGATTGGATAGTCCCCCTTTTCTAGTAGCCACCCCTGTGGTTGGAGAACCCATCTTGTAGATGTGCAGATTCTCCCTTTGTCTTGTAAGTCAGAGATAGGACTAGGCTGATATAATCTCCTTCTCAGTGTGGTCCCTCACACACCAATAGGATCCACATAAATATATAAACAAAATAAAATATATACTTTCACTTATGGATTAGGAGAAAAACCCTCAGCTGTACCTTTTCATAAGCAGGCATTCTATATTTAGGGTAGTGTCAGCAAAACTCCCTATATGAATCACTTGACTACTTTTGAGTTGAGATAAGTCCCAAGGTCAACACTCTCTTAATAGCCACCTTTAGGTTGGATTCGACTTATTATGCCACCAATGAGTCACCCTGGCGGTCATCCTTGCTTTGAAGTCGCATTCTCTCCAGCACGACCGTTGTACACCGATAGGCAGCCTTAGGTTAGGTTTGATTTGTTGTGCTATCAACTGATCACCCAAATGGTTCCTTGTTTAGGAGGATGTAAGTATATAAGCTTTCTTACTAACATGGCCATTGCACACCGAAAAGCACCCCTTAGGTTGGTTAGCTCTACCCCACGACCAATAGATTATCCCTTTGGATTTGTAAATCTAAGATAGGACTAAGTTGATATTAGCCCCTTCTTAGTGGATCCATCACACATCGACAAGGTCCATCTAAAATGAAATAAATTTTAACTATTTTTAAATCGATATGAGTCCATAATGGCATTCTCTCAATAGTCACCTTAGGTCAGGTTTGATTTATTGTACTATCAACTTATCACCCCAGTGGTTCCTTGCTTAGGAAGATGTAAGTCTACAAGCTTTCTTCCTAACTTAACCATTGCACATCGAAAGGTAACCCTTAAGTTAGTTAGTCCTACCTGATGATCGCTAGACTATCTCTTTGGCTTTGTGAATCTGAGACAGGACAAGGCTGATATTAACCCCTTCTTAATGAATCCATCACACACCGAAAGGGTCCATTTTATTAAATCCATCATCTTTCCCCAGTGGCATCTAAATTAAATCCATCCACTCTTATCCCTAATAGATACTTCCCCAAAGAAATCCATATATTAAACCCATCTTATCCCTAATGAATTAGAGCTCTTATCTCTTATATATGTGCCCTCCAAATCAAAATCACATCCTCTCTCTAATGGAGCCCCAAATCATGAACAAATCAAATCAAATTCCCATCCCCAGTGGATGCCCACCAATAAATCAAATCAAATTTCTCCCCAGCGAGGCGCAAATCATATCCTCTTTCAGTGGAGCACCACAAAATCAACCCAAATCAAATCTCTATCCCTAGTAGATAATATGACCTGCTTCCCTAGTAGAAGGTTCATGCACTCATCCCTGATGGGTTATAAATCCTAATCCTCAGCATATCTTTTCTCCCCAGATCATATAATCAAATCAAAATCAAACCCTTATCCTCTCTATGGATAATATGAACCTGGTTCCTTAGTAGAATTTTCATACTTGATCCCTCAGTAGATCCTTTCTTCCTCTCTTATGCCCTTGGAATAAGTTGAGTTGCATTGCACTAAGATCTTGATTCTTCTACATCTCAGGTTTGGGTAGATCATTTCTATTAGTGCTTGTGATTCTTTGAACGTTGTTGATAATCTCGATCAACACCAATACGTGTGGTGCGCCTTGTTAGGTACACCACACCTATTGGGCGCCTTTTTGTTGACCTCACTTTTGGAGTGAGTTCTCAACTCTCTCCTCATAGATCTAGGACTCGTATAGACACTAGAGCTCTTTAGCCTTAAGACACTTCTAGTGATTAGCTGAACACTTAACCTAAGCCTAGAGACTCAGAAGGGTTAGCCATAGGATTAGGTTATGCCTTAGGGACTTAGGAAAATTTTCCTATCCTATGGCCTAAACACAATCCATGCTTTCCTTCTCAAACCAAATCTCAAATTCATACCAAAATAAATTTCCAAGACTTATAATCAATCCCATGATCAAATTCAAGCTCAATATTTCTCCATAAAATTTGATGATTAAATCCAAAACCCTTCCTAAGCCCTTTGATTTCATCTTATGGACTTAGCCTTAACCAAATTCAAATAAATCCAAATTTAATTGATTTTATCAAAGATCAATCCAATCCTTCAATCATTTATGAAATCTAAATCCAAATTCCAAACCAAATAATTCAATCTGAAATCAAATCCAAGATCAAAATTTCCCCTTTTAAGCCTTATGACCCACCTCTATGAGCTTAATAAAATCTTGACCTAAATTATCACAAACTTGATTGATTTTCTTATAAATCAAATATTCATTCATTTATATTTACAAATAAAAATTAAATCCATACCCAAATAGCTAAAACCAAATCAAACTAAATCCAAATCCAACTAAATCCCTTTTTAAGCCTTGTGGACCTACCTCCATAAGCTTAATCAAATCTTAATCCAAATCATTCTTGATTGATATTAAAATCTATTCTTCATTTATATTCATAAATATAAATGAAACCCATCCTTCAATGACCAAAAATAAATCAAACTAAATTAATTCCCTACTTAAGCCCTTTCGACCAACATCCTTAAGTTTGGTCAAATTTACTTCCAAATCACTCCAAACTCAAGTAATTTTCTCACGACCCACTTATATCTTCATTTATATCCCAAAATATAAATGAAATATAAATTCAAATGACCAAACCAAATCCAAAATTAAACCAAAACCTGATTCAAACCTTTTTAGCCAATTTCTTGAACTTGGCCAAATCCTATCAAAATCAAGCCAAAACTAATGAATTTTCTCTTGAATCAATCATTCCTTCAATCATTTAGCCAAATATAAACATAAACTATAATTATAAAATCAAACTCAAGTCAACCCAAGTTGAACCCAAGTTAGCCTTTTTGACTTGAAAACTTCAAATGAGCTAAAATTCATTAGACTCCAAATTAATTGTAGTTGGATTTATATTTCAATCCTAAGCTCATTGTTGACCTCACTTTTGGAGTGAGTTCTCAACTTCATCATCATAAATCTAGGACTCTTGTAGATACTAAGAGCTCCTTAATCTTAATACACTTCTAGTGATTAGGTGAACACTTAACCTAAGCCTAAAGACTTGGAAGGGTTAGCCATAGGAAGAGGTTATGCCTTAGGGATTTAGGAAGACTTGCCTGCCCCATAGCCTTAAGTCCAATCCTTATTTTCTTCTTCAAACTAAACCTCAAATTCAAATCCATGATCATAAATCCAATCCCAAATCAAATGATTGAAACCCATGATTAAATTCAAATTCCAAATCCCTTTATAAGCCTTTTGATTTTATCTTATGGACTTAGCCTTAACAAAATTCAAATCAACCCCAATTAAATTGGTTTTCTCAATTATCAAATTCAATCACAAATCTAATCCCAACCCAAATTTCAAATCAAATCCAACTCCAAATGATTGAAACTCATGATTAAATTCAAATTCCAAATCCATTCCTATGCTGTTTGATTTTATCTTATGCACTTAGCCTTAACCAAATTCAAATCAACCCTAATTCAATTGATTTTCTCAATTATCAAATTCAATCTCAAATCAAATCCCAACCCAAATTCCAAATCAAATCCAACTCCAAATGATTGAAACATATGATTAAATTCAAATTCCAAATCCCTTCTAAGCCATATGAACCACCATTATATGCTTAGCCAGGACCCCTTCAAACCAAATCAAACTTGATTGATTTATTTATAAATCAATCATTCCTTCATTTATATTCACAAATATAAATGAAATCTCAATTCAAACCATTCAAATAAAATCAAACCAAATCAATTCCCTACCAAAAGCCTTTTGACCTACATCCCTCAACTTGGTCAAATATTCTTCCAAATCGCTCCAAACCTAAGTGATTTTCTCATGAATCATTTATATCTTATTTATATTCACAAATATAAATGAAATATAAATCCAAGTGGCCAAAATCAAATCTAATTCAAACTAAAACCCAAATAAACTCATAAGCCATGGATTTTCTCATGATTCAATCATTCCTTCAATCATTGTCCCAAATATAAACACGAACTACAATTATCAAACCAAACCCAAGTCAACCCAAGTCAAGCCCATGTTGACCCCTTTTAACTTGAAATTATCAAATAAATCAAAAATCATTTGACTCCAAACCAATTGCAATTGGATTTATATTTTCATCATAAATCCATATGAGACCTCAACTAAACTTAAAATGGGCCAAAACCTAACCCATTTAGGTTCACTTGACCCAAAATGACCTAAAGACCCTTTTTCAGCCAAGTTCTAATCCAACCCAAATTGGATTGAACTAATCCCTTTCAAACATCATATCATGATCAACAATCATCTTAAGGTGATCAACTACCTTGAATTAGGTCAAACCAAGTCAACCTTTAGCCCAAATGAAACATAAACTAGCTAAAACCCACCATATACCAAAGTGATTGAAACCATTGATTTAAACCTTCTCATGATCAATGATTGAACACAACCAAACTCTCATTTGAGCCAAACCAAACCCAATTGGCCATTTGACCCAAGTTGACCCAAATTGGCCTAAAAAGCTAAAATGGGTCAAATCATGATTTAAACCAAATTGATTACAACCAATGGCTCAAGTTCACTCCAAATTGATTATTGAACTTGACCAAAGCCATGATTGAGCCCAATTTGACCAATTAGTCAACTTGACTCAACCTAGCCCAAATTGGCCTAAAGGGTCAAATTGGCCAAAATTCAAATTAAATTCAAATTAAACCAAGATAAAGCCTACAATTACTTTCAATCAACCAATTGAACTTGACTCAACACCTAACCCAACCGAATTTGGTCAAATTGGTCAAATTGGTCAACTTGACCCATTTGACCCTTTTGAATCCAAATGAGTCAAATTCAAACTTAAGTCAAATTAATCAAAACCAATTGAACCAAAACATCCCAAATCATCATATGACCTAACCCAAGCCTTAGTTTGACCCAATTTGACCAATTGGTCAACCCAACCCAACCTAACCAAAAATAAACCCATTTTTGACAAAATGAAGCCAAACCACCCCATACTAACCTATGGAACCTTGGTGGCTGACTTAACCCGACCCAAATTGACCCTAGGTCAACCCCAAGCTAGCCCAAATCCAAGTGGGACCCAATCCAAGGGAATTGGCAAATGTGCAAAGCTCTTTGCATAGATTCTTGCCATAAGTGGCAAAGTCCACTTTGCCTTTCCCATAAGAGCCCTCCACTTGCCAAATAAGGCATTTCTAAGACACCTTAGCCCAACCTGAGCCACCTAGCACTTTCCATGGACCAAAGGTAATCCCTCCTTTCCCCCTCTCATAGTCAAACACACCATGGACACAAGAAAAGAGCAATCCCACACCATCTGCCCAAATCCTCCCATGGGTGGCCTAACATAGCTTCGACCACTCATGGCGAGCCACGTGGCACCGATGGCAACCCCTTCGACAGGCTGGCGGCTTTGAACTGGCCAAAATCAAGGGATAGATCCCGTCCATCAATTGAGGGTATACCCCTCACCTAAATGGCAAAACACATCCAACATTTTCTGAGTTCCCCAAGTGATTTCAAAACTCCTCAGAGAGCTTCCAAGTCCTCCCAAAGCCTCCCAAACTCGAATTTCCTTCTCTTGTGTGTAGCCTAAATAAGACACCTCCTCCACTTGATCAAATTCCAATTCCTCATGCCCATACCATTCTCATACTTCATTGAAGCCAACCGAATCATCCCTGAGCCTTCTCGACCACCAGACACTAGAGTTCAATCAAAGGAGGCTCTTATGCATGTGGATTGGTCGATCGAGTGTTATACACCAAATCAAACCTGAATGTTCTCAACAAGACTTTGTATCAACTAGATGAAGCTACCTCCATCGATCCCATCACCGGAAATTAGCTCCGGTGAGGTAATTTTGTAAAACTGAGCTCCCTAGAAAAAATAGGTTGGTCCTTTGTGAAGAAAATGTGATTTTCTATCGATCCTAGCCTTTGGATGTGTGCATCTCATTTCCCCAAAGGTGTGGGATCAATTTGGATACAATCCAAGCTTTGGTGAGCTCGGATCGAACAAGGAAAGATGGATGACATCCGTCTTTCACCATTCACAAATGAGACAGATCATGGACCGTCCATTCTGTGTGATCAAAACGGACGATCGTGATATAATCACGTTAGATTCGCTCTAATTTCTCCTTTAAATCATGGATTGAATCATGGTCATTCGATCTTATATCAAATGGTCCATAGGAAAGCGCATCCATCGCTATCCGAGTCAACATGGCGATGTGATAACTTAAATAGCCAATCCCATCATGCCACATGGAAAGCACGCCACGCTACCGCCACGTGGGATTAAGGCTTTAATTAATTAATATTTTAAGCAAACTTCTAAAATCATAACCAATTGTAAAGAAAATCCAAAAAATACAAACTAGCTCATTTTAAGATATTTAGTAGTAATCTAGAAAAATTATTATTATTAATTTTGAATAATTTTAATTAAAGTTTAATTAAAAAAATTAGCTTAATTACTTCTTAATTAATCACCAATTAATCTCAAATTTTTGTGGATGTTTAGGGGATGACCTCCCTATTTTCTAAATTTTATTGGTTGCTTAATTAGAAAAATTAATTGATTAAGCCTTAATTGTTCTCTTAATTTAATTAGTGATAATTAGTGAATGAACAATGACTTAATTAATTATTTAAGCCTAATTACCTCTATTGAACAATGAGCTTAGGGAATGTGATTGGGATATTTTTCCTAATTCATTTTGTAACTTTTCTTTACTTTTTGGAATCAAATTAATTAATGATTAATGAAGTAATTAATTGCTTAATTAATTAATCTTCAAGATAAAATCAGAGCTTAAGTGATCAAATATAGGACTTAGGGATTGAGATTAAGGCCTCTTTCTTGATCTCTTTCCTTAAGTTAATTTCATTTCATTAATTAAACATGCTTAATGCTTAACCAAATGGATTAATGAGCTTAATTAACTCAATCTAAAATCCAATTCACATCTAATTACCTTTAATCAATTTTGGGTAGCCCTTTAGATGTTTAATAGTCTAAAGGAATTTAATGAAATTATGGTTAGCGCATATGTAGAAAATTATAAAGTAATTATTAAATCCCTTAAGCCTAATTACTATTAATCATGAGCCAATTGCATTAGGCCCCTTTCATTTCTTAGAGCTAATTTTCATGTGGTTGCATATCATATTGGCTCATTATTAATTAGTTAATTAACTTAGGGTGGCATAGATAAGGGTTAATTAATTGACTTAATTCATACCCTAACCTAATTAAATCAAAAAATCAACCTAATTCCCTTTCATTAAACTAAATTGACTCACACATGGAAAATGGGATTAGGATTAGCAAACCTTTATCACATTTCTTAAATCAAATCAAACATGAAAATGAAATGACATTAAAGAACTTTGGTTTATTTTAAATAATCTTATTTAGTTTGATTGTCCTTGGGAGTTAATTGATTTGAATGAGATTATATACTCGCACTTATTTCTTTCCAATCATGCTAAATATTGTATGTCATATGATTCATGCATCCATCTCTTACAAATTAATCAAATAAAAAAATGATTTCCTTTATTCAATTTGCATGTGTTGATTTAATTAAAAATATGTGTATTAATATCATTAAATCTCAAATATATTTTAAAAGTTTATTAATGAATGAATATACATATATATTGTAACTTTAATTATATATACATAGGAAATGCAAGTGAATATAAATTTAGTATGAAATAAAGTCTCTTCCTTACATTCATGTGTTGATTTGTATAAGTAAGAATGTTAGCGTATATTAGTCGGACATCCTGTGGATGCACAACTTTAAGTAGTTCTAAGGAGGTTCCTACCTCATTCCCTTGGTGTAATGGTGCATGCTTGATTTCATTCTCATGCATCTTACATCATAATTTGGGATAGAAGCTTTTAATTCATATTTACACAAAATAAATCAATCAAATCAAAATACATTTGTTTTCATGGCTTTCTATTCTGGTAGTTGTTTATACATCCATATGTATCTAAGGATAGTCGGTATATTAGTCTGGACATCTCAGGGACGCACGACTTTAAGTAGCCCTAAGGAGGTTCCTACCTCATTCCCTTAGTGTATAATAATGACGACGTACTTGCTTAAAACTTTTATAATGTGAATGTGTCCTTAACTAATAAATAAAATCCCCTTTTTATTGAAAAGACATGCATTCATGTTTTATTTAATTGGTTGAGTCGATTAGTCATGTGATTTAAGGTTCTTTTTTTACGCATTTGCATAAGAATTTAGATAGAGCTTTAAATTAATATGACAAAATCATTCAACCAAATGAAACAATAATCCCAAATGCATTTACTCACATTCATCATTTAAGTGTGCTAAGATATAAATTGTATGTATAGTTATGCTTAGAATTTAATCATATGCATGATATACATGATGGAAAGAAATGAACAAACAAGTGCTATATGATAGTAATTCATTCCAACTAATCTTAAGAAGCCTTTCTTATTGAATGAGTTTATTTAAAGTGAACCAAACATTAGGACTAATTAAAACATATAATAAGTCATTCACTAAAGGGAATTGATTAACTAATTTGCTTTAGATGTGACTTAAGGTAGGGATAAAAGAGAGTGATCATTTCTTTCTTTCACTTCATAGAACTTAGTTGTTAAGTGTAGGTCAAATAAAATAAAAGAAAACATTAAGTAAAATTTACAAATCAATTAAACCATTTAAAGTGAAACCACCCTTTATAATTAAATGTCCTTCATGCTTAGAAAATCTTAACTCTAAAGCCTAGTTAGGACATACCAGACATTAGATTAAGTCACCACTTCTAGCTTTATGTTAGGGCGATGTATGATTTTATGTATGCTTATTTTGTGATGTACTATTGTAGATTGGATGTTAGGCCGTGATTTGTTTAATCATATTTTTTGTAGAAGATTATGCTAAGGGGAGATTAAAATAAATATAAATGCTCTCTTTTACATGTTGCTTAATCCCTAAGCATAATCTACATTAGGACAGGTGGAATTGGTTACCCATGTGCAGGGTGCTAAGTCCATATTATTTATATAATTGCTTGGGTTGTATGGTGTGTTTAGCTAACACTTATTTTGCAGGTGTAGTTAGATTTACTTTTCCATTCTTTTAATGTAAATGTGCATTGGGAATTTGGTTAAAGTGTTGTGGGGGTTAAGGATAAACATTGGCTAGAAGGTTTAATCCTAGGGTGTCGTGTGATGCCTAGAAGCTTACCAAATCAAAAGGACCAAATCAAATGAAGGGATGGGGGGAGCATGAAGACTTGAAGACCCCCTATGACACTTATCATTTATAATTTGTAAATATTCTTTCATATGTTAGGATGTATAATGGTAAGCTTGGCTACCCACCCATTTCTTTTTTTGGTTGTACGGTAGTACCCGACCGCACCGGCCTATTATTCTTTCACATTGAGTTTATAAATTAATTGATGATTTGTTTATATTGTGCAATAGAAATGGCATGTATTTTTCTAGTTTCTTCATGTATGATGATTTAATGTGTGGTCTGGATCCATTTAGGCTCTTAAAAAAATAAATTTTCTACCCCAACTACAACTCATAATTAAAATTTTAAAATAACTCATAACCTCACATAAAGCCTAAGCATTAAATCAAGATAATAAAATATTTAGTAACCCCTTAGTTAGATGTTGTATGCTTAATATCATGCATGTCATTTTGTTTCACTCTTGCTAAGAGAGGATTTCCGTCTTTTCCAGATAGGGAAAAGGCTTGACCTTTGAGAGCCTATGATGGAAAACACCTATTTCTTTTTTGATTTATCCCATAACTCATTTCATCTTGCATTTAAGCATATAAAATCCTATAGTCTGTGTCAAAATAAAGAGTCCAAAATCAAATAAAATTTGATAAAATTTGCATTAGACTAAGTCATTATTCATACCACTCATATTCTAGTCTCTTAGGGAGTGAGTTTAAGGACTCTAGTTTCTTTCTAAATAAAAATAACCTAGCCATCTTGCAAAATATATGACTTGACCACATGGTTTTAAAATGTAGGAGGAGTTAGCCACTCCAAGCTTATAAGTTCAAGTAGTTTACCCTCTTATGGAGGTAAATATACCCACTTTCTTAGATATAGATCATGCTTTGGCCTTGCTAAAGCTCCTTAGATTTAGGATCTGAGATTGTTGTTTCTCTTTGAGGCTACAAGCATAAATCCTCTCCTCTTAGGCATTTCCACAATCTTATAATGTGGGATTATAAGTCCTGATTTCTAATAATGTTTCAACTCAAATATATAATTCTCCTCAATATTAAACATATAAAGCCCAACCATAGATAGTTTGGAATGCTCACTAGGCTTCCTAGTATCATGAACATCCCCTACTCATCTCCTTTTGGCTTCGATAATAAATCTCTCCTTTGATCTATAACATTTGATCTTCCAAACATAGCTAATTTATTGATAGTCCTATCTTTGAATTCTTTGGAGATAATAATTGCCTACTTTAATCGAGAGTATTCCTAAGAAACTCACCTTCCTTAGGATGTAATTAACTTTGGGGGCTTGCCCCCATAGAGAACTTTATAACCCAGTTTAAATAAACCCTACTTTATTCATCCATATAAAGTAGGGGGAAATCTCTGGTACATTCAAAGACTCATCATGCCTTAGGAGTCCTTATTAGGTGATTAAGTCCATCATAGGGTAATGATTTCTATCTTTTGAGATAGTGCACTATTCCTTGATGTCATACCCGATCACCTCAATAAGTACACCATCAGATCTGCATGGCATCCCCCCCCCACTATATACACACACATCACATACATACATATAACTAAAAAAAACACCACACTCATATATGAGTTCAACTAAGCTTGAATCAAGACAAAACTAAATCAATTGACCCATTTAGGTCCACTTGACCCAAAGTGACCTAAAAGAACCTGTTGAGCCAAGTTCTTATCCAACACAAATTGGATTGAACCAAGCTCATCCAAACCTCATATCATGATCAACAATCATCCTAGGGTGATCAACCACCTTGAATTGGGTCAAACCAAGTCATCCTTTACCTAAATGTACTCTAAACTAGCCAAAACCCACCATATACCAAATTGATTGAATCCATTGATCCAAACTAACTTATAATTAATGATTGAACATGACCAAACTCTCAATTGAGCTAAACTAAGTTCAATTGACCATTTGACCTAAGTTGACCCAAATTGATTGCAACCAATGGCTCAAGTTCATTCCAAATGAATTATTGAACTTGACCAAATCCACAATCAAGCCTAATTTGACCAATTGGTCAACTTGACCCAACCTAGCCCAAATTGACCTAAAAGGTCAAATTGGCCAAAATTCAATATAAACCCAAATTGATTCTAACCAATGGCTCAAGTTTATTCCAAATCAATTATTGAACTTGACCAAATCCACAATTGATCCTAATTTGACTAATTGGTCAACTTGACCCAACCTAGCCCAAATTGACCTAAAGTATCAAATTGGCCAAAATCCAAACTGAACCCAAATAAAATCAAACCAAAGCCTACAATCATTTTTAATTAACCAATTGAATATAAACTAACACCTAATCCAACCCAATTTGGTCAAATTGGTCAAATCGATCAACTTGACCCATTAGACCCATTTGATTTCAAATGAGCCAAAATCAAATCTAAGCTAAAACAACCCAAATCATTTGAACCAAAACTCTTCAAAACATCATTTAAACCTAACCCAAACCTTAGTTTGACCCAATTTGACCAATTGCTCAACCCAACCCAACATGAACCCATATGAACCCATTTGACCAAATGAAGCCAAAGCACCTAAAACCAACCCATTGGACCTTTGTGGCTGATCAAACCTAACCAAAATTGACCCTAAGTCAGCCCAAGTCTATTCAAAATTAAAGTGGACCCCACCCAAAGGGATTAGCCATTAGACAAACTTCTTCACATAGGATTCCTCACCCATTTGGCAAAGTCCACTCTCCCATCACTTAGGCAGCCATCCAATTGACAAATAGAGTATGCCTAGCCTTCCTAGCCCACTCTAAGCACACCAGGATCAACCATGGACCAAAGGGAACCCAATCTCCTCCCCCTCACTCCAAACCAAGCACCCTATGGACAAAGAAAATAATATCTCCCAGTTGCACCTTGAGCCACCTCCCAAGTTTCCCCCTCAGCCACGTGGACCTAATGGAGACAAGTTTGATGGTGAGAAGAAAATAAGATTGAATTCCCATCCAACTCAATTTAAATGTGAATTCTAGCATTCTACTTATTTGACACAGAGAGAGTGAAGGAGAGTCTCCCACAGCCTTTCCCTAAGCTCCCAAGCTCCCTAATTCTTCCCTCTGATTTTACATCAAGCCAAAATAGGGAAGGTCAATCTGAAGTCCCATTTGCTCAATACTCCACCAAACTTCAATCAACTTTACACACACCCTCCACACATGATATCGAAGCTAAACGATCCAAAGCTATTGAAAGGGGCACTTCGATCAAGACCAAATGCCAAATAGGATGATCTTGGTCTCCAAGCTAAGCTACCCCAAACTAAGGCCCAAGCTCCTCAATAGGGCTTCGCCTTAACTAGGCAAAGCAACCTCCATCAATCCCACCACTGGTCTTGAGCTCTGGCGAGGTAATACCTCAAAACCATAGCTTTAGGAAAAAATGGTTTGGTCCTTTTTGAAGAAAATTTGTATGTTATGCGATTTTGATCATTGGATGTCTTCCTCTCCTTCCTTTGATGGTGTGAGATCATTTTGGAAGCAATCTAAGCTCTTGTGAGCTCGGATCAAACAAGGAAAGACGGATGGCATCGGTCATTCATCACTCGTGAAGGAGAAAGATCACGGGCCACCCGTTCCACATGATCAGAAAGGACGGTTGTGATTAGATCATGCTTAGATCCCTGATTTTTCCTTCTAAATCATGGGATTAATCATGGTCATCGATCTATGGATGGTCCACGAGAAAGCCGCCCCATCTATTGACTCAATGTGATAACTTAAATAACATATCCAATCATGTCACATGGAAAGTGTGTCGCGTCAGCAGCCATGGGACACCGATGGGATTAGGGCTTTAATTATGGTTAATTAATCCATTTTTAAGGCTAAAACTTCCAAAATTCATAACTAATTGTAGAAAAATCCAAACAATACAAATGAGGGCTCATTTTAAAGGTATCTTAGAGAGGAATCCATTAAAATTATTATTAATTAATTTTGAATAGTAATTTAAGCTTAATTAGAGTTTAATTAAAGTCTTAATTAGCCTAATTGCTCTCTGATTAATTATCCAATTAATCTTAAACTTTCAAAAGTTATTTAGGGGGATGACCTCTACCTCCCCTATTTTTTTAAGATTTATTGGTTAGTTAATTAAAAAAATTGATTGATTAAGCCTTAATTACTATCTTAGCTTAATTAATGATAATTAAATAGATGAATAGTGAATTGATCATTTAATTGAGTTCATTAGCCTCTGTTAACAGTGAGAAAACTTAGGGAAATGGGTTGGAACTCCTCTTCCAATCTTTTCCATAATCCTTCTTCATTCCCTTTTTAAAATTAATTAATTAAAACTCATTACTTAATTAATTAATTAAATCAATCAAAACCCAAATCATATCAAAATCAAGAAAAGATTTAGATTGAGACTTAGGCTTCCTTCTTTATCTCTTTCCCTAAGTCCATTTCATATTGTTGATTGAGGATAATTAAGGACTTAATTAAATAATTGGTGAACTTAATTAACTTAATTAAATCTATTTTCCCTAATTAAAACTTGGGTAGATCTTTAAATGTTTAATAATCTAAAGAAGCTTAATGAAATTATGATTGATCTACATGTGTAGGGAAATCATAAAAGTAATTAAACAAATCCCTTAAGCTTAATTAACTATTAATTATGGTCCTATTGCATTAGTCCCCTCCATTTTTTAGGAGCATTGCTAATTTACTTTTCTATGTGATTGCATATCATTTTGGCTCATCATTATTTAGTTAATTAACTTAAGGTAATGTAGGTAAGGGTTAATTAATTGATTTAATTCTCATCTTAACTTAATCTATCCATAAAATTCAACTTAATCACTCTTCATTAAACTTAATTAATTTACATAATTGGGGATGGGTTAAGATTAGCAAACTAAGCATCAATTTCATAAATCAAAAACTAAAACATGAATGAGTGACTTTAAGAAACTTTGGTTCATCTTAAATAAGCTTATTTAATGTGATTGTCCTTAGGAATTAGTTGGATTGAATGAAATTACATGCTTATGTTTCTTTATTTCTTTCCAATCATACTAAAATGTTGTATGCCACTTGATTCATGCATTCATTCCTTTTTTTCAAAAAAAATTAATTAAATGAAATGATTTCCTTTATGTCAAATTTGCATGTGTTGACTTAATTAGAAATATGTGTGGCTATTATCACTATTAAATCTCAAATGTATTTTCAAAAGCTTATTAATGAATAATAATATAAGTTGTGACATTAGTTATGTATACATATGAGCTGCATGTGAACATAAGCTTAGTGTATGAAGTAAAGTTTCTTTCATTCATGTGTAGATTTGCATAAGTAAGAATGTTAATGGGTATATTAGTCTGGACATTCCAGGAATGCATGCTTTAAGTAGCCCCAAAGAAGTTCCTACCTCACTCGCTTGGTATAGAATAATGGCGACGTACCCGTTTGATTTCATTCTTATGTGTCTTGACATTAGAATTGGGATGGAGCTTTAATTCATTTACACAAATAAATCAAATTCTACTTTTGCAAGGTTTTCTATTCTTATAGTTGCTTATACATCCATATGTATTTAAGAATAGTGGGTATATTAGTCTAGATATTCTGGGGATGCACAGCTTTAAGCAGCCCTAAGGAGGTTCTTACCTCACTCCCCTGGTGCAAAATAATGGTGGTGTACTTGCTTAAAACTTTCATACATTTGAATGTGTATTTAGCTAATGAATGAAAATCCTCTTTTTTATAAAACTCATTTTACACATATTACATTTAAGTGTACCAAAAATATATTGCATGCCTAGATATGTTTAGGGCTTAATCATATGCATGATATATATGATGGAAAGAAATGAATGGATATGTGTCATGTAATAGTAGTTCATTCCAATTAATTTTAAGATGCCACTCTAATTGAATAAGATTATTTAAAGTGAACCTAAACTTAGGATTAATTTAAAATATGTAATAAGTCATTCACTAAAGAGAATAGATTAATTAATTGGCTTTAGATGTGGCTTAAGGTAAGGGTAAGAGAGATTGGCCCTCTCTTTTCTTCTCTTTATAACACTTAGTAAAGTGTAGATTAAATGAAACAAAAGAAAATAGTAAGTAAAATTCTCAAATTAACTAAATCACTTAAAGTGAAACCGCCCTTCATAATTAAATCTCTTCATACTTAAAAAATTACAACAAAGCCTAGCTAAGGCATACCGCATAAGTCTTAATACACTCACCTTAGATTAAGTCGCCACTTTTAGTCTTATGTGTGCATGGTCGATGTATATTTGGTTCTATGATATATTATTGTAGACTGGATGTTAAGGTGTATGCTTCGTAGACTAGATGTTAGGCCCTGATTAGCTTAATCATATTTTCTACAAGAGATTATGCTTAATGGGTGCTTGAAATAAATATAAATGCTCTCTTTTATAGGTTGCTTAACCCCTAAGCATAATCTAGATCATAACAAGTGGACTTGATTACCCATGTGTTGCTAACTCCAAATTATAATAATTACTTGTATGTGTTTCACTAACATTTGTTTTGTAGGTGTTAGATTTACTTTTCTTACTTTTAATGTAATTTTACATTAGGGATTAGGATTATTGTTATAGGGGATTAGGATGAGTAGAGGCTAGAAGGCTTTGTCTTGGGAGGCCTCTTGATGCCTTCAAAGTAAGGAAATCTCAAAGGAAGAAATGAAAGAGATATGGTGATAAGAAGACCCCCCATAACATTCATTTATGTAATTATAATTATTCTTTCATATACCGGATTGTATAAGCATAGAGCTTGGTTACCCATTTCTCTTTTCGGGTTGTATGGCGGTGCCAATCATACGGGCCTATTATTCTTTTACGTGGGGTTTTCAAATTATTTGATGCTTTGTTTACAATTGTCTAATAGAAATGGCATGTATTTTCCTAGATTCTTCATGTATGGTGATTTAATGTGTGGCCTGGATCTGGTTAGGCTCCTAGGGAAAAACAAACTTTCTACCCCAACTGTAACTCATAACTAATTTTCTAAATAACTCATAATCTCATTTAAAGTCTAGGTAGTAAATCAAGATAATTAAAATATTTAGTAACCCCTTAGCTAGATGTTGTATGCTTAATATCATGCATGTTATCTTGTTTCACTTTTACTAAGAGAGGGTTTTCATCCTTCCACGATAAGGGAAGACTTGACCTTTGAGGGTCTCCCTTGTGGTGAAAAATACCTCTTTCTCTCTTATTTAGCCAATAATCTCATTTCATAATGCATTTAGACAATAAAAAATTCTATAGCCATTGTCAAAATAAAGAGTCAAAAATCAAATAAAAATTGATAAAATTTGCATTAGACTAAGTCATTATTTATACCACTCATGCTCTAGTCTCTTAGGGAGTGGGTTTAAGGATTTTAGTTTCTTTGTAATAATAATAACCTAACCATCTTACAAAATATATGACTTGACCACACAATTTTAAAATATAGGAGGAGTTAGCTGGCTGCCACTCATGGGATTATAAGTCCATCAGTCGAGTGATTTACCCTCTCCTGTGGAGGTGAACCATCTACCTATCTTTACTTAGATTTAGGATGTGCTTCGGCCTTCCTAAAGCTCTCTAAATTTAGGATCTGAGGTTATTATTTTCCCTCGGACTATATGTATAAATTCTCACCTCTTAGGCATTTCCACAATCTTGTATTGTGAGATTATAAGTCATGGATTTCTAATAAAATTACGACTCAAACATATAATTCTCTTCAACTTCAAACATATAAAGCCTAACAATATGATATGTTGGAGTGCTCACTAGGTTTCCTAGTATCATGTGCACTCCTTTGGCTTCAATAATAATTCTCTCATTTTGATCTATCCCACTTGATTTTCCAAATATAGCTAATTTATTGATTATCATATCTTTGAAATATTTGGAGACAACAATTACCAACTTTAATAGAATTCCTAAGGAACTCACCTTCCTTAGGATGTAATTAACTATGGTGGCTTGCCCCCATAGGCAACTTTAGAACCTAGTTTAAATAAACCCTATTTTATTCATCTATAAAAGCAGGGGGAAAATATTATATTCGAAGACCCATTATGCCTTATGAGTCCTTATTAGGTGATTACGTCCATTATAGAGTGGTAATTTCTATATTTTGAGATAGTGCACCATTCTTTGATGTCATATTCGACCGCCTCAATAAGTACATCCTCAGATCTGTGTGGTGTCCCCCATATGCAATAAATAAAAAATAAACACCAAAGTATGTGTTGACCTCATTTTTAGAATGAGCTCTCAACCCCTCCATCTTAGGCATAGGACATCCTCTTAGACTTTAAGAGTTCCTTAGTCTTAAGATACATCTAGTGATTAGGTGGACACTCCAACTTATTCCTAGAGACTTAGAAGAGTTAGCCATAGGAATAGGTCATGCCTTATGGGTATTAAGAAATTGTCTACCCTTAGCTTGAACCATTCCTCACTTTTCTTCATTCAAGTCAAACTCCAAATCAATTTTATTTTATTTTCTCTAAACCCCAAATCAATTCCATGATTGAAATCCATGATTGAAATCTATGATTGAATCCCATGATCAAAATCCATCAAAAATTCCTAAGTCCAAATTTTGTCTAAGTCCTTAATCCTCCTTTAAGGACTTAACCAAAATCATGATCTAAACCTATTCAAACCTTTGAGATTTTCTCATAATCCATTTATATTCTCATTTATATTCACATATGTAAATGATATATAAATTCAAATCAATCCAACTAAACTCAAAATTCCAAATCAATTCATGAAAATTTTCTTAAGTCCCCTTAATTTTCCATTAAAGGACTTAGCCAAAATCTATCATAAACCTTACTCAAATTTATTCAAATTTATGGGATTTTCTCACAACTTATTTATATCCTCATTTATATTCTCATATATAAATGAAATATAAATAAAAATCAATCAACTCCAATCCAAAAATTAAATTCCAATTTAAAAATTCTCATAAATCCTTTAAATTCCCTTTAATGGATTTAACCTAAATCATGATCAAACCTATTCAAATTCATGGGATTTTCTCAAAACATATTTATATCATCATTTATATTCTCATATATAAATGAAATATAAATAAAAATCAACCAAATCAAATTCAAGAATTAAATTCTAATTTAAAAATTCTCTTAAATCCATTAAAATCCCTTTAATGGATTTAACCTAAATCTTGATCAAATCAATTCAAACCCTTTGGATTTTTTCAAAATTTATTTATATCCTCATTTATACTCTCATATATAAATGAAATATAAATATCAATCAATCAAATCAACACAAAAATTAGATTTTAATTTAAAAATATTCTTAAATCCTTTAAATTCCCTTTAATGGATTTAACCTAAATCATAATTAAACCACTTCAAATCCTTGAAATTTTCTCATTATCCATTTATATTCTCATTTATATTCTCTTATATAAATGAAATATAAATTCAAACAAACAAATCCAATTCCAAAAATCAAACTCAAATCCACTCAAAATCTAATCTAAGCCTTTCAAGTCAAAATCTTGAACTTAGCCAAATCACTTTCAAATCAAGCCAAACTCATGATTTTCTCTCATGGTTCAATCAACCCTACAATCATGAGCTCATATCTAAATACAAATTTCAATCACTCAATCAAAACCTAAATCAAAAATCAAACCCAAAACCCCTTTCATATTCTTTCTTTGAATATGAAAATTTTCAAATGGATCAAAACCCATTTGACTTCAAACCACTTGTAAATGGATTTATATTTCAATCATGAGTTCATATACAAGATCAACCAACTTCAAATCAAGCTTTGACCAAGCCATTTGACCCACTTAGGCTCACTTGACCCAAAATGACCAAAAGTGCCCTTATGAACCAACTTTGATCCTAACCAAATTGGATTGAACCAAACTCATATATCTCTCATCATGATCAACAATCATCATGATGATCAATCAAATTGGGTCAAACCAAGTAAAAATAAATTCACCATAAAATTGAAACCATTGATCTAAGTTCACTCATGACCTATGTTGAACTTGACCAAGCCAACATTTCAGCCTAACATAGCCCAATTGGCAATTGACCCATTGTTTGACCTAAAGGGCCAAAATGTGTCAAAACTTGATCTAAGCCAAATTGATTGAAACCAATGGGTCAAGTCCATTCCAAATCACTTGTGGAACTTGACCAAAGCCTCAACTGGCCAACTAGACCCAACCTAGCCCAATTGACCTTAGACCCAACATGACATAAAGGGGTCATGTTGAGCCAAAATTGAACTTAACCCAAATTGATAGGAAATAAAGATATCAATCCACTCCATATATAACCTACCCTTGACCTAACCCAGATAGGTCAAATGGGTCAAATAGGTCAACTTGACCCATTTGACCTAAAGGAAGTCATATGAGCCAAAACCAAATAAATACCAAATTGAATCCAACCAAAGGCACCAAAATATTTCAAATGGTTATATGAACTAGACCCAACCCTTGGATTGACCCAATTTGACCTATTGGTCAACTTGACCCAAGTTGACCCATTTTGACTTAAATGGGTCAACATGAGCCAAACCTTATCAAATGAATTCCAAACCTCATGAAACTTGGCCAAACCTAATTTATCCACATACCCAACATGTACAAAGTGGAAAAATAGCAAAATAATCATCCTACCCCTAGGCCATAGAACAAATTTTGGCCTAATCCATGGGTATTTTGGTCATACCCTCTTCACAATCACTTAAGGCTTTCCTAAAAGCTCAAAGGGACTTGGATGAGTTTTGCACCCACCCAATGGGTTTGGTCAACCCATTTGGTCCCTAGACCAAACCCAACCACTCAAATTTCAAAGAGTTTTCAAACTCCTCGTTAAGGCACATGGGTTGGCAATCCATTTCTTGGATCAAACCGACACACCTCAAAATTGTCAAACAAACCTCCAATTGCATCAATTGATCAAAATGACCATTTTCACCATCCGATCCTCAGGGGAGATATACCCCCTAATTCACTGTTTCACACACTTGATTGAAGAATAGAAGCCGAGGATCCATTGGGGATTGATCCTAAGCCTCAGAGCTCTTCATTTTTTATTTCTCGATTGCATAATGCAAAAATAGGGTGGAGAAATTGCCAATTTCTTCCAACTTGATTTCCTTCCAATTCTCAACACTTCATCTAGGAGCCAAGTCGAGTGCACCTAAGCTTCTATTGAGTTCCCACCAAGGAAGGATCAAATTCAATCAAAGTCAAGCTCAAGTGAAGAAGAGTTGGTCCATATATCTACTCATCTCAAGTTGCAAACATCAAAGGGGCTCGCCAAACGAAGCTAATTGATCGACCCGAGCTACCAAGGTATGGAATTTTGATCATGAAACTGTGGTGTGGAGCTTTGTGAAAGAAATTTTCACCATCAATTTTGACCGCTGATTTGTCGCTTTGTCTCTAGATGGTGTGGGTTGATTTTGGTGTGATTCTATGCTGATCGAAGAATCTTCCCTTAATCATGGACTCTGGATCGGGGAAGAACTTTTCTTTCACTCCATGCATTTTAGATGGATGGCTAAGATTATTTAGCACATTTAGAAATCTAATTATCCTTTATAAATTGCAAGGGGATCCTCAATTGTCTGATCTTTGATCGAATGACAGAGAATATAAGCTTGTGTGCTGCTACTGCCTTTTGTGAGGTGATAACTTAAGTTGTCCCCTCATAGCGTGATGCATGTAAAGCATGCTGACTTCCATAACCACGCATCACGCCGTGAGCTAGGGTTTACTTAGGGTTAATTAAAAATGCTTAGTTAATTTCTAATTAATCCATGGATCTTCAAAATTGCATAACTCTTCATAGAAAATTCAAAAATATATATGAAATAAAAACCTATGTATATATAATTAAATCTAGAACATTTTAAAATTAATTTTGATGAGTTTTGAATTTTGATTTTTTTTTGAATTTGGGTTTTATTGGAAAGTGTATTTTGTTAATTACTCTTTAATTAGGCCTCTGATTAATCTCAAATTCCTTAGGTAAGTTTTAGGGGATGACTTCTGTCTCCCCTAATTTTCTTGGGATTTGTTGAAGGCTTAATTTGAGTAATTGCATATGGTTTCCTTAATTACCCTTATCATGAAATTAAGCATAATTAGGGTATGGTTAGTGGATTTACCTTATGATTAGCATTGATTAAGGTCAAATCCAATAAGTAAGAGGTTTATGGAATAATTTTGGGGCATTTTTCCTAAGCTATTCCCTAAACCCCCTCTTCTCTCCTTAATCTTCTCTTAATTAAGGATTAATTCATTAATTATCCCCTTAATCAATTTCTATAAATTCTAAAAAGTTTCACAACTTAATTAATCTACCTTGGGTAGATGCTTAGGTGTTTAATAGCCTAAGTTCAATTAAGGAAATTAAAATCTCATTCACATGTGTGAAAGGGTATTTTGAAATTACTTAAGCTAAACCCCTTCGCTTAATTAAATTTTAATTGTGAGCCAAATTGCATTAAGCCTTTTCATTATTAGGTGGTGTAGGTAAGGGTTAATTAAGTCACTTAATTCATACCTTAACCTAATCAACATAAAAATGGATCTAATTAACTAAAAATTAAACAAAAATATCAAACACATGTGGGAATGGGTTAGGAGCAAACTCATCTCACCTTTTTAAAATTAAATCAAACCTCAAACTAAACAAAAAAACTCACTTTAAAATTCACTTTGATTTATTATAAATTTTCTTATTATATAATAGTGTCTTTAGGATTTAAGTAAAGTGAGTTTGTTTACATGTTTTCACTATTTTGGATATTTCCCAACATGTTAAGTTGTATGCAATGTGATCTCAAACATTCATAATTTTATTTCTTAAATTTTAAAATGAAATCATTAACTTTGTGTCAAACTTGCATGTGTTGGCTAAAGTAGAAATATGAGTGGCTATTATCACTACTAAATCCAAATTATTTTTCAAAATACATGAATCAAATATAAAATTTGAAAGTGTGCTACTTATACTTTAATTATAAGCTTGCATGTGATGGATTATAAAAGCATGTTTAGCATAGGTTTTCCTTTCTTTCTTATGTTAGTATAGCTTTAAATAGGAGTTAGTAAGATGTAGGGTTTATTTGAAAAGAACCAAACACTTACTTGATCTCATACTCTATTCATCCTTATGCGCTCACCTGGGTTGCCTATACTTGCATGCATAAATTACATAAACAAAAATGAATCCATTAAACAACTTTTGCATTTTTTTTTCTATTTCATTTCTTTTATATACATGTTTGTACTTAAGGAAAGTGATATATTAGTCTAGACAATCCCAAGGTTGTTAGGATTTAAGTAGCCCTAAGTAGGTCTTGTACCTTACACCTCTGGTTAACAATGGCACTGTACTCACTTATGCCTTTCTTACTTTCATGTATGTATGTGAAATTTTGGATAAGGAAAACATTTTCTACTTAAGAAAAATCATGCATATTCAACTTCTAAATTTTCTTAAATGGATTACTTAGCATACATTATAAAGTGTGTTAACTACTCTCATTTACATGTATAGATATGCTTAAGGTCCATCCATATGCATGTTATATATGTTGGGAAAGAAATGAAGTAATGTGTGTTATGTGAATTTTGATTCATTTTATTTAATCTTAAAATATCTTTCTTTTTGAATAGGTTTGTTTAGAGTTTATCTAAACTTAAGATTAATTAAAATATTTAATCAAAACATTCACCTAAATGAAACTAAAATGTGAACCTACTTTAGAAATTACTTAGGTTAGGGAAGGAAAGAGAAGTTCCCTTCTCTTTTCCTCTCTTCATAACTTAGTAATTAATTATAGGATCCACTTAAACCAAATCAAAATATGAAATAAAATTAACCCAAAATAACTAAATAATTTAAACAAAACCCTCCTCTAAGTTGAACATGTTCTTCACACTTAGAAAATTTAAACGTAAAGCCATAGCTAAGCATACCACACAAGCCTTCAAAACACACACATTAGCCTAAGTCACCACTTCTAGCCTTAGGTTAGGTCAGTACATGGTTTGATGTTTATTTTATTTTGTGATATATGTTTTATATTGGACGTTAGGGTGTATGCTCGTAGAATGAATGGTAGGATATTCTTAGTCTAACTATTCTTTTATGTAGGGGATTGTGCTTAAGGGGCACTATCATAAATAAAAATATAAATGCTTTTGCTTACAGGTGCTTTATACCCCTAAGCATAATCCATAGGCCAGGTGGACTTAGTAACCCATGTGTGGGGTGATAAGTCTAATATACATGCTTAGGATTTGTGTGGTTTGTTTTAGCTAACTTTTATCTTGCAGGTGTTAGTTAGATTTTCACTTTTCCTTTTCATGTAAAAATTTGTATAATTAAAATTTTGGAATAATTTTTTATGGGGATTAGGATGAACATTAGTCATAAGATCCTATTTTATGCACCATATGAAGCCTTGGAGCATCCACCTTCCAACCATCCCATTTGATATTTTCTTGAAGACCCCCATAATAATGAATTCCTTTACTTAATTTTAATTTAATTCATTTATAATGTGAGTTGTATAAGGGTAGAGCTCGGCTACCCATATTTGATATTTTTGGGTTTGTATGGTGGTGCCCGACCACAACGGCCATTTATTCTTTTTGTGATTAGCTTTATAAATTGATTGATGATTTGTTTAGATTTTGCATTAAGTTGTATGTTTTTCCTAGTTTCTTCCTTGATTTATGAATGGCCTGGATTAGGATTAGGCTCTTTAGGGAAAAATAAATCTTTTACCCAACTTAACAACTCAAATAAAAATTAAACAACTCATAATCTCACCTAAAGCTTAAGTTTAAAATCAAGATAAAAGAATTAGCAACTTCTTAGTTGGATGAGCATTTTTTTATAATATCATGCACAAATGCATCTTATTTCACTCTTGATTGGAGAACTTTTGGCTTTACTTTGAGTCATGGTGAAAATTCACCTTCTCCCTTCTTGTTGATTGTGGTCAATAACCTTCTTTCTCATGCATTAGTCATAAAAAAATCATATTAGCCTGAGTCAAAAAATAATTGTCCAAAATGAAAATAAAAATGAAATTTGAATTGCATTAGATTTAGGTCATTTGAAGTGTATCCCTTTACATGATATTAAGGAGTGAGTTTAAGGACTTAGTCTCTTTATAATAAATAACAACCTAGCTCTCTTGCATAAGCATAAAGACTTACCTACATGTATTTAAAATCATAGGAGTTAGTTGGCGACCCCAAGGTTGTAGGTCCAAGCTGGTGGTTTTGTCTCTCTTATGGAGGCAAACCAATTACCCATTTTCATCTTAGATTTAGGTTATGCTTTCAGTAGGTTCTGAGGTTGCTTCTCCCCTTTGCAGGCCATAAGCATAATTCCTCACCTCTTAGGTATTTTCTTAATCTTGTGTTAAGGAATCTTAAGTCTTAAATTTCTAATGAAAAATCCAACTCAAACAAACTAAATCAATTTCTAAAATGTAAAGCCCAACTATAGGATAGTCTGAGAGGCTCACTAGGTTTCATAGTATCGTGGGCATTTCCTACTTATCTTTCATTTTGGCTTTAATAATAACCACCTCTTTTGATCAATCCCATTTTGATCGTCAAACATAAACCAATCGATTAATAGTCCTTTCATATTGAAATCTTCAAAGATAATGAACATTTACCTTAATCGAGAGTTTTTCTAAAGGATTTCGTCCCTTAGGATGTAATTAACTATGGGGGCTTACCCCTGTAGGGAACTTAATGAACCCGATTTAAAATAAACCCTGTTTTATTTTTTATGTAAAGTAAGGGAAGAATCTTTGGTATATATGCAGACCTATCATCCTTAGGAGTCCTTATTGAGGTGATTAGGTCCATTAAAGGGTAGTGATTTCTATCTTTTGAGATAGTATATTATTCCTTGATGACGTACTCGATCACCTGAATTAGCACATCTATGAATCTGCTTGACATCCTAAAAAGACAAATTTCTATAGTTCTCATCTTTCTTTTCTCACCAATAAATTTGAAAGGCAGCCTCTATAAAAAATTTATTTCACCATAATATGCTAAAAAAGGTTTTCAATTATAGGTTTGAAAATTTTGTGAGAACACCTTTGTTTGTGATGAATGTGTGTGATATATGTTGATTTGATTTGAAAAATGTGGCCTTTCACTTAACAAATTTGGTATGTTAAGTAGAGGCCAAATGTGTTGTGATATATGTTGATTTGAAAATGAGGCTCTTACTTAACAAATTTGGTATGTTAAGTAGGAGGCCAAATATGTTGTGATGTGTTGATTTAAAAATGAGGCTCTTACTTAAAAAATTTGGTATGTTAAGTAGGAGCCAAGTGTGTTTGATATGTGTTGATTTGAAAATGAGGCTCTCTCTTAACAAATTTAGTATGTTAAGTAGGAGGCCAAATGTGTTGTGATATGTGTTGATTTGAAAATGAGGCTCTCACTTAACAATATTGGTATGTTAAGTAGGAGCCAACTGTGTTATGATTTTAAAATGAGGCTCTTACTTAATAAATTTGGTATGTTAAGTAGGAGCCAAGTGTGTTATTAATATGTGTTGATTTTATTTCTCTTTTTGAAAAAGAGGGGAACTCTTACTTGACAAATATGGTATGTCAAATAGAGTTCAAATATGTTGTGATTTTCAAAGAGGAAAATCCATTTAATAAATTTAGGTATGTTAAATAGAGTTCAATTTATTTTTTGTGATTTTTGAAAATGAGACTCTCATTTGACAAATTTGGGTATATCAAATGGAGTCCAAATGTGTTTTGATTTTCAAGACTTTGGAAAAGAGGAATTATACTTATTACAGATATTGGTATTGTTAAATAGAATTCAATTTATTTTAATTTTTCAAAAAGGAAGGGAACTCCCATTTGACAAATTTTGGTATGTCAAATGGAGTTCAAATATGTCTTGATTTTGTGTGTGATTTCTTACTTTCGAAAAGAGGGAAACTCCAACTCTAGCACATATGGAATATGCTAAGTGGAGTTTCAATTTTATGTCATTATTTCATTTGAAAATAAAATATTCATTCAACAAACCTAAGTATGTTGAAATAGAGATAACTATTTTTAAAATGTGCTATTTGAAAAAGGGATTTTAAAATTATTTGGTTTTGATTTTGAAAAGAACCTCTATGTAACAATTGTAGGAATTGTTAAATAAGGTTTGGTTATTTTCATGATTCTTGGAAAATTCTTATGAATTTTGTGCAAAAAATATTTTATTATGTAAATTTCGAAAAGTTCTTTTGGAAAAAGTGTTATTTTACAAAAGGATTTATTTTCTTGAATATAGGATGAACATTAGTCTAACCAAGCTAGTGGTAAAGAGGTTCTAAATTTAGTCATCTGCTTTCATTAGTAAATTTTATCTTTCACATATTGGGGGACCCAATAGAGGTTTCAAGACCTACATGGAGTGAGATCCTAAAACCTAAGGGATGTTGGTTAGCATTTCTTAAGAATGAAACAAGCTAAGTGTCAATGGAAAGAAAGGTAGTCTTGGGATTATATGAAATATAAGCCCACTATCTATGCTTGGAGAGAACAATTATCTACTATATGGAGAGAGAAACTATCCCCAGCGAAGTCGCCAAAAAAATATATGGTTTTTATTTATAATATGTATATAGGGGACATCAACCTGATCTGAGGGTGTACTTATTAAAGTGATCGGGTACAATATTGAGGTATGAGGTACTATCTTAAAAAATAAATGCGTCACCCTTAATGGACCTAATAACCTAATAAGAACTCCTAAGGCATGATGAATCTTTGAATATACCAGAGATTTTTTTCTACTTTATATGGATGAATAAAGTAGGATTTATATTAAATTGGGTTATAAAGTTCCTATGGTGTTTATTTTTGATATATGTATGGGGGACACCATGCAGATCTGAGGGTTTACTTATTGAAGTGATCCGGTATGATATTGAGGTATGATGCACTATCTCAAAAGGTAGAGGCATCACCCTTCAATGGACCAAATCACCTAATAAGGACTCCTAAGGCATGATGGGTCTTCGAATATACCAAAGATATTTCTCCTACTTTACATGAATGAAAAAGTAGGGTTTATATTAAATTAGTTCTATTTAAGGGCAAGCCCCATAGCTAATTACATCCTAAGAAGGTGAATTCCTTAGGAATACTCTCGATTAAAGTAAGCAATTGTTATCTCCAAAGATTTCAAAGACAAGACTATCAATAAATTGCCTAGATTGAAAAATTAAATTGAATGGATCAAAAGGAGAGACTTATTATTGAAGCCAAAGGAGATGAGTAGGGGCTCATGATACTATAAAATCTAGTGAGCATTCCAATCTACCTATAGTTGGGCTTTACATGTTTAAAATTGAGGAGATTTATTTATTTGAGTTAAAATTTTATTAGAAAGCTAGGACTTATAATCCACAATACAAGATTATAAAAATTTTTAAGAGGATTTATGCATATAGCCTGAAGGAAATAGCTACCTTAGATCCTGAAGTTAGGGAGCTTTAGTAAGAGCTAAAGCATGGCCTAAATCTAAGTGAAGATGGGTATATGGTTTACTTCCATAAGAGAGAGTAAATAACCCTCCTGCTAGACTTATAACTGCGTGGAGTGGTAGCCAACTAAATCCTCCTACACTTTAAAACCATATAGACAAGTCATATGATTTTGCAAGATAGTTGGGTTATTATTATTTAGAAAGAAACTAAAGTCCTTAAACCTACTCCCTAAGAAACTAGAGCATGAGTGGTATGAGCAATGACTTAGTATAATGTAAATCTTTTCAAATTTTATTTGATTTTGAACTCTTCATTTTGACAAAGAGCCATAGGATTTTCATATGTCTAAATGCATGATGAAATGAGATTATGAGCTAAATCAGAGAGAAAGAGGTGTTTTCCACCTGAGACGAGACCCTCAAAGGTCAAGTTTTCCCCTATCGTGCAAGGATGGAAACCCTCTCTTAGTAAGAGTGAAGTAATATGAATGTGATGTTAAACATACAACATTCAGCTAAGGGTTGCTAAATCTTTTAATTATCTTGATTTAATTCTTAGGCTTTATGTGAGGTTATGAGTTATTTAGAAAGTTTAGTTAAGAGTTGTAGTTGGTGTAGAAAAATTTATTTTCTTCTAAGAGCCTAATCGGACATAGACCAACATTAAATCATCATTCATAAAGAAACTAAAAAAGGCATGATGTTTCTATTGTGCAATTTAAACATCACATCAAGCATTTTATAAATCTAATGTAATAGAATAAGATGCCAGTGCGTTCTAGTACTGTCGTACAACCCGAAAAAAGAGAAATGGATAGTCAAGCTCTACCCTTATACAACCCAAAATATGAAAGAATTATTACAATTTATAAATGAATAAATGCTATGGGGGCCTTCTTATCTTTATTCTTCATATCTCTTTCATTTATTCATTTGGATGTGCTTACTTTAAAGGCATCACAGGGCCTCCCAGGACAAAGCCTTCTAGCCATTGCTCATCCTAATCCCCCATAACACTAATCCTAATTCCTAATGCAAAATTATATTAAAAATAGGAAAAGTAAATCTAACTACACCTACAAGTGTTAGCTAAACATATCATACAACCTAGTAGTTATGAATAATTTGAACTTAGCACCCTGCATATGGATAACTAAGCCCACCTATCCTAATTTGGATTATGCTTAGGGGTTAAGCAACCTGCAAAATAGAGCATTTATATTTATTTTAAGCACCCCTTAAGCACAATCCTGCATAAAACATGATTAGGTTGATCATGGCCTTCCATCCAGTCTATGAAGCATACACCTAACATCCAATCTAAAATAATACATCATAAAGCCAAACATACATCAAACACCACATAAATAAAGCTAGAAGTGGTGACTTAGTCTAAAGTGTGTGTATCAAGGCTTATGTGGTATGCCTTAACTAGGCTTTGTTATGATTTTTAAGTATGAAAGGATGTTTAATTATAAGAAGTTGATTTTTTCATTTTAAGTGATTTAATTGATTTGAGAATTTTTTTTACTTAATATTTTCTTTTGTTTCATTTTACTTGCACTTAGAAACTAAGTGTTATAAAGAGAAAAAGAGAGGATTACTCTCTTCCATCCCTACCTTAAGTCACATCTAAAGCTTATTAAATAATCAATTCTCTTTAGTGAATGGCTTATTAAATATTTTAAGTTAATCTTAAGTTTAGGTTCACTTTAAGTGACCTCATTCAATAAGAAAGGTGTCTTAAGATTAAATGGAATTAATTATTATCACATGACACATGTTCATTCATTTCTTTCAATCATATGTAGCATGCATATGATTAAATCCTAAGAATACCTATACATGAAATATATTTATAACACACTTAAATGAAAGATGCATAAATGAATTTTATAGAAAATGAGATTTTCACTCATTATCTAAATACACATTCAAATGTATAAAAGTTTTAAGCAAGTTCTTTGCCATTGTGAGCCAAAGGGAGTGAGGTAAAAACTTCCTTAGGGCTACTTAAAATTGTGTGCTGAATGTCCAGACTAGATATACCCACTATTTTTAAATACATATGGATGTATAAATAACAACAAGAGTGGAAAATTATGTTAAAGTTGCATTTTTGAAATATTTATGCACATGGAATAAAGTTGAAAAGGGAAGATTTTCATTCATTAGCTAAATGCACACACAAGTGTATAAAAGTTATAATTAAGTACTTCGCTATTATTAACCAGGGAAGTGAGGTAAAAACCTCCTTAATGCTACTTAAAGTCGTGTGTCCCCGGAATGTCCAAACTAGATATACCTGCTATTCTTAGATACACATGAATATACAAACAACTACAAGAATAAAAAAATCATGCTAAAGTTATATTTTTGAAATATTTATGCATATGGAATAAAGTCTTATCTAAATTCTAGTATTGAAGCATGTAAGAATGAAATCAAATGGAGTATGTGCCATTGATAAACTAGAGAAGTGAGGTAATCAAATGACCTCATTTGGGCTAAGTAAAGCCTCATATTTTAGGATGTCCAAGCTATATACCCATTAACATTCTTACTTACATAAATCAATGCATGAATGAAAGAAAAGAAACTTCACTTCATACACTTAAGCTATAATCACATACATCTCCTATGTATTTATAACTAGCATTCATACATATATAATCATTCATTTATAAGTTTTGGAAAATAGATTTGAATTTAATAATGATAATAGCCACACATATATTAATTTAAATCAACACATGCAAGCTTGACATAAAGGAAATCATTTGATTTAATTAATTTTTTTTAGAAAAGATGAATGCAGATCAAGTGACATGCAACATTTAATATAATTGGAAATAAATAAAGAGACATAAGTATATAATTTCATTCAATCATCATATTAAATAAGCTCATTTAGAATAAACCAAAATTTCTTAATGTCATTTTTAATTTCATGTTTGATTTTATTTAGGAGATGTGAGAAGAGGTTTGCTAATCCTAATCTCATTCTCCATGTGTGTTAATTTGATTTAATGAGAGATAATTAAGTTGATTTTATGGATTAATTAGGTTAAGGTATGAATTAAATCAATTAATTAACCACTACCTATGCTACCTTAAGGTAATTAATCAAATTATTATACCAATACAATATGCAAATGAATTGAAAGCTAAATAGTAATGATCCTATGAAATGAAAGGGGCTTAATGCAATTAGCTCACAATTATTGATTAATTAAGCTTAAGGAACTAACTTAATTACTTTTATGACTTCCCCACACATATGGGCAAACCATAATTTCATTAACTCTCTTTAGGTTATTGAACACCTAAAGCTCTACCCATGGATCAATTAAGGAAATTAGATGCAATTATGCTTTTAATTAGGTTAATCAAGTTATTAATACATTAATCCATTTCTTCTTTTCTTAATTGCCAAATTTAATTAATTATCCTTTGAAATGAAATGGGCTTAAGGGAAAAGGTTGGGAAAGATGTCCCAACATAATTCCATAAGCCTCTTACTTAATCAAACATGATTTGGTATGATTTGAATTTCAATTTAACTAATTAAGTCATTAATTAGTTAATTAATCTTTACTTAGCATTTTTTTTAAAAAGAGAAGGAAATTTAGGGAAAAGATTAGGAGGGAGGCCCAATCCAATTCCCTAAGCCTCTCCACTGTTAAACAGTGGTTAAGGGGTCCAATTTGTTGGTTAATTACTATTCATATGCTTAATTATTACTTAATTAAGTTAAGAAGGTAATTAGGGCTTAAGTAATCAATTTCCCAAATTAATCAACCAATAAATTCTAAAAAAATTAGGAGAGGCAGAGGTCATCCCCCTAAACATTCTAAAAAAGTTTGAAATTGATTGGTTAATTAATTATGGAGTAATTAGGCTAACTAAACTTTTAATTAAACCCTAATTAAGCCAAAATTATTATTCAAAATTAATTAAGAATAATTTTAATGGATTTCCCTCTGAAATGCCTTTAAAATGAGTCATTATTTATATTTTTAGAACTTTTCTATAATTGTTATGAATTATTGAAGTTTCAGCATTTAAAACACCTTAATTAACCTAATTAAAGCCTTAATCCCATCAGTGCCATGTGGCGTGCTGACGCAGCATGCTTTTCACATGGCACCACAAGATTGGCTATTAAAGTAGTCACATCCATGCACTAAGTTAGCTGGTGGCGGACGCGATATTGATCTCCACCATCCGATCTTGGATCGAATGGTGCAAATCAATCCTACGATGTAAAAGAAGAAAATAGAGGAAATCTAGCATGATTTAATCAGAGTCGTCATTCCAATCATGTGAAACTGACAACCCATGATCATTCTCCTATAGGTGATGAATGATTGAGGCCGTCCACCATGGATCGTTCGATATGAGCTCACCCGAGCTCAGATTCACTCCAAAATCAACCCACACCTTCTCATGAGGGGTCCACAAGAATCCAATGGCTATGATGGGCTCACATGCAAATTCTCTTCACAAAAGACCATAAAAATTTCTTATTTCTACAATTTTGGGAAATTACCTTGTCGAAGCTCAAGATTGGTGATGAGATCGATGGAGGTAGTTTTGTCTAGTAGAGATGAGGCCTTGTTGAGCAGCACACAAACCAATTTCTTCTCGTTCGCTCGGTGGACCAACTTTTATCAATTTGGTGGTGATTGAACTCCTAGCTTTGGTGGGTTTAGAACTCGCAGAAGCTTTAGGTAGCCTCTACAAGGTATGTGGAAAGTGTGTGAGGGGAATTAAAGTTTGGTTGAGAAATGAAGAAGTTGGTGTCGGGATTGAGCTCCCCTATTTTGGCCTTGCTCAAGAAGGACAAATGTCGAAACAGAAAGCTTGGAATCACTCTGGGGATTGCAAGGAGGCTCAAATTTTCCCTTGGAAGCTCAGATGATTTCGAATTAGTTGATTTCTAGTGCGAATTGAGGGGGTATATCCCTCAGTTTGTTAAGGTGGATGGACTTGATTGCTTCCCATTTTTGTGACCATCACGTGGGTGGTCCATCAAGTCCACGCTCGTGGATTGGGAAGCCATGGCGGAGGCTTCAAGCTTGATTTGGTCGGTGCCTTCCTTGATCCAATGGGTGGTCAGTTTGCATGGGAGGTGAGTTAACTCACCTCCCTTTGGTCCAAAGTAAGTCCTAGCACACTTAGGGTGGGCTAGGAAGTTAAGGGATGCTCCATTTAGAAGTTTGATGGCTACCAAGGATGAGAGGAGAGTTGACTTTGCCATTAGAGGAAAGAATCCAATGTGGGAGAGGATCCATAAAGGATTTGCATTGGACTTGGATCCAAATGGGTTTGGGCTGATTTTGGATTGACCTAAGATGGGTTTGGGTATGGTTAGGTTAGCCTCCAAAGTCTCATGAGTTGGTTTTACAGGTTTTGGCTCAATTTGGTCATATGGGTTCAATTTGGGCATGTTGGTTGATTGGTCAAGGCTTGGGTTAGGTTCAAATGATGATTTGGACAATTTTGGTTCAAGTGGTTTTAATTAATTTGTCCTAGGCTTGATTTTGGTTCATTTGGAATCAAATAAGTCCAATGAGTTAAGTTGACCAATTTGACCAAATTAGGTTGGGTTATGTGTTGGTTCATGTTCAATTGGTTAAATAAAAATGATTTTGGACTTTGGTTTGAATCAATTTGGATTTAATTTGGATTTTGGCTAATTTGACCCTTTAGGCCAATTTGGGCTAGGTTGGGTCAAGTTGACCAATTGGTCAAGTGAGCTTAATTATGGATTTGGTCAAGTTCAATAATCAATTTGGAATGAACTTGAGTCATTGGTTGCAATCAATTTGGGTTAGATTATGATTTGACCCATTTTGGCCTTTTAGGCCAATTTGGGTCAATTTGGGTCAAATGGCCAATTGGACTTAGTTTGGCTCAATTGAGGGTCAAGTTATGTTCAATCATTGATCATGGGTTGGTGTGAATCAATGGTTCCAATTAATTCACTTTATGGTGAGTTTTGGCTCGTTTAGGTTTCATTTGAGCTAAAGGTTGACTTTGTCAAAGGACCAAGTTGACTTAGTTTGACCCAATTCAAGGTAATTGATCATCCCAGGGTGATCAATGATCATGGCATGAGACTTGGATGGCCTTGGTTCAATCCAATTTGGGTTGGATTAGAACTTGGTTCATATGAGTTCTTTAGGCCACTTTGGGTCAAGTGGACCTAAATGGGTCAATTGTTTAGTTTTGGCTTGATTTAAGTTTAGTTAAATTTATATATGAGCCTAGGATTGAAATATAAATTCAACTGCAATCAATTTGGGATATGATATGTTTTGGTTCATTTGAAATTTTAAGTCAAAAGGGTTAACTTGGGCTTGACTTGAGTTTGATTTGATGATTATAGATTTTATTTATATTTGGATAGATGACTGAAGGAATGATTGATTCGAGAACAATTCATTGGTTTTGACTTGATTTGGATAAGATTTGGCCAAGTCTAAGGAAATGGATTAAAAGGCTTGAATTGGTTTTTATTTGATTTTGGGTTTGGTTTTAGCCATTTGGGTTTATATTTCATTTATATTTATGAAAATAAATGAAGATATAAATGATTCATGAGAAAATCACATGAGTTTGGAGTGATTTGGAAGCAAATTTGACCAAGCTCATAGATGTAGGTCAAAAGGGCTAAGAAAAAAAATCAATTTAGTTTGATTTTTTTTTGTCATTGGAATGTGGGTGTCATTTATATTTATGAATATAAATAAATATATAATTTATTTATAAAGAAACCAATTGATTTTGGCATGATTTGAAAGGGATTTGGCCAAGCTTAAGGAGGTTGGTCAATATGGCTTAGGAAGGGTCTTAGTTGGATTTGGATTTTGTTTAGTTTAGTTTTGGTCATTTGGGTTTATATTTCATTTATATTTGTGAATATAAATAAAGATATAAATGATTCATAAATTGGATCAATCAAATTTGGGTTGAATTGCGTTGAGATTCGACTAAGTCTATGGAATTCAATCATAAGGTTTATGAAGAATTTTGGACTTGAATTTGATCATGGGATTGAATCATTTGAAGTTGGATTTGAATTGTAATTTGATAATTTGATTGATGGATTGAATTGATATTTGAGAAAATCAAATGAATTGGGATTGATTTGAATTTAGTTAAGGCTAAGTCCATAAGATGAAATCAAAGGGCTTAGAAAGGATTTTGAATTTGAGTTTGATCATGAATTTCAATCAAATGATTTGGAATTTAGATTCGGATTTGGAATATGAATTGGAATTTGAGGTTTGGTTTGAGATTTGAATTTGGATTGGATTGGAGAAGGTGCATATGGATAAGGTTTAGGCTGCAGGGTGGATGATTCCCTCAAGTCTTAAGGCATGACCTGATCCTATGATTAACCCTTCTAGGTCTCTAGGCTTAGGTTAAGTAACCACCTAATCACTAGAAGTGTCTTGAGACTACGAAGCTCTTAGTTTCTATAAGAGTCCTAGATCTATCTTGAAGAAGTTGAAGACTCACTCTAAAATTGAGGTCAACAGTTCCCTATGGGGGCAAGCCCCCATAGTTAATTACATCTTAAGGAAGATGAATTCCTTAGGAATACTCTCGATTAAAGTAGGCAATTATTGTCTCCAAAGATTTCAAAGATAAGACTATTAATAAATTGACTATATTGTAAAATCAAATGGGAAAGATTAAGGAGAAGACTTATTTTGAAAGCCAAAGGGAATAAGTAGAAATACCCATGATACTAGGAGACCTAGTAACCACTCCAATCTATCCTATGGTTAGGCTTTATAATTTTGAAATTAAAGAGAATTATGTGTTTGAGTTGAAATTTTATTAGATTGATAGGGCTTATAATACACCAAAATAAGGTTAGGGAATGCCTAAGAGGTGAGGATTTATGCTTGTAAGAAGGAAATAGCCACCTCGGATCTTAAATCTAGGGAGCTTTGGCATAAGCCAAAGCACAACCTAAATCTAAGAAGATGGGTATATGATTTATTTCTATAAGAGAGAGTAACCATCCAACTGCTGGACTTATAACCGCCTGGAGTGGCAGCCAGCTAACTCCTCATATGCTTTAAAACCATGTGGTCAAGTCATATAATTTTGCAAGATAGTTGGATTGTTATTATTTAGAAAGAATCTAAAGTCCTTAAACCCTAAGAATCTAGAGCATGAGTGGTATGAGCAATGACTTAGTATAATGCAAATATTTTTAATTTTTATTTGATTTTTAACACTTCATTTTGATAAAGGTCATGGGATTTCTTATGCATATATACATGTTGAAATGAGATTATGAGCTAAATTAGAGAGAAAGAGATATTTTTCACCACAGAGGAGACCCTCAAAGGTCAAGTCTTCCCCTACCGTGCAAGGATGCTCTTAGCAGGAGTGAAGCAATATGAATGCATGATGTTAAACATAAAACATTCACCTAAGGGATTACTAAATCTTTTAATTATCTTGATTTAATGCCTGAGCTTTATATGAGATTATGAATTATTTAAAACTTTAGTTATGAGTTATAGTTGGGTAAAAGACTTATTTTTCTAAGAGCCTATTCGGATCCAGTCACACATTAAATCAACATTTATAAAGAAACTAGAAAAGGCATGTTATTTATTTCCCAATTTAAACATAACATCAAGCATTTTATAAATCTAACACAAAAGAATAAAAGGCCGGTGCAGTCGGGTATTGTCGTACAACCCGAAAAGAGAAAATGGATAGCCGAGCTCTACCCTTATACAGCCTGGAATATGAAAGAATATTTATAATTTATAAATAAATGTTATGGGGGTCTTCTTATCTTCACTCTTCATATCTCTTTCAATTCTTCATTTGGTTTGCTCCTTTTGATTTGGTAGGCTTCAAGGCATCACATGGCACCTTAGGCCTAAGCCTTCTCACCAATGTTCATCCTTATCCCCCATAACACTAATCCAAATTCCCAATACAAAATTACATTAAAAATAAGAAAAGTAAATCTAACTACACCTGCAAAATAAGTGTTAGCTAAACACACCATACAACCCAATATATGAATAATTTAGACTTAGCACCACACATGGGTAACCAAGCCCGTCTAATTTGGATTATACTTGGGTTTTAAGCAACCTACAAAAGAGAGCATTTATATTTATTTTAAGCACCCCTTAAACACAATCCTCTATATAAAATATGATTAGGCTAATCACGATCTAACATCGAGTCTACAAAACATACCTTTGGATGAGGATGAAGTTGAGCTTGAGCTCGAGAAGTGAGACCAACCATAAATCATCTAGCTTTGTGGAAACTTTCAGAGGGGATAGGACAGCCACAACAAAGAGGGGCATTGATCGAGAAGTATACGTTCAAGCATACCAAACGACTTATCTTTCAGTCATGATCCCATGAGAAAAGGGGGCTTCCCCAAGCCAAAGGAGAAAAATCCATTGCACGACACAGCAACATATTTTTGAGTGGAGACAAAAATCATTATGATTTACTTATTCCTGAAAATATTATATCTCCCTAACATCCAGTTTAAGACAATACATCATAAAACCAAACATATATCATACCATGCACCGCCCTAATATAAAGCTAGAAATGGTGACTTAATTCTAATGTGTGTGTATTAAGGCTTGTGTGATATGCCTTAACTAAGCGTTATTATGATTTTCTAAGTATGAAAGAATTTAATTATAAGAGGATAGTTTCACTTTAAGTGGTTTAATTGATTTGGGAGTTTTACTTAGCATTTTATTTTATTTTATTTGACATACACTTAACAACTAAGTGTTATAAAGAGAGAAAAAGAGAGAGGATTACTCTCTTCCATCCCTACCTTAAGCTATATCTAAAGCATATTAATTAATTAATTATCTTTAGTGAATGGCTTATTATATATTTTAAATTAACCCTAAGTTTAGGTTCACTTTAAATAATCATATTCAATAAGAGAGGTATATTATGATTAATTGGAATGAATTACTATCACATGACACATGTTCATTCATTTCCTTCCATCATATGTAACATGCATGTGACTAAATCCTAAGTATGTCTACACATACAATATATCTTAGCACACTTAAATGATGGATGTAAGCATATACATTTGGAATTTATATGTTTCATTTGATTGAATTATTTTATCATATTTATTTAAAGCTCTATCCAAATTCATATATAAAAATACATAGAAATGAAATTAAATATGTATGTGTCATTATTAACTGGGAAGTGAGGTAATCAAATGACCTCTTTGGGGTGAGCTAAAGCCTTGTGTTCCTAGGATGTCCAAACTATATACCCATTACATTCAAACATATGCAAGTTTATACACATGAACATAAGAAAGAAGACTTTAAACCATATGATCAATCAATCCAATCACTTGAACAAATATGAATGCATGTCTTTCTTAGTAGAAAAAGAGATTTTTATTCATTAGCTAAATGCACATACAACTATATAAAAGTTTTAAGTGGATACTTCATCATTGTTAAACCAAGGGAGTGAGGTAAAGATCTCATTGGGGCTACTTAAAGTCTTGCATCCCCAGAATGTCTAAACTATATATACTCACTACTCTTAAATACACATGAATGTACAAATAACTACAAGAATGAAAAAATCATGCCAAAGTTGTATTCGATTTAATTGAATGAAGAATTTCATTCATTAGCTAAATGCACACAAGTGTATAAAAGTTTTAAGTGGATACTTCGCCATTGTTAAACCAAGGAAGTGAGGTAAATACCTCCTTGGGTCTACTTAAAGTCTTGCATCCCCGGAATGTCCATATTAGATATACCCATTACTGTTAAATATACATGAATGTACAAATAACTACAAGAATGGAAAAATCATGTGAAAGTTGTATTTGATTTAATTGAATTATTTATAAAAGGTGAGATAAAGTTCCATTTAGATTCTAATTGAGAGGTACATAAGAATGAATCCAAACAAATGTTGTGTCCTTTTCAAATGAACTATACATTTGTTAACATTCAAGCCTTATGTAAATCCATGAAGATTAAAGAAAGAGAACTCCATATCACATGTTTTAAGCTATATCCACATGCAAGCTTATGAATATTTATAATTATCATCACTACATATATTATAATTGATTTATATACTTTTAAAAATATGTTTTTTGATTTAATAGTGATAATAGCCACACATATTTTAATTTAAATCAACACATGCAAGCTTGACATAAAGGAAATCATTTCATTCAATTCAATTAATTCCTAAGGACAATCATACTAAATAAGTTCATTTAAAATAAACCAAAGCTTCTTAATGTCATTATTAATTTCATGTTTGATTTGATTTAAGAAACATGAGAAGAAGTTTGTTGATCCTAATTTCATTCCACATGTGTGAGTTAATTTGATTTAATGAAAAAGTGATTAGGTTGATTTTATGGATTAATTAGGTTAATGTATTAATCAAATCAATTAATTAAACCCTTACCTATGTTACCTTAAGGTAATTAATCAAATGATTATGAGCCAATGTAATATGCAAATGAATTGAAAGGTAAATAGCAATTCTCCTATGAAATGAAAGGGGCCTAATGCAATTAGCTCACAATCATTGATTAATTAAGCTTAAGGAACTCACATTAATTATTTTTATAGTTTTCTCACACATATAAGTTAACTATAATTTCACTAAACCTCTTTAGGCTATTAAACACCTAAAGTCCTACCCATGAATTAATTAAAAAAATCAAATCCATTTTAACTTTTAATTAAGCTAATTAAGTAATTAATTAGTTAATTATTTTCTAATTAATCTCTCTTGAAAAGTAAAGGAAATTTAGGGAAAAGATTAGGAAAATTTCCCCAATCACATTCTCTAAACCTCCCTACTATTAATCAGTGGCAAATGAGACCAATTGATTAGTTAATTTACTGCTCACATGCTTAATTAATCAATAATTAAATTAAGAAGGTAATTAGGGCTTTATCAATTAATTTTCTTAATTAAGCAACTAATAAATTTCAAGAAAAATTGGGGAGGTAGAGGTCATCCCCCTAAGAAATCTCAAAAAATTTGAAACCAATTAGATGATTAATTATGGAGTAATTAGGTTAATTAAGTTTTTAATTAAACCCTAATTAAGTCAAAATTACTATTCAAAATTAATTAAAGATAATTGTGGTGAAATTTTTATATGTGTAAATTTCTAAAGAATAAAATATACTTCCATCTTCACTCTATGAGGGATAAAATGAAGATAGAAATATACTTCTTCCTTTTATGCAATTTTGACACCATGTAGATCCGCAGATAATCTTATTGAGGGTGATTGGGTATGACATTGAGGAGAGGTGTACTATCTTGAAAGATAGAAGTCACCACCCTACTATGGACCTAATCACCTCAACGAGGACTCCTAAGGACAATGGGTATGCATGTGTACCAAAGATTCTTCCCCTACTTTATATGAAAAAAGTAAAGTAAGATTTATTTTAAACTGAGTTCATTAAGTTCCCTACAGGGGCAAGCTCCCATAGTTAATTACATCCTAAAAAATGAGATCCCTTAAGAATACTCCTGATTAAGGTAAATGATCATTGTCTCCAAAGATTTTACTAGGTAGGATTATTAATCGATTAGTTTATTTTGGAAGATCAAATGAGATTGATCAAAGAGAGGGAGTTATTATCGAAGTCAAAGGAAGATAAGTAGAAGATGCGCACGATGCTAGAAAAACTAGCGAGCATCTCAAACTATCCTATGATTAGGCTTTACATTTTTTGAAATTGAATTATTCATTTGAGTTGACTTTTTATTAAAAGTTTAAGGGTTATGATTCCACAACACAAGGTTATAAAAATGCCTAACAGGTAAGGATTTATGCTTATGACACATAGAAGGGAGAAGCAACCTTAGAACCAAAATCTAGGGAGCTTTGGCGAGGGCCAAAAGCATGACCTAAATCTAAGGTAAAAATAAGTATTTTGTTTATCTCTACAAGAGAGGACAAACTACCCGACTGCTTAGACTTACAACCGCCTGAGGGTGGTTGCTAACTAACTCCTCCTATGATTTTAAATTCATGTAGGTAAGTCATATGTTTTATGTAAGATAGCTAGGCTATTATTTATTTAGAAAGAGACTAAATCCTTAAACTCACTCCCTAATGACACTAGATCATGTAAGGGCATGCTTCAAATGATCTAAATTTAATGCAAATCATATTACATGTTATTTTCATTTTTTGGACAATTATTTGACTCAGGCTTATAGGATTCATATGCCTAATGCATGAGAAGTACGATTGTTGGCCAAAATCAGTGATAAGGGAGGAGGTGTGTTTCCATCATGACTCTCAAAGGTCAAGCCAAGTTTCTCTAGCAAAGGTGGAAGCCCTTCAATCAAGAGTGAAAATAAGATGCATTTTTGCATGATTTTATAAATGAAATACTCATCCAACTAAGGGGTTGCTAATTCTATTATCTTGACTTTTTAGCCTAAGCTTTAGGTGAGGTTATGAATTCTTTATTTTAATTTTGAATTGATTAATTTAGTAGAAGATTTATTTTTCCTAAGAGCCTAATCCACATCTAGGCCATACATAAAGCAAGGAAGAAACTAGAAAAATATGTCATCTTAATACACAAGCTAAACATATCATCAATAAATTTATAAAGCTAACGCAAAAGAATAAAAGGTCATTTGTGGTCGGGCACCACCGCATAAACCCGAAAAGTAAATTGGGTAGCCGAGCTCTACCCTTATACAACCCGGATTACAAATGAATTACAAAAAAGAATTCATATTATGGGTGTCTTCATTCTTCTTTTCTTCTTTCTTCTTTCTTCTTTCTTCTTTCTTCTTTTGGTTCCTTCTTTTGAATGGTTGGGATGCGGTTGTGCCAAAGGCTTCACTTTGTGCATAAGAAGAGATCTTATGACCAATGCTCATCCTAATCCCCATAACAATCATTCCAAAAATCCTAATTTGCAAAAATTACATGAAAAGGAAAAGTAAAGTCTAACTAACACCCAAAATAGAGATTAGATAAACAAACCATACAAATTCCAAGCATGTATATTGGACTTAGCACAGCAAAAGCAGTTATATTTTTATTACAGTCCTTAAGCACAATCCCTTGCAGAAAATAATTATTAGTCTAAATAATCCTACCATTTATTTTATGCACATTCACCCTAACATTCAGACTAAAATATATATCACAAAATAAAAGTGAACATCAAACCATGCAATGCCCAACCTAAAGCTAGTAGTGACTTGGTCTAATGCGTGTGCTTTAAAAGGTTTGTATGGTATGCTTAACTATGCTTTAGGGTTTGTATTTTTTAAGTGTGAAAGTGTTCAACTTAAAGGATAGTTTCATTTTAAGTTATTTTACTAATTTTGGTTGATTTTATTTCATGATTTGATTTGGTTTGGATGAACCTACAATTAATTACTAAGTTTTAAATAAATGGAAAAGAAGAGAACTTCTCTTTCCTTCTCTACCTTAGGTAATTTCTAAAGTAGATTCATGTTTGGTTCCATTTAGTGAATATTTTATTATGTATTTTAATTAATCCTAAGTTTAGATCAACTCTAAATGAACCTATTCAAAAGGAAAGGCATTTTAAGATTAAGTGAACTAAATTCACAAAACATACATCACTTCATTTCTTTCCCAATATGTATAACATGCATATGAATGAATCCTAAACATATCTATGCATACAAATGAGAATTTTTAGCACACTTTATGATGAATGCTAAGTGTTTTACTTAAGAAAATTTGAATGCTTATGATGCATGATTTTCATTAAGTAGAAAAAGGGGCTTCTTATCCAATTTTTCACTTACACACATGAATGTATGAAGGAATAAGTGAGTATGACACCATTGTTAACCAAGGTGAAAGATACAAGACCTACTTAGGGCTATTTAAAGCCTTGCAATCTGAGGTTGTCCATACTAATATATCACTTTCTTAAATACAAGCATATGCACAAAAAAATGAATGGAAAAAGGAAAGGATGCAAAAAGTTATACTTGATTGTTTGTTTTGTTTATGCAATTTATATGTACAAGTGTAGATATCCTTCTTAAGTAGTAGCATAGGAATGAATAGGAAATAGAATTAGGCAAGTGTTAGGTTCTTTTCAAATGAACTAAACACTTTAACAAATCCTATTCAAAACTATACTAAAAGAGGGGAGAAGGAAAACTACACTAAGCACACCCTTATATATTTACTCACATGCAAGCTTATAAATAAAATATAAGTAACACACTTTTAGTTTTGGTAATTGATTCATATATTTTGAAAATAATTTAGATTTAATAGTGACAATAGCCACTCATATTCCTATTTTAGCCAAAACATGCAATTTGATATAAAAAAACATTTCACTTTTATTTTGACTTTTGAAAAGGATGAATGCATGAAATTCATATGACATACACATTTAGCATGTTGGGAAGGAACTAAAATGATGAAAGCATGTAAACACATTCACCCTAATTAATTCCCAAAGACAACCTTATGAAATAAGAAAGCTTAAAGCAAATCAAATTATTTTTAAAGAAGGTTTGGTTTTATTTTGAGTTTGATTGAATTTGAGAAATGTGAGGTGAGTTTACTGTTCTTAGCCCATTCCCACATGTGTATGATATTTAAGTTCAATTTTTAGATGATTAGATCCATTTTATATTTTGATTAGGTTAATCTATGAATTAAGTGTATTAATTACCCATTACCTATATCACCTTAGAATATTTAATCAAGTAATCATGAGCCAATGAGATGACATAAAATCTCACAAGGAATTTAAATTTGCAATGCACCTAGGAAGAAAAGACCTAATGCAATTTGGCTCATGATTAGTGATTAATTAAACTAAGGGGTTTAACTTAAGTAATTTTATAACCCCTCTCACACATGTGAGTTGGATTTTGATTTCCTTAATGTACTTAGGCTCTTAAACACCTAAGCATCTATCCAAAATAAAATAATTAAGTTTTGGAAGGTTTTATAATTTTATGAAATTAATTAAGGGATTAATTAATGAATTAACCCTTAATTAAGGATGGATTAAGGAAGAAAAGGGGGTTTAAGGAATATCTCAAGGAAAGTATCCCAAAATTATTCTTTAAGCCTCGCATTCACTTAATCAAAACTTAATTGACTCAATCAGAGGGTTAAACCACTAATTATACCCTTAATTAAGCTTAATTATATTAAGAGAGTGATTAAAAAATGAACTAGCAATTCCCCTAATCAAGCCATCAATAAATCCCAAGAAAATTAGGGGAGGTAGGAGTCATCTTACTAATTAAGCACAAAAAGTTTGGGATTAATCAAAAGAGTGATTAAAGGGTAATTAGCAAAATAACATTCTTAATAAAATCCAAATTCAGGGAAAAATATTATTCAAAATCTATTAAAATTAATTTTAGAATAGTCTATGTTCAATTATATTTCATATGCAATTTATTTCATAGTTTTTTATTTTTATACACTTAGATATGAATTTTATAAGATTTGGTGATTAATTAGAAATTAAATAATCTCTAATTATATTATTAATCCCATCGACGCGTGTGCGAGCAAACATGCTTTACACGTATCGATGGATTGGTATGCGTCACATCATAGTGTGTGGCGGTTATATGCTTTCTCCTCGGCGATCAAAGATCATACGGAGATTAAAGTCATATTTGGAGAAATTATGGATATTACGCATTTTAATCTTGGCCATCCATCCAAAATGAATGGATGGATGGCCAGAGATTCATCCTTGTCGCTCTCTGTGAGCCATGGAGACTGTCCATATTTTAAGCCATGATCTGAGCTCGATTGAGCTTGGATTGGAATGAAACTCAACCCAGGACATCAACATGTAACCTAGATCACATCTAATGGCTAAAATTCTATGGGATTAACATTCACTTCACAAAGCTCCAAACCATAGCTAGATTAAGCTCAAAAAATGGCTAACCATGTTGAAGGTGATCACTGGCGCTTGATTCCCGTAGAGAAGCTTAGTCCGATTGAGACGAAGCTTTGTTGAAGGTTTGAGCTCTTGAAATTGAGTGGATGCTTCTATGGACCAACTCTCCTTTGCCTTGAGCTTGGTCTTGATTGAGATGGCTCCTCCCCTGCCTTAGGAACTTAGGAAAGAGTTTGGGTGAGTTTGATTGGGGTCCTCAAGGGAATGTGCAAAAGGAATTGCACTGGTTTTGAGTGTGGAGTAATTTAGTTTTTGGTGGAGCTCCCCTATTTTCACACTATGAAAACTGAGAAGATGAAGTTTGATTTCACTCTAGGAAGCTTGGGGAGGCTAAGGAATTGCTTCTCTGACATCCCTAGGTTCAATCAAATTAAGGAATCTCTAATTTGATATGAATTATGGGGAGTATATCTCCCCCTTTGGCAATCAGGCGGTAGAACAAGAGCTTGCCATTTTTGATCAATTGCCTTGATTTAGTGGGTTTGTTAGGCTATTAGATGAGTCATTGAATTTGGTTTGGCCAGAGGAGTGGAATGGTGAACTCCCCATGTGCTCAAAACAAGTGGAGGCATGATTCTCATGTGGCCATTTCAAGGCACGTGCTCGGTTTGGCCATTGGGCTAGGTTGGGCTGACCAAAACCCATTGGGTTGGGTGCACCACTCTCCCTAGTGTTCACTTGATCTAGTAAGAGAGTGTCAAGTGTCCGTGAAGAGGAATTGACCAAATTCCTAATGGATTTGATCAAAATTTACCATATGGCCTAGAGGTAAAATGGTCATTTGAACTTGAATTCAATTTGAGTATGTTTGGTATGATGAGAAAATAGGTTTGGCCAAGTTTCATTGAATTTGGAGTTGGTTTGATGTTGACCCATTTAGGTCATGTGATCAGTCAACTAGGTCAAGTTGACCAATGGTCAAATGGATCAAACCAAGTAAGTTCATATGATCATTTGAAATGCTTTGGTGGCTTTGTTTTGATTCAATTTGGTTTAGGTTTGAATTTGATTCATTTGATTTCATTTAGGTCAAATGGGTCAAGTTGACCAATTTGATCGATTTGACTTATTTGAGCTAGGTCATGTGTAGGTTTAGATTTGGTTGGTCATATGAAAGGGATTGGTATCTTTTTTCCAATCAATTTTGGTTAAGTTTGAATTTGGCTCAATTTAACCCTTTAAGTCAAGTTGGGTTCATGGTCAATTGGGCTAGGTTGAGTCTAGTTAGCCAATTGAGGCTTTGGTTAAGTTCAACAATCATTTTGGAATGAACTTGACCCATTGGTTTCAATTAATTTGGCTTAGATCAAGTTTTGACACATTTTGACTTTTTAGATCAAGTTGGGTCAACTTAGGTCAAGTGGCCAATTGGACTAGGCTAGGCTCAAATATTGACTTGATCAAGTTCAAACATTGGTCATGAAAGAACTTAGATCATTGTTCTCAATCAATTTAGCCTATGGTGGATTTTGGCTATGTTGGGTTTCATTTTGGCTAAGTTTGACTTGGTCAACCCTTTGACACTTGACTTGGTTTGACAATTGATTGATCATCTCATGATGATTGTTGATCATGATGAGAGGCTTAGATGGGCTTAGTTCATTCCAATTTGATTAGGATTAGAATTTGGCTCATAAGGGATACTTTAGGTCACTTTGAGTCAAGTGAGCCTAAGTAGGTCAAATGGCTTGGTCAAAGCTTGATTTGGGTTTGATTGAACTCACATATGGACTTATGATTGAAATATAAATCCATTTACAAGTGGTTTGAAGTCAAATGGGTTTTGATTCATTTGACAATTTCAAGTTCCAAGGGTGAACATGAATTTGAATTGGGTTTGATTTTTGAGTTGAGTTTTAGTTTCATGATTGAAATTTGTGTTTATATTTGGATTCATGATTGTAGGATTGATTGAATCATGAAGGAAAATCAAGGATTTGGCTTGATTTGAAATTGATTTGGCTAAGTTCAAGATTTTGACTTCAAAGGCTTAGGTTGAATTTTGAATGATTTGAGTTTGATTTTTGGAGTTGGTTTTGGTTGTTTGGATTTATATTTCATTTATCTATGTGAATATAAATTAGAATATAAATTGGTTATGAGAAAATTTCATGAACTTGAAGTGATTTCAACATGATTTGAGCTAAGTCGATGAGAGGGGATCAAAGGACTTAGGAAAGATTTGATTTGATTTTGGGTTTAGTTTGATTGATTTGAATTTATATTTCATATATATATATATGTATATGTATGTGTGTGTGTGTGTGTGTGTGTGTGAATATAAATGAGAATATAAATGAGTTGTGAGAAAATTTCATGAGTTTGAATTGATTTTGGCTAAGTCCATAAGAGGGAAATCAAAGTGACTTAAGAAAGATTTTGAAATTTGATTTGAATTTCAATCATGAGTTTCAATCATGGATTTCAATCATGTGGAATTGATTTGAGTTTGGAGAAAATCAATTAAGCTGGAATTGATTTGAGTTTGACTTGAAGGGAGGAAGTGAGGATTGGTTCAAGCTATAGGGCAGGCAAATTTTTCTAACATCCCTAAAGCATGACCTATTCCTATGGATAACTCTTCTAAGTCCCTAAGACTAGGTTGAGTGTCCACATAATCACTAGATGTGTCTTAAGACTAAGGATCTCTTAAAGTATAAAAGAAGTCTTATGTCTAAGATGGAGGAGTTGAGAGCTCATTCTAAAAATGAGGTTAATAATAATTTTAATGGAATTTTCTTTAAAATACCTTTAAAATGAGTCCTTATTTATATTTTTTGAATTTTTTAAAATTAGTTATGAATTATGAAAGTTTTAACCTTAAAAACCAATTAATTAACCAAATTAAGCATTAATCCCATCGATGCCACATGGCGCGTTGACGGCATGCTTTTCACGTGGTGTTGTGGGATTGGCTATTAAAGTTGTCACATCCGCGGCTGACTTAGATGGTGGTGGGATGCCCTTTCTCATGGACCGTTCGATCTAAGATCGGACGCCACGATCAAACTCACGGTTAAGGAGAGATCAAGCAATGGATCTAGTGTGATTTGATCAGAGCCGTTCGTTCCACTTATGCAAAATGGATGGCTCATGATCTCTCTCCTACGAGCAAAGAACGACGGAGCCTGTCCGCCATGGATCGCTCAATCTAAGCTCACCCGTGCTTGGATTCACTCCAAAATCAACCTACACCTTTACAGATCCATGAAGATCCAATGACTAGGATGGGCTCACATGCAAATTTTCTTTAAAATAGACCAACCCATTTTACTTAAAGCTCAGTTTCAATGGATTTACCTTACCGAAACTAAAACTAGCAGTTCGCGTACTTGAGAAAGTTTCGTCTAGTTTAGATGAAACCCTGTTGAGCAACAATTAGATTGGTTCTGAGTGGATTGCTCAATTGGCCAAGAACGGTGCTTTGGAGCTTCGACTTTGATCGAAGTCCAGCCTCCGGTTGATTTGAAGCTCAGGAAAAGGCTTGGGTAGCTTCAACGAGATATGTGAAAGGTGTGTGTAAGAAGAATTGAAGTTTGGATCGGGATTGAGCTCCCCTATTTCAGTTTTGCACAAGAAGAGAAAATCCAAGGTGGGGAGGCCTTGGGGAAGCTCTGAGGAGTGCTAGGACATTTCATTTCACTCTTGGGAGCTAAAATGAATTGAATGCCAATGAAATCTTGTTTGAATTGAGGGGGGTATATCCCTCAATTGAGGTGGACAGACTGGATTGTCTCCTATTTTTTGGCCAGCCAACGGCTGCCAGGGCACCGGAGTGGTCACCATCATGTCCACGTGGCTCGATTTGATTGGAGGAGTGCTTGGGAGGTGACTCAAGGCTTGATATGGTATGATCTCCTTACTTGGATCCAATGGGTACTCGACTTGCAACTCACGTCCCTTTGGTCCATGGCAAGTCTTAGCTCGCTTTAAGTGGGCTAGGAGGTTAGGTCAAACCTCAAATGAGGTGAGTGAGGGCTGCCAAGTGATGGGAGATTGAACTTTGCCATTTATGGGTGGAATCCTATGTAAAGAGGGCTTGACCAATATGCAATGGCTTGGATTTGACTCACTTGATTTTTGGGTTGACTTTAGGCTAACCCAAGATGGGTTTGGGTCGGGTTTGATTAGCCTCCAATGGATCATGGGTTGGTGTCATGATTTTAACCCAATTTGGCCATTTAGGCTAATTTGGGTCAACTTGGGTGAAATGGAATTTTGGTTTGGCTCAATTGATGGTCAAGTCATGTTCAAACATTGATCATGGGTTGGTGTGAATCAATAGTTTCAATCAATTTGGTGTATGGTGAGTTCTGGCTAGTTTTGGTTCATATGGGCTAAGGGTTGACTTGGTCAAATGACCAAGTTGACTCAGTTTGACCCAATTCAAGGTAATTGATCATCCTAGGGTGATTATTGATCATGATATGAGCCTTGATGGGCTTGGTTCAATCCAATTGGATTAGATCTTGGCACAAAAATGCTTTTTAGGCTAGTTTGGGTTAAGTGAGCTTAAGTGGATCAATTGTCTTAGTTTTGGTTTAATTAAAATTTAGTTGGATTTATATATGAGCCCAGGATTGAAATATAAATTCAACTGCAATCAATTTGGAGTCTAATGGACTTTGGCTCATTTGAAGTTCTTAAGTTAAAAAGGCTAACTTGGGCTTGACTTGAGTTGACTTGAGTTTGGTTTGATGATTGGAGGTTTCATTTATATTTGGATAGATGATTGAAGGAATGATTGATTCAAAGAAAATTCATTGATTTTAGCTTGATTTAGGTGGGTTTTGGTTAAGTCTAAGGAATTGGCTTAAAAGGCTTGAATTGAATTTTGATTTGATTTTGGATTTGGTTATGGCTATTTGAATTTATATTTCATTTATATTTGTGAATATAAATGACTTATGAGAAAATCAGTTGAGTTTGGAGTGATTTAGAAGCAAATTTGACTAAGCTTATGGGGGTAGGTCAAAAGAGCTTATAAGGAAATTGATTTAGTTTGATTTAGTTTTGGTCATTGGAATGTGAGTTTCATTTATATTTGTGAATATAAATAAATATATAATTGATTTATAAATAAACCAATTGATTTTGGGTTGATTTGAATGGGATTTATCTAAGCTTAAGGAGGTAAGGTCCATATGGCTTAGGAAGGGTCTTAGTTGGATTTAGATTTAGTTTAGTTTAGTTTTGGTCATTTGGATTTATATTTCATTTATATTTATGAATATAAATGAAGATATAAATGATTTATGAAGATATCAATCAAATTTGGGTTGAATTTAGTAGAGATTTGGCTATGTCTATGGAATTCAATCATAAGGTTTATGAAGAATTTTGGACTTGAATTTGATCATGAGATTGAATCATTTGAAGTTAGATTTGGATTGGAATTTGATAGTTTGATTGAAGGATTGAATTGATATTTGAGAATATCAAATGAATTGAGATTGATTTGAATTTGGCAAAGGCTAAGTCCATAAGATGAAATCAAAGGGCTTAGGAAGAGTTTTGAATTTGAGTTTGATCATGGATTTCAATCAAATGTTTTTTTTTTTTTTTAGAATTTAGAATTGGATTTGGAATTTGAATTGAGATTTAGGGTTTGGAGATTTGAATTTGGATTGGATTGGAGAAGGTGCATATGGATTAGGTTTAGGCCATAGGGTGGATGATTCCCTTAAGTCTTAAAAGGCATGCCTAATCGTGATTAACCATTTTAAGTCTCTAGCTTAGCAAGATTTACCTAATCGTGTATTAAAGAACTCTATATATATATATATATATATATATATATCTATATATATATATATATATATATATATATATATATATATATATATATATATATATATATATATATATATATACACACTCTGATTTTGAAGAATTGATGCTCTCAATTATAAGCTTTTATGAGTGTTTGTTTTATATTTATATTAAAAATTCTAATGATGTTTTAACAAATAGTGCTTGGCATAAGCCTAAATAAAAAATGGCAAGTGAATTTTTAAATCCATCAATTATGTCCTTACTAAAAAAATTCATGTTTCACCTCTACTTATAAAATCCTTGAAAAATTACTACTTATTTAACTTGTTAAGTGATATATCATGGATGAGTACGATTGGTTTTATTTAAAATACTAATTTTAATTTTTTTTTTATATATTTAATATATTATGAGATTTTTTTTAATAAAGTTAAAAGTAAATATCTATATTATTGGATATGAGTGACTTTCATGTTTCAAGCTTCTACGAGCTTCCTAACTTGCGGCCGACGGCACCGTAGAGTGGATCGTAACGGCGTCACACCGTCGTTAAGGAAGTCGCTGGAGAACTACAAGAATTTTAATCCAACGGCCAGTGAATTAGTTGGGAAAATTAGACGGTGTTAGATGATAGCACGTTGAACATGGCTTACGCCGTCTTACAAGACTGCTGCTAGAAATAGTGTACAGATAAAAACACGAAACAGCGATATCTGCCCCATTGAAACATGCCACGAAGGAAGGAAAAAATTTGAAAAGTAACAACAAACCAAACGCAGCCCAGGCCCAAACTTTCATGGGCTAGATGAATGGTGGCTTGGACCTTTGAAATTAAAGAAAATCATAGTGCCCTCTCTAGTAGAAATCTTTCATATAAGTGTGATAACTGTAATCTAATCTTCTTTTCAATTTTAGAAGATGAAATTAGAAAGTTGGGGATTCTAGCTTTATTTTTATGATTGTAGTAGAGATTGTTAGAAAAATAGTAGAGAGTGATTGTTAAAGAATGCTTAATTGTCGTAATAATGACAATGATAAATAAACCAAGATAATAAATAATAGTTATTAATATCGTTGATGTCATGATACTCGGCACTCTCAAATGAAAGTCTCTCATATATGAAGAATGATAGTCCATTAAAGTTTTATAGATGTCATTGTAATAAATTTATTCGAATTTTAAAATACTTCAAATGGCCTACATTTATTCATTTGATTACAAATCATTTTTTCCATCATTTAATTCTATAATGAGCTTAAAATTGAGTGATCTTAAGCTCATTAAATTTCTCTTATTGAGACATTTAATTTAGCTATAAATATTTATAATTCAAAGATTTTTTTCAAATACTTTCATTCGGACTTGAGTGTTTGATTATGCTTATTTGGACTAAAATTTAAAGATTTTTTAGACAATTGGGGCTAGGGGTGTAAATGAGCCAAGCTTGAGCTAGCCGAAACTTTGTTCGTGTTTGGCTCATTTAAAAATTATTCTATTTGTATTCATCTCGTGTTTGAAATAGCTCAAAATTTCAATATTCGTGTTCGGCTCGAAAAGCAATAATCCGAAAATTCTGGAAGATGAAGGATTTGAACTTGAGTTAATCTTCTATATGACAAAACTCCAACCAATAAGCTATGCTTGCAACCATAATATAATATGATTTTTTATTTCGAGCCAAATTGAGTCGAACATGATCGAACGAATAATTGTTCATGTTCGGCTCGTTTATAAAACCTAAGCTTGAAATATTTGTTTGTGTTTGGTTCACTTGCTTAATGAATGAGCCAAACACAAGCTGTTTGTGAACAATGAGCTTTTTTTATAACCATAATTGGGGCTATCTCATTAAGATATTATGTTCAACTATAAATTGTTGAAATCAAAGTAAATAACTTTGAATTTAATTTTGAAAGTTTTCACCTCAAATATTTCATCAAAATTCTCACTTGATCATACTAATATTATGATGACATATTAATATATTCGTTGAGTTATGTTATTTATTTTGAGGGATTATTTTTTTTCGCGCAAGCATTTGATATAGAGTATTTAAGATCTGAACTTTTTTTTTTTTTTTACTTCATGCTCAAGCATCATTTTTTTAGGAGCTCTAACAATTAACTACATATTGATGTTTTGAGCATACCAAATTAAGAAATTCAAATGAATTTAATTTTATTACATTATTTATACTTATTTAATAAAAATGGTATTCATATATATGTCCCATTGCATTATCATTCTTTGTCTTACTAAGTAGATATAACTTTGAGGGCAATGATGGTCACTTTCAAATTGTCATAACTTCGTAGAACAATAATTTATAAGATGGACTATATGTAATATACATCGTCACAACAGCCTTATATGCATAGACAATTGAACTCACATATGATATGAACCATGGATTGTTAACATATAAGAAATTTCTAATACACCTAAATTTGCATTTTTTTTTAAAAAAAAAAAATTTTAATGTTAGATCATTGTGAATCTATTGTACGCATTCCATGATGTTAGCCTAATAAGTATTTTTAATGGGTGATCATGCAAGTGATAATAAATTTGTGTGTAAATTAGGTTAATCGATGTTATAACTTATTAAAATATACTACAAATTGTTGACATGAATTTATGTAATTCAACATTATTTGGGTCCTCTAGTGTATGATTTAGTAACATATTTGTTATATATTTCTAACTTAATATAGTATTTTATGTGTGATATGACCCTGAAAATTCCTACAAGACGAATCTTGATGCAAAGCAACATCGTAAATTGAACGGTGAGATCAAGATCTTGAAATATCATTGGAAACTTTGAGACATCGTTAAATTTCTAAAAGCTCTCAAATATAGAGTGTTTATAATCAAATCGGCGCCTCGACGAGTTCCAACAAGCCAAAGATCTTACACTTCATTTGAGCATTAAAATACACAAAATATATCATATGATCAAGAATCATCATGAGCCGTCAGATGGAGGAGTGGTTGGACTTTGCATGTATTTACAGACGCTCCTCCAATCTATAAATAGCTCTCATTCCTCATATGAGGGAGGCATGAGAAGGCAAGCAAGAGAGAGGAGAGCTAAAGATCCTCCAAGCACAATCGCGTGCCACTCGACAGGTCGCCACCGCCGTCGGCCGCCGCCTACCACCACCGTCTCCTCGTGCCGTCGACCATCCGGCCATCATCACCACCACTATCAACATCGTCCAACATAGCCAACATCGCCGCCAACATCGCCGTCAACATCGTTGTTATAAATCGTTGTCCCTTTCTCATATACAATTGTAATCCCTTATCGAAGATATTGTACTTTGAAAGCATACATAAGCTTTTCGGGCTAAGCCTGATTTTTCCCTCTTTTGAGATTTTCCACGTAAAAAATTGAGTTTTATTATTCACTTTTAAATACGTGTGTGTGCTGGATTTCCCAACGGCGAAAACTTTACTCTACCGAATCGGTTTTCTAGCACGCAGTCAGTGGCCGTCGTGGGATGGATTCCCATTATTTCATCTTGTATGGCAACCAAGTTTCCCAACAAGATCAAAACCATCATCGAGGTGGATCATTTCAAGCTTTTAAAGAGCGCAAGCGAATAATGAAAATTCATCAAACTTTATTCCTTGATTACGGAACGGGGCAACTCTTAATCTCAAAAGATAAGCAAGTCGAACACCAATGAAAAGGCAAAGATCAATAGTCAACTCGCTACAAGCTCACAAATATTCGACCTCTTCCATACGGGTTAACGCCATCGAGTAAACACTCGACAAATAACTCGGGATAGGTCAAAACGCCCAGTGGACTTCCGTTCTTCCATACGGGTTAACGCCATCGAGTAAACGCCTTCGATAAACAACCCGGGATAGGTCAAACGCCCTGGTGGACTTCTGCGATCTCTTCCATACGGGTTAATGTCATCGAGCAAAAGCTCGACAAACAACCCGGATAGTCAAAATGTCCTTGGTGGACTTCGACCTCTTCCATGCGTTAACGCCATCGAGTAAACGCTCGACAAACAACCTAGGTCTAAACATCCTTGGTGGACTTCTGCGATCTCTTCCATAATGTCATCGAGCAAAAGCTCGACAAACAACCAAGAAAAGTCAAAACGCCTTGGTGGACATCCCACGGCCTCTTCCATACGGGTTAACGTCATCGAGCAAAAACTCTGACAAACAACCCAGGAAAGGTCAAAAGGTCCTTGGTGGACTTTCCACGACCTCTTCCATATAGGTTAAGCGTCGTCGAATAATATTCCGACCAAACAACCTCGGATAGGTCAAAAATCCTTAGCGGATTCAATTCAACCCCTTCCACAGTTAACGCCATCGCTAACTGCGGACAAATAACCTCGAATGGGTCAAAATTCTCCGGATTCAATTCAACCTCTTCCATACAGTTAACGCCATCGTAACACCGACAAACAATCTGATAGGTCAAAATCCTCAACGGATTAATTCGACCTCTTCCATATAGTTAACGTCATTGGGTAACACTCGACAAACAACCTCGGATGGGTCAAAATCCGCCGTGGATTCGACCTCTTCCATACAGTTAACGTCCATCGGGTAACACTCGACAAACTACCGGATGGGTCAAAATCCCGGATTCAATGCAACCTCTTCCACGGTTAACGCGTAACTCGACAAACAACCTCGAATCAAAAAATCCTCGCCGGATTCAATTCAACCCTTCAGTTAACGCCATCGCTTAACACTCGACAAACAACCTGGATGGGTCAAAATCTCGGATTCAATTCAACCTCTTCCATACAAGTTAACGCCATCGGGTAACACTCTGACAAACAACCTCGGATAGGTCAAAATCCTCAACGGATTCAAATTCCTCTTCCATATAGGTTAACGCCAGGGTAACACTCGACAAACAACCCGGATGGGTCAAAATTCTCGGATTCAATGCAACCTCTTCCACAGGTTAAGCCATCGGGTAACACTCGACAAACAACCTTTGATGGGTCAAAATCTCGCAGATTGTAACCTCTTCCACGGGATAATGTCATCAAGTCTCGACAAAACAACCTCGGATAGTCAAAGATCTCCGTCGGCCGACGAACTCGCCACCACGCCGGCGCTGACTACGTTGCCCATCGCTGCCGACCATCGCCGGCAATCTTGCCGGTCACCACTATCGCCATCGGTTATCCGCTGACTTAACGTCGTTGCATCGTTGACGCTGCTAGCGCCGCCGACCACGCCGTCGCAACCATCAGATTATCGCTGCTGACCGCTGCCGGTTATCGCTGTTGACCATCACCGGCAATCTCGCCGGACCACCATCGCGGTTATCTCGCATTCACCGACGCTAGCATCGTTGACCATGCTCGTCGCGCATTAACCTCCCCAGTTGGTGTCGCTGCGCTGGTTGCCTTGACCACTCGCTAACCATCGGCCGGCCACACGGCCGTCGACCACTATGGTCGCCACCATCGCCAGATCGTTGCCAACCCCTCGTTCGTTATCGCCTTGATCGCTTCCAAACCCGGACGTCCGCAAGCCGGTGACGCTCTTCGAGGGAAAACTGGAACAACGACGTAGTACCGTGGGTCTTGATCGCCCAAACCCGGACGGTCTGGCGGTGACGCCTCTTCGAGGGAAAATCGAACAACGACGATGCGGGTCTGATCGCCTCCAAACCCGGACGGTCCGCCAAGGCCGGTTAACGCCTCTTTCGAGGAAAAACCGGAACAACGACGTAAGTACCGCGAGCCTTGATCGCCTCCAAATGACCTTCTCTAAAGGAGAAGAGAAGGTGTCTTCTCCGCCCTAGGGGTTTTATAGACCAGGAAAAGGATAAAACCGCAAACTGCGAAACAAACCGTCATTATTCGCAGAAGGCCGCGCCGCTCAGACAGGCCAGCCCGCCGCTCCATGTCGCCGCTCATGGGTCAACTGGCTCGCCAGGCGACGGTCTGGCGAACCGCCGGGCCACGTCGCACCGCTCAGGCGCTTAATCGCCGGTCCATGGCTCAGATCGCTCATGGCCCGCGAATCGCCGCGACGGTCATAACGTTCCGGCCAGGCCGCGACCCGCCCATGTTTCAGCCACAACTCGGCCAGATCTTCACTGTGACGGCCAAATTGCAGCCACCGCGCGACTCGACGCTGACACCCCGCTCCGCTCAGCGATCTAATATTCACCGACGATCCGTGTTCAACGATTCGTTCGACCACGTTAAACCATGGCCATGCGCCGCGGCCCATGGCCGCTCATGATGTACCCGCTGGCGCATACCATGCGCCGGAAGCTCCGTCGCACCTGATGGTCAGAACTCAAATTCGCACTACGATACTCATCACTCATTTCACCAGACTTCAGTCATAATCTTGTGCTCTATGAAGATCTAAATATTTTTGGAGATAATGTCATCCAAAATAGGGGCAACCGATATGACAAAAATTCCTCTCACACGAATCTTGATGCCGAAAGCAAGCTGATCAGAAATTGAAACTGGTCGAGATCAAGATCTTGAAATATCATTGGAAACTTTGAGACATCAGTTAAATTTCTAAAAAGCTCTCAAATATAGAGTGTTTATAGTCAAATCGAGCGTCTCGACGAGCCGGTTCCAACAAGCCAAAGATCTTACAATTCTGACTTCATTTGAGCATTCAAATACACAAAATATATCATATGATCAAAGGAATCATCATGAGCGTCATGGAGAGTGGTTGACTTTGCATGTATTGAGATGCCACCTCCAATCTATAAATACCTCATTCCTCATACGAGGAGGCCAAGTGAAGGAGAGGAAGCAAGAGAGAGAGAGAGCTCTAAAGATCCTCCAAGCACAATCGCGGCCACTCGAGTTGTCACCGTCGCCGCCGCCGCCACCACCGTTGGTCCTCGCCGCCGTCGACCATCAGTGTCGGCCATCATCACCGACCACTATCGTCAACATCGCCGAATATCATTGCCAACATCGTCGTCAACATTGTTCGTTACAAGAATCGTTGTCCCTTTCTCATATATTACGTAATCCGGATCGGAAGATCTTGTACTTTGAAAGATACATAATGGAAGCTTTTCTTGGCCAGTGATTTTTCCCTCTTTTGAGATTTTCCACGTAAAAGGAGTTTTATTGTTCACTCTTTAAATACACTGTGTACTGGATTTCCCAACTGGCGAAAAACTTTTACTCTACCGCAACTGGTTTTCTAGCACGCAACAATGTGCATCATTTTATAATTATATGAGTTGATCTTAATAATATTTTTTCTTTTGTGTATTAAGCTCCTATTATAGGATAAAATTGGCAAATGACTAAAATTCCCTCACATTTATCCTTTTATCCCAATTTGCTGCCAATTGCATTTCTTTTCTTTTTGTGTTAGACATTTATTTTCTTTTCTTTACGTCTGTCACATACATGTTCAGCAGGCTCTGATATATAGTTCTCACGAGTCCCTCTGATCAGCTGAAAGAGAGTTGAGTGGCATTTACCGGATCGAGTGCTGCACTAGTTTGGCCTCATTCCCATAATAGATGTGGCACCAGTTGACCCTAGTTTTAAAAGGGTCGATGGTCGGGGTAAAGCGGATGTCGACTGGGTTGATTACCACCAGGCGCACATTGCCGCTTGGGAGAGGCAGAAGGATTACCTCGTCGAGGGCTTAGATAAGGATGTGGACATGATGGCGACTATCAGCTAGTACATGTGCTGGTTGAGATCGTGGGCTTCAATCTATTTAGGTCGCCTACGATCCTCCGACCACTTATCTAAAGCACCAGAGCGTATATATAAGTGCTAACATAAGTATTCACTTGAATTCAATATGCGAGAGCTAATTTCACATACTATTTTTTTGTGAGCACATTTCAGAACTTGGACATCTTTGACTTAGTGGATGAGCACGAGCGAGCCGCCGACGATGGTGCACTATGTAGAGACTTGATCAGGTGTACATTGGGGACACATATTACGGATCGAGCCTGAGGTACCACACCATTTGAGCCGGCCATCTACATATCTGATCGGTCCATCTATGCGTCGATCCAGTCCTTCTACGTCTGCCCTACATATGAGTCACAACCACCTATCTTCCGTCTGACGATCCGCACGCCAAGTTCTTATTGGGGCCACCATCAGCGCGTGATCATCCCATGCACCATCGTACACAGATTCCACGCAGACGTGGCGCGATGTATAGGATAGTCTATTTGTGTGTCTGTACTACATTTGTTCTTATCTATTTCATTTTTATTTATGTATCATCAATCTATGTAAATACTTGTATTCAAGTCTTGGAATGAAAACTTGTAAATAAAAAAGTTCGATTTTGTCATTGTTGTAAAAGCTTTAGAATAGGCATGATTGATCAAATGAAAGAAAGCAACTCAATTAAAATCTGTACCAAGAGCTAACATAATCTAACCCAATTGAGGCATAAACTAAACTTCTTTGAATTGGGCAAGAGCTAAAGTAGCTCCTAAAAGTACTTTCTTAATTATGTAAATAAAAAAATAAAAAAAATATCAAGTGGTCGCTAGCTAATGCCCGCTTAACTAAGAATTACGCCAGTCAGTTATCAACATAGTATTCACTAATTGAAGAATCATATTTAAATTTTTTTAGCAATACTTAATTATGTAATTAAAGTTTTAATCATACTTAATTTTTAAAAAATGCCCTAATAAAAATGCTAATTTTAATTTTTTTTTATGTATATTTAATATATTATGAGATATTTTTTTAGTAAAGTTAAAAGTAAATGTTTATATTATTGGATATGAGTGACTTTCGTGTTTCAAGCTTCTACAAGCTTCCAAACTAGTGGCCGACGGCACCGTAGAGTGGACCGTAACGGCGTCACACCGTCGTTAAGGAAGTCGCTGCAGAAATGCAAGAGTTTTAATCCAACGGTCAGTGAATTAGTTGGGAAAATTAGACGGTGTTAGATGATAGCACGTTGAACATGGCTTACGCCGTCTTAGAAGACTGCTGCTAGAAATAGTGTACATATAAAACACGAAACAGCGATATCTGCCCCATTGAAACATACCACGAAGGAACGAAAAAAATTGAAAAGTAACAACAAACCAAACGCAGCCCAGGCCCAAACTTACATGGGCTGGATGAATGGAGGCTTGGACCTTTGAAATTAAAGAAATCATAGTGCCTTCTCCAGTTGAAATCTACCATATAAATGTGATAACTGAATCTAATCTTCTTTTCAATTTTAGAAGATGAAATTAGAAAGTTGGGGATTCTAGCTTTGTTTTTTGTGATTGTAGTGGAGATTGTTAGAAAAATAGTAGAGGGTGACAGTTAGTTGTCGAGTCATAATAATCGGACAATAATAGTCGAATGAAGATAATAAGGCAATAATAGTTATTTGTGTCGCGTGCTAGAAAATAAGTTGCGTTAGAGTAAAAGTTTACACTCAATATTTGAGAGATTTTTAAGGGTTTAACTGATATCCCAAAGTTTCCAATGATATTTTAAGTTCTTGAGGATCTTATCGGTTTTTAACGCAAGATTCGTCACTAAGAATTTTGATTATATCAATTTGTAATATCGTTGATGTCACGTGTCTGATAAGACTTCGAGGCACTCTTAAAATTTAGCACGAAAGTCTCTCATATATGAAGAATGATAGTACATTATAGTTTTTTAGATGCTATTGTAATAAATTTATAAGAATTTTAAAATGCTTCAAATGGCATACATTAATTCATTTGATTACAAATCATTTTTTTCATCATTTAATTATATAATGAGCTTAGAATTAAGTGATCTTAAGCTCATTAAATCTCTCTTATTGAGACATTTAATTTAGCTATAAACATTTATAATTCAAAGATTTTTTTTCAAATACTTTCATTTGGACTTGAGTGTTTGATTATGCTTATTTGGAATAAAATTTAAAGATTTTTTAGACAATTGGGGCTAGGGGTGTAAATGAGCTGAGCTTGAGCGAGTCGAATCTTTATTTGTATTTAGCTCATTTGAAAATTACTTTATTTGTGTTCGGCTCGAAAAACAATAATCCTAAAATTCTGGAAGATGAAGGATTTGAACTTGAGCCAATCTTTTGTATGACAAAAGCTTCAACCAATAAGCTATGCTAGCAACCATAAAAATATGATTTTTTATTTCGAGCCAAATTAAGCCGAACATGATCGAACGAAGGATTGTTTGTTTCGTTTATAAATCAAACTTGAAATATTTGTTTGGTTTTGTTTAACGAATGAGCTGCACACAAGTTGTTTGTGAACAACGAGCTTTTTTTACAACCATAATTGGGGCTATCTCATTAAGATATTATATTCAACTATAAATTGTTGAAATCAAAGTAAATAACTTTGAATTTAATTTTGAAAATTTTCACCTCAAATATTTCATCAAAATTCTCATTTGATCATACTGATATTATGATGACATATTAATATATTTGTTGAGTTGTGTTATTTATTTTGTGGGATTTTTTTTTTTTGCGCAAGCATTTGATATAGAGTATTTAAGATCTTAACTTCATGCTCAAGTATCATTTTTTTAGGTGCTCTAACAATTAACTACATATTGATGTTTTGAGCATACCAAATTAAGAAATTCAAATGAATTTAATTTTATTACATTTATTTGTACCAATTTAATAAAAATGGTATTCATACATATGTCCCATTGCATTATCATTCTATGTCTTACTAAGTATATATAACTTTGAGGGCAATGATGGTCACTTTTAGATTCTCATAACTTTGTACAATAATGATTTATAAGATTGACTATATGTAATATACATTGTCACAACGACCCTATATGCTTAGACAATTGAACTCACATATGATATAAACTATGGATTGTTCACATATAAGAAATTTCTAATACACCTAAATTTGTTTTTTTTTTAATGTTTGATCATTGTGAATCTGTTGTACGCATTCCATGATGTTAGCCTAATAGTTTTTTTTTATGGGTGATCATGCAAGTGATAATAAAATTATGTGTAAATTAGGTTAATCGATGTTATAACTTATTAAAATATACTACAAATTGTTGACATGAATTTATGTAATTCAACATTATTTGGGTCCTCTAGTGTATGATTTAGTAATATATTTGTTATATATTTCTAACTTAATGTAGTATTTTATGTGCATCATTTTATAATTATATGAGTTGATCTTAATAATTTTTTTTTTTGTGCATTGAGCTCCTATTATATGATAAAATTAGCAAATGACTAAAATTCCCTCACACTTATCCTTTTAACCCAATTTGCTACCAATTGCATTTCTTTTCTTTTTGTGTTAGACATTTAAAGGAAAGGGAAAAAAAAGGAGAAAGGGAAAAAAGTAGAAAGAAAAAGCTCATTTTTGGATGACCTAGGGTCTACTTTGAGAGTCAAATCAGTTTAGAAAGTTAGTTAACTATATATAGAATTTCATTCTCTTTATATAAAACTTAATCATTATTGTTTATGTAGGATTTATTACAATATTCCCTCATTTTAATATCATCATGAGTATTTATTAAATTTTCATTCCATATTTATAGTAGTATTCATAGTATACTATTTCATAAGCATTCATGAGTATTTATGAACATTTTAAAGCTTAGATTTAGCATGTACAAAGAATTGCATATAAGCTATATATAATTGTAGATGACATGAGTTGGTTTTTATAGGTTTTGTGCCCAAGTATTCCACATATCTAAGCATGATATGTCAAGTGATTTCTTATAAACCATGTTCTCGCAAACATGCATGATCCTAATGTAAATCATGACATAATTTCATTTACTCCCTATAGAAATAATTCATAGTTGATGATATAGACCAGTGTTAGTTAATATTATCCATATTCTCTTTTATGGTGGTACTTAAACAATATGTAAAATTATTGACTACATTTTATCTCTATTAATGTCTTTGATTATTGATAGGGCATACGCAGTGTTATAATGTGCAAAGAATGAGGGACTCTAGGTTAGACATAAAAGCATCAATTTAGGATTCTCGTATGATGTCGTTATGAGCAATAAAAAAAAATATTTTCAATGAACTTAATAAAACGACTGCAATGATTTTTAATCTTTAAATTATTAGTCCATGATTATGACTATTAAGCATATGTTAACACCATATGTTCATTCATCTGAGGTCAAATAATTTGTAATTGATTGAAGATGATGTTTTGCCAATACTAATGTTTATGGTAGATTTAATAGTAAAAAAATATTATTAGATTTGATATATTGAGTAAATTAAAAGCATAAAATATGACCAATAGTACTTCACAAACATATAATAAATTGCAAAATATGCCTTGATATAAATAAAATTAATCTACCATTAAAAAGTATGTGTGTGTACACACACATATGTATGTATATACACACACACACATGGTTTGCATCATCTTTTTGAGCATCTGTTATGCTTATAACATTCAATAGGATATCTTACTTATGGAGGTGAAGACGAACATTCTCAACTTAAATATTTAACAGCCTTTGAAATACTTTTAAGATAATCATTGTCTATCTCTACACTATATTCTTGAGTTCTTAAAACTTGACGTCCTCTTCTTAAAATGATAAGGCCTTTGGATATCTTTTAAAAGAGATGCAAATATTTATCCAAAAAAAATGTTGATGATATAAATATTCATCCTCATTATTTAGGCTACTTATTTTTTACACCGAAAAAATTATTTTGGGCTTTATAAGAACTCAAATAAATGTGTTTCCATAAGACAAATTAATTAATACTTTTATAAAAAAAATTCATATACATATGATATTATTTTTTCAATGCTAGGCTCTTCAAAGAATCTCTCTCTCTCTCTCTCTCTCTCTCTATATATATATATATAAACACATGCACAAATACACATAAGCATACAAAAATGATAATTGTCATGCTATGATAAAATAAAATAGGGCATAGCATTGAAATTTAACTAAATAATTTAAAAGTGATAGCTCATTTTTTTTTTTTTAATTCAAGGTAATATATACATAATTTTAAACTTACCAGATCACCTTAAGCTTAAGAATCAGAGTTCCACGCCTCCATACATCTAGCCCATGAAAGTTTGGGCCTGGCCTGCATTTGGCCTGTTGTTACTTTGCAATATTTTCTTTCTTCGTGGCATGTATCAATGGGGGCAGATATCGCTGTTTCGTGTTTTTATCTGGACACTATTTCTGGCAGCAGTGGTCTAAGATGGTGTAAGCCACGTTCAACGTGCTATCATCTAACACCGTCCAATCTGCTCAACTAATTCACTGGCCGTTGGATTAAATCTCTAGCATTTCTCCAGCGACTTCCTTAACGACGGTGTCACGCCGTTACGGTCCACATTTGAGCCCCACGAAAATCCGGGCTTAATTTTTAAATTAGGCTTGATTAATAACTTAATTAGCTAATTAGGTCATAAAAAAATTAAAATAGCGCGCTGACGGCGACTTAGTGGCTTAACCAATCACCCGACGTGACTAGCCATAAATTATTTTAAAAAAAATTTAAGTAGACAGCTCCTATTTTTTGGCCATATCAGGTTCATCATATTTGATGTGCGGTATCGTTGGAAGAAATGAAAAACTAAACAAGTTTCATGTTGATAACTTTCGATAATCTTTCGTAGTAGTTTTTGAATGTATGAATTTTTTCGAAAGTTAAAGTTATCAAGGTACCCATTTTCATATAATACAAGAATGTTGAATATATATGATTCTTTGGTAATATCAAACACTCTCAATATATTCTATATATAAACTGAGTTTTAATGGGTTTATTCATTCTTAAAAAATAATCAGCTTTTTTCTTATATTTGAAGATATTATCTTACACTTGCTAACATTTCATTCTCCAAAACACATTAAAACTAATAATGTGAATTTCGACTCGAGATATACCTCCATTTGACTCTTTACCATAATAAATACATATATGACAAAAAGTTATTAAATCAGATTTGAACTATATGTAATTCCACATTGAATCTTCCCTCCTCGCATGTGAATTAACCAAAATAAATAAACAGTAAACAACTCTAGGATTGTACAATGAGGAGTAACTGAATAGTAAACATAACAAACATAAAAACAGTCACAAATATATGCCATCAACCGTATAAAAAAGATAATACATCTATCTCGTCGATGCCTGCGTGGTGGAATCGCATTGCTACCAGGAGTGTAATGGGATGGTGGTCGCCGCGGCCGATCACATAGATGATGCTGTCGATGGTCCTCCTCCTTTGCCACTTGCTCCACGGGGTGTTGCGAACATCCTAAGTCTCAGAATACACATATAAGCTCGAAGTAGTAAATACCGTGATACACTCCATATGGCGATGTCATATGGAATGATGATGGACCATATGTCACGGACAAATGCGGTGTCATGGGTGCATCCGAGACCACATCTTCTCGACAATACCGAGGTGTAAATGTATAGGTAGACTGTTCCACCATTGGCATAGAGGATGGCCCCACATCCATCGATGGAACATCTACCTGCGCTGATGCAGAAGTGCCTGGAATGTTAGTATCCCTGTATCTACTGTTGAAGATATGCATATTTCGCCGCAGTCCCACGCACAATTCCTCATATTCATCGAAAGATTTCTGACATTACGTATCATCACCTCTGACGAAATAGCACTGGAATATGTCCTCAGTATTCAAGATGTGCTCATGCTGCAAATACAAAAATTTATATCAGTGTTTCGTTGTTACAAGGAAAAGCAAATTGTAATACTTTGCATATAGACTAACCATCAAGCGTTCCAGGCCGGGTAGTATGTCGGAGGAAGTGTCTGCTTTTCGATATAAAGTGAAGCCCAATAACAATACAATCTCATGTATTGGTTGATCGCTGGCTCCTGATCATGCTGTGATGAATCCACCATGACAACTGACTCATGTCTGCGCTCCCACTGTGCAATGTAAAGGTGGTGGTAATCAACCCAATCAACATAAGCTTTTTCCTCGGCCATCGACTCGTACGAATGTTGGATCTATCAGAGCAACATCAATCGTAGGAGGCATGTTAAACTGTCTGAGCACATGATCAGGCATGTACCACTCTACCCTCTTCCAACATATGATCCAGCTACATATATTTCCTCTCTCAGAATATATATTCGCACGCAAGTGGATCTAATGTCCATATGGCTCCCAGATGACCTACATATATATCATAAGTTATTCTTTCAGCTACAAGCCAATAATGAGTAAGCCAATAAACATTACATCAATTCAGCATACCTAACTCTGCAGAAGTCCGTCCAACTCATCCCTATAAACTCTGAGATTGGATGTTGGCATTTCCCGAACATACCCTTCATTCCACCGAAAACCTACGCTAAGTCCATCAATGTCCGCAGGATATGGAATAGATAACATAGGTCTTCCCACATGAATGTGCTCCCAGGCCCATACCTGCAGTAAATGAACACATCCAACCATGTTCATGCGCTTTGGTTTGGTTGCTTTATGTAATTCCCTGTATAAATGAGCGAGCACAGCTGAACCCAAAGACAACTCCCTAAATATGTCAATATCTTCAAGTAATGGCAAATACTACAGATAGACCTCAGAACCTGAAGTATCTGACAAAAGAAAAGATCTAATGGCAAATAGTATATATGCTCTGACATGCATAGTGAACTGGAGCTCTAGTAGATCTAAATATAAATCACGGTAGTATGTTCATCACAGTCATCATAAGGGTAAACGAGTACGTGCATGAGCCTATCCCATTCGAAACTCTGATGTGATATGTGGATGGACCGGATCACGGTACACGATGTCTGGCTCTGGATGCCCTCCAATCAACTCATCGCACCAATAGGAAAATGACCCACCAGATTGACAAAAAACTTTGTTGGATCTAGCTTCAACGACCTAATTATTCATTTTTGTAATTCCTCGAATCTAATCCACCATGGGATTTGGATTGGACGATTTTCCACCAACATATGTTGGAATGAAATTGTCGCTTACTCTGAGTTCACCGCCATAATAAAGAACTATATAGACAGTATCTGAACTGATCACTAACTAGTAATAACAGAACACCAATAATCTCTTGTCTCACCTGATCAATGCAGATAATCTAATTCAGGAGAAATACAGTTGGGGGACTAAATGAACTGCTACCTATTACGCACAAAAATGATTGGATTAATATGATATAGAAGACTGAAAAATATATTGAGATTTTATATCCTAAATGTTATACTCTAATTTATCTTATATCCTAACATATCATATATGAAATTGTCAAATATAATATAAATTAAATGTAACTGATGATGAAAGTGCAAGAAATGCATTAAGATGACCTAGGCAACTAATTTTCTACACACTCAATCCTAATAGGTGAAGTCAAAATGGAGCATGATCTTGAAACAATCACACAATCCTAGAAGGCAACATGATGGAATGTTACAATAATCAATTTTATGCATAACAAATAAAATCAAAACAAAGATTGGACCAATAAATAAATAAAGATTAACAAAAGAGCTCATATGAGTTGTCCATACTACGCACGACAATATAGATACATTCAAATTTCCAAAGCTTCAAATAATAAGTACTAAGTCGCATGGCTCACCCATCGATACATCAAGTATATAAAATTTATGCACATATTTATATATTTCTCATAAAAGATTTTTGTACATTGAAAATAACTATTAAACCAATAATAACACAACCTTAAATAAAACATATTGACAATAACACAGTCGAATAAGAGAATGAAAAATCACAGAGATTGAATTGTAGAAATATTCCCAATGCCACAATTTCCAAAACTCATTTTAAGCCACAAAGATTGAATGTGAAAAACTAACAAATCAGAGCAAGCAAGTCATAAATAGCTCAGAGGCCACAACCTCATTTTAAATAAGAAATTATTAGAGCAAGCAACATTATCTTAGAATTAGAGTGTGAAAAAAAAATATTAGCACTGACCACAACCTTTTTCTAAACATTAGTTGTTTAGAGTTTTTTTAGCAAATAAAGTATTACAATAAACAACACAGTTAGATGCCAAACAACAGAACATATGTAACAAAAAATATGCGCACAAATTAACTTTCTCTAAAAAAATAAAAATACCACATACAAAATGAGATCTAACACAAATTTATCATGAAAATCAAACTAAATAGCTTAAACATACCAACTATACTCATAAAAATAAAAATCTAATAATTTTTTTTGATTTAGGGTTAAAAATACCTAAATCGGCGAAAAAAATCAACAAAAATCCTTCCGAGCTTCTCCTTCACCGGCAGTGAGCTTCCTTGGCCGGTGGCGAGATTCCTCATCTGAGAGGCGCGTCTTGGCACACGCACGGCGGATCCGGGCGGACCGGAAAGAATGAACAAAAAATCGAGAGCGAGCTCTCGATTTTTCGTTTCGGCCCTAAATTAAGGGTAGTAGCCAATGGAGTCGAGTCATCGGGTAGTTACATCAATCAGGGCTATTTTAATTTTTTTTACGGCTTAATTAGCTAATTAAGTTATTAATTAGGCTTAATTTGAAAATTAAGCCCTGAAATCGGTGTGTGCTCTACGGTGCCGTCGGCCACAAGTTAGGAAGCTTGTAAAAACTTTAAATATGAAAGTCACTCATATCCAACAATATAGACATTTATTTTTAACTTTACTAAGAAAATATCTCATAATATATTAAAAATATAAAACTTAATTTTAGAGATTAATTGTTACATAAAAAATTAAAATTAGCTTTTTTTTCATATTTATTATATGATATTTCTTTTAATAATTTAAATAGTGATAAGATAAATTAATTTAATAATTTATTATTTATGTAACATTGAATAATCAATAATTAATATTAAAAATTGTATAATTTATATTTAATTTACTATTAATTCAATATTATATATATATATATATATTATAATATTACATAATAGAAATTTTGTGATAATAAATATGATTTTACAACATAGCTTTGTATGAGGATTCAATACACAAATAAATAAAAAATAGCAATGTGAGATATCAAAAATTTACATGAAAGATTAATAAACATGATGCATGATGCCTAACTTAATTAAAATAATTTCACTAATTTATGTTGTATGTTACAAATAAATTTTTTTTTTTCAGCTAGAGAAGCATTTACTACCAAGTAGACATATAAAATGGATAATGAATTCTATAGTATGAGTTAGAGGAGCTTTTTTGAAATAAGTTCATTTTGTAATATGTTTAATTACTTTTTTGATGAGAAGATATCAGAGATAAAAAAAAAAAGTTTTGTATTAATCTTAATATTAAAATTATGAGTCAAACTTGACATTGAAAGCAAACATTGGCTTTAGTTGCAATTGTCTGCATCAATGTGTTAGATATAAGCTTTTTAAATGAGGAATATGGCATTATGTCTTCATGGTTTAAGTGGCAGCTGATCATAAATCAAGCGATCATAATCACCTTGAGACTAATATGGTTGACTATTAAAATCAAATGTAAGATACAAAGAGTAAATTATGAGATTTACATTGTCCATTAGGCAATTAGAACTTTCTTATTAAGTTGTGGCCAATCAACCATGATTTGACCAAACTTTAAACTTTTTTTCATATGAATATACATATACATGCATACTTGCACACACATGTACCCCTTTGTGTTCTACACTCTTTGTAAACTTGTGAAATAAGTATTATATTAGATTAAAATGACTATTTTGATAGGCATTTGAGCTTTATTAATTGAGCAAGCCTGTGTGCTTTCATTTTAGATTATGATCCAATAATTAAAAGGTTGGTATAATAATCTCATTCATGTAATAAACTATAATTTTGATTTATATGCCTTTATGTATGCATTGTTAACCAAATAATTTAAATGTTCATTTTATTTATTTTTCGTTTCTATTATATTTTTCTATACTATTTACTAACAATTACTTTAAATTTTATTGCATTTCATATAATACACGTATGTGATGTGCCTAGTTAGTGTAGGAAAATATTGCATTTTAGTCATATTAACAAGTTGGTCTAGATCTACTTAGCATCTTTGAATTACATTGCACTCACATCCATTATTGCTATATTATTTATAAGAAAGATCATAAGAAAGTTTTTCCTCTATATCTGTCAATCAATCTTATATTTTATATAGACTTAACCTTATGAATTTAAACTTAAGTGAATATATAAGCATCTCTTGTCCATAGGTCTTATCATCATCCATTGTGATGCCCAATTTCTATGTTTTGGCATATAGGAAGGTGTTCGCTTAGCACTAGATCTTTTCTACCTATTTAGATATTTTTTCACTATTTGCATGAGGAAATGTAAGGATCAATCCAAAAAGGATTTGATTTTCATATTAACTCATATGTGTTTTCACTATGGTGTAATAGTACACCCATGTGCACAAAGTCTTATTTAATATAAAAAGAATTCAATCTACATAAATTCTTAATTGATTATTACGGTGTTTGTTTTTAGATGTATATGAGAGACATCAAGCAAATTTGAGAGGGTACTTATTGAAGTGATCGGGTACGACATTGAGGTATGATATACTATTTTGAAAGATAGAGACATTACCATTCAGTGGACCTAATCACCTAATAAGGACTTATAAAGTCTGATGGGTCTTCAAATATATCAAAGATTTTTTCCCTACTTTGTATGGATGAATAAAGTAGGATTTATATTAAATTGGGTTTTAAAGTTTCCTACGAGGGCATGCCCCCATCGTTAATTACATCCAAAGGAAGATGAATTCCTTAATAATACTCTGGATTAAAATATGTAACTGTTGTCTCAAAAGATTTCAAGTTAAGACTATCAATAAATTGAATATGTTTGAGAAATCAAGTGCGAAAGTCCAAATGGAGAAGACTTATTTTTGGAAGCCAAAGGAGATAAGTAGGGAATGCTTATGATACTATGAGATAGTGATAAAATATTCCTGCCTTCTTCTATCCTTTTGGAGAGGATAAATGAAAACAAAAATATACATGTTTTGGTCGGGACATCACGTAGATCCGCAGATGTTCTTATTAGGGTGCTCGGGCACGATATTGAGGAGATGTGTACTATCTCGAAAGATAAAAGTCACCACCATACAATGGACCTAATCACCTCAATAAGGATTCCTAAGGACTATGGGTCTGCATATGTATCAGAGATTCTTCCCCTATTTTACATGGAAAAGTAAAGTAGGTTTATTTTAAATCGGATTCGTTAAGTTCCTTATAGGGGAAATCTCCTATAGTTAATTACATCCTAAGGATGGGGATTCCTTAGGAATACTCTTGATTAAGGTAAATAATCATTATCTCCAAAGATTTCAATAGGTAGGACTATCAATCGATTAGTTTATTTTTGGCAAATCAAGTGGGATCGATTAAGGGGAGAGAGTTCTTATCAAAGCCAAATGGAGATGAGTAGGGTATGTTTAGGATACTAGGAAGCCTAATAAATATACCAAACTATCCTATGGTTGGGCTTTATATTTTTGAAATTGAGGAGAATTATTTGTTTGAGTTGAATTTTTATTAGAAGTTTAGGGCTTATAATTCCATAATATAAGGTTATGAAAATGCCTAAGAGATGAAGATTTATGCTTATGACCCATAAAAGGGAGAAGCAATCTCAGAACCTAAATATATGGAGATTTGGCGAGGGCCGAAAGTAGGACCTAAATCTAAGGTGAAAAATGGGTATTCGATTTGCTTCCACAAGAGATGACAAACCACCCGACTGCTTGGACTTACAACCGCCTGGGGGTGGTTGCCAACTAACTCATCCTATGATTTTAAACTCATGTAGACAAGTCTTATTCTTATGCAAGATAGCTGGGCTATTATTTATTTAGAAAGAGACTAAGTCCTAAAACTCACTCCCTAAAGAGACTAGATTATGTAAGAGTGCTTCAAATGACCTAAATCTAATGCAAATCATATTACATGTTATTTTCATTTTTATACAATCATTTACTCAGGCTTATAGGATTTATAGGCCTAATGAATGAGAAATTATATTATGGGCCAAAATTAGTAAGATGGGAGGTGTGTTTCCACCATGGCTCTCAAAGGTCAAGCCAAATTCTCTGGCACGGGTAGAAGCCCTCCAATCAAAGTGAAATAAGATGTTGTTGTGCATGATATTGTAAAAGAAATACTCATCCAACTAAAGGATTACTAATTCTTTTATCTTGATTTTTAGCTTAGGCTTTAAGTGAGGTTATGAGTTGCTTATTTCTAATTTTAAGTTCATTAATTTGATAGAAGATTTATTTTTCTCTAAGAGCCTAATCGTCATCCAGGCCATACATCAAGTAAGGAAGAAACTAGGAAAAATATGTCATTTCTAAAGTACAAGCTAAACAAGATATCAAATATTTTATAAAGCTAACACAAAAGAATATAAGACCAAGTGTGGTCGGGTACCACTGCATAAACCTAAAAATAAATTGGGTAGCCGAGCTCTACCCTTATACAACCTAGATTATAAATGAATTAATTATAATTAAGTAAGGAATTCATATTATGGGGGGTCTTCAAGTTTCATTTCTTCATTCTTCTTTTCTTCTTTTTTCTTTCCTTTCTTCTTTCATTTATTCTTTGGTTCCTTCTTTTGGATGGTTGGAAGGTGGTTGCTCCAAAAGCTTTACATGATACATAAGATGTAATCTTATGGCCAATGCTCATCCTAATCCCTCATAACAATCATTCCAAAATCTTAATTGTAAAAATACATGAAAAGAAAAAAAATATAACTAAAACCTGTAAAATAGAAATTAGATAAATAAATCACACATTCCCAAGCATGTATATAAACAAATTGGACTTAGCACCCCACACATGAATAACCAAGTCCACTTGGCCTATTTTGGATTATGCTTAGGGGTACAAGCAACATGCAAAGCAAAAGTAGTTATATTTTTATTATAGCATTCCTTAAGCATAATCTCCTACATAAGACAATGATTAGACTAAATCGTCCTACCATTCATTCTACGCACATACACCCTAACATCCAGATTAAAATAAAATAAACATCAAACCATGCACCGCCCTAATATAAGACTAGAAGTGGTGACTTAACCTAATGTGTGTGCCATATAAGGTTTATGTGGTATGCTTAGGTAGGCTTTAAGGTTAGGATTTTCTAACTATGAAAAGATTCAACTTAGAAAGGTGGTCTCATTTAAGTTGTTTAGTTGATATGAATTAGTTTTATTTGATGATTTTCTTTGGTTTGAATGAATCTACTTAATTACTAAAGGTTGTAAAGAGAGGAAAAGAGAAGATAATTTCTTTTTCCTCCCTACCTTAAGTGATTTTTAAGATAAATTCATTAATGATTTTTGTTTAGTGAATATTTTACTATGTATTTTAATTAATCCTAAGTTTAGATTTTCTCTAAACAAACATATTAAAAAAGAATGAAATTTTAAGATTAAGTAAAGTGAATTACTATAACAAAATACACAATATTTTATTTCTTTCTCACATGTGTATCATGCACATGAATGAATCTTAAGCATATCTATACATGCGATGCAAGTATTTATCACACCTTAATGATGAATGCTAAGAGAGGTTGCTTAAGGAAACTTGGAATGTTTAATGTATGTGTGATTTTGTTAAGTAGGAGAGAGTGATTCTTTTATCCATCTTTCATATGCACATTTACAAGTATAAAAGACATAAGTGAGTATGACGCCATTGTTAACCAAGGGTGTAAGGTATAAGACCTACTTAGGGATACTTAAAGCCTTACAACCCCGGGGTTCTCCAAACAAATATACCATTTTTCTTAAATACATGTGCATGTACAAAAAGAAATACATAGAAAGAGAATGCTAAGTGAGCTACTCAAGAAAATTTGAATATTTTATGATGCATGATTTTCATTAAGTAGAAAAGATATTTTCTTATCCATTTTCCATATGCACACATATATGTATGAAAGGCATAAGTTAGTATGACGCCATTGTTAACCAAGGGTGTAAGCTACAAGACCTACTTAGGACTACTTAAAGTCTTACAATCTCGGGATTGTCCAGACTAATATACAACTTTCCTTAAATACAAACATATGTATAAAAAAATGAATTGAAAAGAAAGATGCAAATGTTTATACTTGTGCTTGAACTTGGTTATGCAATTTATATGTGTAAGTGTAAGGATCTTTCTTAAGTCAAAATATGGAAGAGGATAAGAACAAATTTAAGCAAATGTTATGTTCTTTTAAAAGAACTATACACTTTGCAAATCTTATTCAAACCCATATTAAGAGCAAAGAAAGGAAGCAAACATAAGACACATTTTTATATTCACATGAAAGCTTATAAATAAACTATAAGTATCACACTTTCAATTTTAGGTATTTGATTTATAGATTTTGAAAATAATTTTGAATTTAATAGTGATAATAGCGACTCATATTTTTATTTTAGCCAAAATATACAATTTGACATAAAGGAAATATTTTATTTTGAATTTGATTTTAGAAAAGCATGAATGCATGATTTTCATATGACATTCACATTTAGCATGCTATGAAAGAAATAAAATGATATAAGCATATAATTTCATTCACTCTAATTAATTCCTAAAGACAATCGTATGAAGTAAGATTATTTAAAGAGAATCAAAAGTTGCTTAAAGAGACTTTCATTTTATTTTGAGTTTAATTTGAATTAGGTAAGTGTGAGAAGGTTTGTTGGTCCTTACCCATTCCCACATGTTAATTTTATTTTAGATTAGATTAATTAATTATGTGTAGATTAAGTTCATTAATTATCCCTTACCTATACCACTTTAACATATTTAATCAAATAATTATGAGCCAATGTATGACATAAAATCACAAGGAATTTAAATCAGTAATACATCCTAGAAAAGAAAGGTACCTAATGCAATTGGCTCACAATTAATGATTAATTAAGCTAAATGATTTAATTTAAGTACTTTCATAACCTTTCCCACACATGCGAGTTAGGTATAACTTCTTTAAGCTGCTTAGTTTATTAAACACTTAAGCATCTACCCAATAAGGACTAGCTAAGCTCTGAAAAGTTTTGAAAATTTTATAAAGTTAATTAAGTATGTCATTAGTGGATTAGCCTTTAATTAAGTTTCGAATAAAGAAAAAAGGGATTTAGGGAATAGCTTAAGAAAAATATCCCAAAATTATTTCATAAACCTCCTAATGACTTAAACAAAGTTAATTAATTTAATCAAATGAGTTAAACTACTGTTCACATGCTTAATTAACATTAATTACATTAAGAGAGTGATTAAGGATTCATTAATTAATTTTCCTGATTAACTCATTAATAAATTTCAAGAAAATTAGAAAAGATAGAAATCATCCCACTAAACATGTCTGAGAACTTTGGAATTAATTAATGAAGTCATTATGGAGTAATTAGAGTTATTAAGTTTTCAAATAAACCCTAATTAAGAAAAATATACTATTTAAATTCAATTAAAAATAATTTTATTGGATTTTCCTTTAAAATATCTTTAAAATGAACTTGAGTTTGTATTTTTTAGATTTTTTTTACAATTAGTTATGAATTTAGGATGTTTCAATTGATTTAAGTGATTTTTAAGAATTCTTGAATTTATTTTATTAAAATAAATCATTTAACACTCAAAATTTAATATATTTTAATCCAGAGGTCATTTCTACTTAAAATTTTATGATAAATGTATTTTCACATTACTTTTAATATATGAAAATTTCAACTTAATATGACATGTATTTTTGATTTAATTAAAGAAATTTGATTATCACTAAAAGTCTAATTAAGCTCAAAATATTTAGTAATATTTGGGGATTTTTTATTTATTGGATTCCTCTTAGAAAGACGAATCTAACGAGCCCTTATTTACAATTTTAGGTTTAGTATTTTATTTTCTATGAATTTTTGAAGTTTCAAGTATTTTAATTAATTTTTTAAATCGAAAGAATCGTGTGGCGCTGACGTGGCCACGCGGTGTCTCGTCGAACGCACTCACCGATTAGAGCAAGAAACTGGTCAAACCGCAGAGAGTGACTAGCGGGTCACTTTGGACTGTTCGATCATCGACGGACGCATCGAGATCGACGAACCGGCGATGACCGCGAGATTTGAGCCGTCCGATTGTGCGAACCCCACGATTGGATGGTCCATATCACATCAAGTAATTTGAAGGCCCGGATCATGCGATCCGCTGGGATTGGCCGCCAATCGCAAACCGCGATCGGACGGTTGCTTCCGACGGCCGGATTTCTATTTTTTTTTGGAAAAATGGGATTTTGTAAGTGAAAACTTGTCCAAATGGACTCATTTTTGCACCGATTTGCACCGAAAAAAGTCTATTTTTTAATTGGAATGATTTAAAGTAAAAATACGAAATTATCTATGGTTGATTCCTAAAAATTGCACAAAATCCATCGCAAAATGAAAGATCCTAAGGTCGGCTATGGTTTTTGAAGGTTATCTCACCGGGAATGATTTCTTGTGGCGGTGGTGACTCGAGTGCGTTGTCGAGTTAGGGAAGAAGCCTTAAACTGAGCTTAGATTCTCGCCTTCACGTCAAAATGAAGTTTCCTCCGGTGATCGTCGTTTCCTCATTGAATTCCCCTTAGTTTTGGAGTATTTCTCTCTAAAATGAAGTTGATGATTGCTAATGGATTTTTGGAGCTATAGGAGAAGGAGAATGAAAGGAATGAGGGTTTTCTTCAGCTACTAAAGCCTTAAAATGAAAAGTCTAGTGAAATGAGCCTTTTTCCACTTTTTGTTTTAAATTTTAGCTCCAAACTCATGTCACTTGGTTTGGGGTGGTTGGGAATGGAAGAGAATCCTCCTAGATGGCTTCCTATGGTTGGCTAAGGCATGGAAAGTGCTTGCCATGAATGAAAAGGGGATGCCCTAGCCAAGGGGAGGTGAGTGTTCTTCAAGCCAAGTGTTCTAATGGGAGAGGTGACGTGATTTCACCTCCCCATGAGTCATGGCGGCCCCAACCACTCCTTAAGTCAGAAAATCAGTGTTCTTGGTGCTTATATGGACCAATTGATGAGTGTCAAGTGGCCAAGGAAGAGAAATGACCACTTGGGAAAGTGTCTGTTCTCATGGAATGTCATTAACCCAAGAGCAAAGTGGTCATTTGATATTGAATTTGATTTGGACAGATTTAAAATGGGTCAAAAGTAAGTTGAATCAAATTTCATGTTATTTGAAGTTCATTTAGTTTAATTTGGGTTAATTTGACCTATTTAGGTCAAAAATGGGTCAAAATAAGTTAGGTTGACCAATTGGTCAAATTGGATCAAACCAAGAGTTGAGTCAAGTTCAAATGACTATTTAGAGTATATTGGTTCATTTGGTTTTAATTAATTTAATTTAATTTAGATTTAATTTGAATTTTGGCCAATTTGATCCTTTATATCAATTTGGGCAAAGTTCATCGATTTGACCCAATTGACCAAATTGGCTTGAATCATGGCTTGGTTGATCATTTTAAATGGATTGGTATCTTTATTTCCAATCAATTTGGTTTATATTTGATTTTGGCTTGATTTGACCTTTTAGATCAAGTTGGGTTTATGGTCAATTGCGCTAGGTTAGGTCTAGTTGGCCAATTGGTCAAATTGGTTTTAATTGAGGCCTTTGGTCAAGTTCAATAATCAATTTGGAGTGAACTTGAGCCACTGGTTGCAATCAATTTGATTTAGGTTGGAATATGACTAGTTTGAGTTCAAGTGGGTTAAAGGGTTGACTTGGTCAATGGGCTAGGTTGACTTGGTTTGATCCAATTTATGATAATTAGTTAACCTATGATGATCAACAAATATGACATGAAGTTTAAATTGGATTAATTCACTTTGATTTGGATTGAATTGAATTTTGGTTCATGTAGGTCAAATTAGCTACTTTAGGTCAAGTGAGCCAATTGGGTTTAGTTGATTTGATCAAGGCTTGATTCAAGTTTGGTTGAAGTCACATATGGATTTGTGATTGAAATATAAATTCATTTCCAAGAGATTTGGAGTCAAATGGGTTTTGATTCATTTGATAATTTTAAGTTAAAGGGTGAACATGAGTTTGACTTGGGTTTGATTTTTAAATTTAGTTTCGGTTTGATGATTGAAGTTTATGTTTATATTTAGATTCATTATTATAGGATTGATGAATCATGAAGAAAAATTAAGGGTTCGGCTTGATTTGAGTTTGATTTGGCTAAGTTCAAGAGTTTGACTTGAAGGCTTAGGCTGGATTTTGGTTGAATTTGAGTTTGAGTTTTGAATTTTGTTTTGGATATTTGAATTTATAATTCATTTATATTTGTGAATATAAATGGGTTATGAGAAAATTTCTTCAATTTGTATTAATTTGGATATGATTTAGGCTAAGTCCTTAAGAGGGAATCAAGGGACTTAGGAAATATTTTTGATTTGGATTTAGATTTAGTTTGATTGATTTGAATTTATATTTCATCTATATATGTGAATATAAATGAGAATATAAGTGGGTTATGAGAAAATTTCTTGAGTTTGAATTGATTTGGATTTGATTTGAATTAAGTCCATAAGATAGAATCAAAGGGCTTAGAAAAGATTTTTTGGAATTTGAATTTAGATTTCAATCATGGGTTTCGATTATTTGGAATTGATTCATGATTTGAGAAAATCCATCGAAATTGATTCAAGGTTTGATTTAGAGTTGAAGTTGATATGAGTTTGGAGTTGATTTGAATTTGACTTAAAGGAAAGAAGTGAGGAGTTGGTTTAAGCTATAGGGTAGGAAAATTTTCTTAACAGCCCTAAGGCATAACCTATTCCTATGGCTAACTCTTCTAAGTCTCTAAGGCTAGGTTAAGTGTTCACTTAATCACTAGATGTATCTTAAGACTAAGGAACTCTTAAAGTCTAAGAGAAGTCCTATGTCTAAGATGGAGGGGTTGAGGGCTCATCCTAAAAATAAGATCAATAAAGACCTAGTGAGCATTCCAATCCATCTTATGGTTGGGCTTTATATATTTGAAATTGAAGAGAATTATGTGTTTGAGTTAAAATTTTATTAGATTGCTATAGCTTATATTCCAACAATACAAGATTGTGAAAATATCTAAGAGGTGATGATTTATGCATATAGCCTGAAAGGGAAACAGCTACCTCGAATCCTAAATCTAAGGAGCTTTAATAAGAGCTAAAGCATGACATAAATCTAAGAGAAGATGAGTATATGATTTACCTCCATAAGAGAGAGTAAACCACCAGATAGCTAGACTTATAACCACCTAGAGTGGCAGCCAGCTAACTTCTCCTACATTTTAAAATCATGTAGGCAAGTCATATGATTTTGTAAGATAGTTGGGCTATTATTATTTAAAAAGAATCTAAAGTCCTTATATCCACTCCCTAAGAGACTAGAGCACGAGTGATATGAGTAATGACTTAGTCTAATATAAATATTTTTAATTTTTATTTGATTTTAGATACTTCATTTTGGTAAAGGCCATAGGATTTTCATATGTCTAAATGCATGATAAAAATATATTATGGCTAAATCAGCAAGAAAGAGGTATTTTCCATCACAGAGCTGACCCTCAAAGGTCAATTCTTCCTCTATCGTGCAAGGATAAAAACCCTCTCTTAACAAGAGCGAAGTAATATGAATGCATGATATTAAATATACAACATTCAACTAAGGGGTTGCTAAATCTTTTAAGTATCTTGATTTAATGCTTAGGCTTTATGTGAGGTTATGAATTATTTAAAACTTTAGTTATGAGTTGTAGTTGGGGTAGAAAAAATATTCTTTTAAAGAGCCTAATCAGATCTAGGCCATACAACAAACATCAATCATAAAGAAACTATGAAGAGGCATGTAATTTTTAATGCCTAAGCTAAATATAACATCAAACATTTTATAGCTACCACAAAAGAATAACAGGCCGACACGGTGGGGTACCACCAAACAACCCAAAAAGAGAAAAAGGGTAGCCGAGCTCTACCCTTATATAACCTAGAGTATGAAAGAATAATTATAATTTATAAATGAATAAATATTTTGAGGGTCTTCTTGTCTTCATTCTTCATATCCCTTCCTTCTTTGATTTAGATGTGCTTGCTTTAAAGGCATTACAGGGCCTCCTAAGACAAAGTCTTCTAGTCACTGCTCATCCTAATCTCCCATAACACTATCCTAATTCCTAATACAAAATTATATTAAAAATAGGAAAAGTAAATCTAACTATATCTGCAAAATAAGTGTTAGCTAAACACACCATACAACCCAAGTAGTTATATATATAATTTGGACTTAGCACCCTGCACATAGGTAACCAATCCCACCTATTCTAACTTTGGATTATGCTTAGAGGTTTAAGCAACCTGTAAAATAGAGCAACAACAACAAGCCTTAATCCCACTAGGTGGGGTCGGCTACATGAATCCTTCGTCGCCATTGTGTCCTATTATGTGTCAAATTCTCATTTAATTCGAGTATACTAAGATCATTTTTATACATCTTAACCAAGTCTTTTTAGGTCTACCTCTACCTTTCTTAACATAAGGAAAATCTAATGCATCTACTCTCCTAATCGTCATCTGACCCGACGCTTTATGTGGCCAAACCATCTAAGGCGACTCTCCCTAATCTTATCTACCACCTGGAGCTACTCCAACTTTTTCCGAACATACTCATTTTGCATTCTATCTCTAAGGGTAAAGCCACTCATCCACGAGCATCCTCATCTCGTAACACTTAACTTAGTCTTATGTTTCTCTTTTATTGGCCAACATTCTCGCACCATAAGTCATTGTGTCTTACCACCATCTTATAAAATTTTCCCTTAAGTTTAAGTGGAACTTTTCTATCACATAATAGGCGGATGCATTCCTCCACTTCAACCATCCAACTTGAATTCTACTAATAATATCTCCATCTATTTCACCATCATTTTGAACAATAGAGCCTAAATATTCAATCGCTCACTCTTATTAATGACTTGATCACCTAAAGTCACAATACTATCACTAAAACTTCTACAACTAAAATTACACTCCATATATTCGCTTTAGATCTGCTTAAACGCGAAAACCTTTAGACTCTAAAGTTGACCTCCATAATTCAAGTTTCGTTGGACTCCCTCTAGTCTTATCAACAAGAAGAATGTCATCGAAAAGCATACACCGTGGTACATCTTCTTGTAAATGCCTCGTAAGAACATCCATAACTAAAGTAAAAAGATAAGGGCTTAATGTTGATCCTTGATGTAATCCAACTGAAATAGGAAAATAATTTGTCAATCCTCCTTATGTTTGGACACAAGTGACAGTATACATATCCTTAATGACTTGAATATAACCAATATTAACTTCTTTCTCGCTCTAGAACTCTCCAAAGAACATCTCTTGAGACTTTATAATAAGCTTTCTCTAAATCAATAAATATCATATGTAGATCCTTTTATTTTCTCTATGCTTCTCCATCAAACCTCTTAACAAATGTATAGCATCCATAGTAGATCTACGGCATGAAACCAAACCGATTGTGAGAAACTTCTGTATCACATCGTAACCTATGCTCAATTACTCTCTCCCATAATTTTAATGTATGACACATTAACTTAATTCCTCTATAATTTGCACAATCTTGTGCATCACCTTTATTCTTAAATATAGGAACCAACAAACTCTTTCTCCACTCATCTGGCATCTTTTAGTCTTTAAAATAACATTAAAAAGATTTGTAAGCCAAGAAATTCCTTGATCTCCTAAAGATTTCCACACTTCTATTGGAATATTATCCGGTCCTACTGCTTTTCCACATTTCATTTTCTTTAAAGCTTCACTAACTTCAGATTTACTAATACAACGATAAAAATAAAATTCTCTATTTTTGTTTAGGGTATTAAGGTTGCTAAAATCAATCGTACTTTCAGATCCTTCATTGAAAAGTTTATTAAAATACCTCATCCACCTATTTTCAATATCTTTTTCTAAGAAAAGCACTTTATTATTTTCATCCTTAATACTCCTCACTTGAACTATGTCTTTACTTCTCCTATCTCTTTGGTTGGCTAACTTATACATACATCTTTCACCTTCTTTGGTATCTAATCTATTGTATAAATCGCTAAAAGCTAAATTTTTGCATCATATATTGCTTTCTTAGAATCTCTACAGGCCATTTTATATCTTTCCCAATTCTCCGAGTTTTTACATCAAAACTAAGTTTTATAACAATGCTTCTTATTTCTTATCTTTTCTTGCACACTCTGACTCCACCACCAACTATTCTTATTAAAAGATGCTTTTCCTTTTGATTCGCCAAGCACATCTTTAGCAACTTGTTTAATAGCACTTGATACTTTTTCCCACATAACGTTAGCTTCCTTATGAACATCCCAATCTTTAATTTCTTGTAGCTTGCTCTTAAAAATATTTTTATTTGTGTTCTTTAAGTGTCCCCATCTAATCCTAGGACAATAATTAAGTTTATTTTTTCTCTTACAACCTTTCATCTTAAAATCTAAAACTAATAGTCGATGTTGGGTACTTAAAATTTTACTTGGAATGACCTTACAATCTTTACAATCTAAACGATATATTTTTCTTATCAAAAAATAATCAATCTGTTTTACTAGATCCATTTTTATAAATAATAATATGTTCATCTCTTTTCTTAAATAAAGTATTAGCAACTACAAAATCATAAGCTAAGGCAAAATCCAATATAGTCCTACATTCTTCATTAGTCACTCCAAATCCATAACCACCATGAATACTTTTAAAATCTTCAACCACTCTACCAACATGTCCATTTAAATCTCCCCCAATAAATACTTTTTCTTCAAGAGGTATCTTTTGTATTAATCCCTAATTCATTCCAAAATTTTTCTTTTGAGCTTACCTCCAAACCTACTTGAGGAGCATAGACACTTATAACATTGATAATCTTAGTATCAACAATAATCTTTAAAGCTATAATTCTATCTCCACATCTATTAATACTTATAACATTATCCTTCAAACTTTTATCTATAATCACACCTACACCATTTCTAGTTCGACTTTTACAATACCAAAGTTTAAAACCTAAACTATCAATCTCCTTTCTCCCCAACCCATTTAGTTTCTTGAACACATAAAATATTTATCTTTCTATGAACCATAATATCTATTAATTCCATTAATTTACCTGTAAGAGTACCTATATTCCAAGATCCTAACCTAATTCTAGACTAACTTCTTTGCCCGATCATCCGCCCATAATGTGGGAACCCTTTATTTAACACGCACTGCCATGCGCTCTAGCACATTTTTCATCAGTATTCATGCCATAGCCGCTTCTGGGACGCCTAGATAACACAATGATTTAAAGGATTCATGTCATGATTATTTCGACAAATTTTATCTGTCGACTACCTAACACAACCCTCCACTTTTGCATCCCACAATGGGTAATGTAACAATGTAGAGCATTTATATTTATTTTAAGCACCCCTAAAACATTATCCCCTGCAGAAAATATGATTAGGCTAATCACGACCTATCATTCAGTCAATGAAACATACACCCTAACATCTAGTCTAAAACAATACATCATAAAATCAAACATACATCACACCATGCACCGCCCTAACATAAAGCTATAAATGATGACTTAGTTCTGATGTGTATTTATTAAAACTTGTGTGGTATGTCCTAATTAGGCATTAAGATTATGGTTTTCTAAATGTGAAAGTCTTTAATTTAAGAGATTAATTTTACTTTAAGTGGTTTATATGATTTGAGAATTTTTTAGTTAGTGTTTTATTTTGTTTCATTTGACCTACACTTAGCAACTAAGTGTTATAAAGAGAAGGAAAACAGAGGATTATTCTCTTTCATTCACACCTTAAGTCATTTCTAAAGCATGCTAATTAATAAATTCTCTTTAGTGAATAGCTTATTATATATTTTTAAATTAATCCTAAGTTTATGTTCACTTTAAGTAATCCTATTCAACATGAAAGATATCTTAAGATTAATTTGATTGAACTACTATCACATACCACATGCTAAATAGTTTCTTTCCATCATATGTAGCATACATATGATTAAATCCTAAGTGTACCTATGCATACAACATATATTTCTTTTAGCACACTTTAAATGAAAGATGCATATGTGTATTTTGTAGAAAATAGGATTTTCACTCATTAGCTAAATACATATTCAAATCTATAAAAGTTTTAAGCAAGTACTTCACCATTGTTAACCACGGGAGTGAGCTAAAGGCCTCCATGGGGCTACTTAAAGCCTTGCATCTCCAGAATGTCCAAATTAGATATGCCCACTATTTTTGAATACACATAAATGTACAAATGACTACAAGAATGTAAAATTATGCAAAAATTATATTTCTTTCAAATAAATTATTTATACATGTGAGCTAAAGTTAAAAATGATATTTTCATGCATTAACTAAATGCACATATAAGTGTATAAAAGTTATAAGAAAGTACTTCACCATTGTTAACTAGGAGAATGAGGTAAAGATCTCCTTGGGGCTACTTAAAGCCTTGCATCTCCGGAATGTCCAGACTAGATATACCCACTATTTTGAATACACATGAATGTACAAATAACTACATGAATGAAAAATCATGCGAAAATTATATTTATTTCAATTGAATTATTTATACATGTGAGCTAAAGTTCTATCTAAATTCTAATGTAGAAATACATATGAATGAATTAAAACAAATATTATGTCCTTTTCGAATGGGCTATACACTTGTTAACATTCAAACTTTATATAAATACATATAGATTAAGGAAAGAGAACTCCATATCACATGTTATAAGTCATAGACACATGCAAGCTTATAGATAGCTATAACTATTATCACTACAAATATTATAGTTGACTTATAACCTTTTTGAAAATAACTTTGACTTAATAATGATAATAGCCACACATATTAATAGGTTAATCAACACATGCAAGCTTGACATAAAGGAAACTATTTGATTTAATTAGTTTTGCAAAAGATAAATGCATGAATCAAATGACATACGATATTTAATATGATTGGAGAAGAATAAATAAACATAAACATGTGAATTCATTCAACCAAACTAATTCATAAGGATAATCATATCAAATAGAATTATTTAAAGTTAACCAATGCTTTTTTTAATATCATTTTTAATTTGATATTTAACATGATTTAAGGAAATATAGAAAGAGGTTTGTTAATCATAATCTCATCCAATGTTTGTAAGTTAATTTAATTTAATGAAAATAAATTAGGTTGATTTTATGAATTAATTAAGTTAAGATATGAATTAACTCAATTAATTAACACTTACCTATGTTATATTAAAGTAATTATCTAAATAATTATGAGCCAATGTAATATGCAAATGAATTGCAAAGTAAATTAGCAATGGTCCTATGACATGAAAGGGCCTAATGTAATTGGTTCACGATTAATGGTTAATTAAGCTTAAGGAACTTACTTAAGTATATTTATGGTTTTCCCTCACATGTGAGATAATAATAATTTTCTTAAATATATTTAGGTTATTGAACACCTAAAGATCTACCCATGAATTAATTAATTAGGTTCTCATGAGTTTTGGAGTTTGATCTAGTTAATGAAATCATTAATCACTTAATTAAATTTAAACTTAATTGCCACATAAGTTGACTATCCTCCAAATGAAGTGGACTTAGGAAAAAGATTAGGAAAGAACCTTAATTTAATCCTTAAGTCTCCTCACTATTAAATAGTGACAAATGAGCTCAATTAATTATTTAATTTATTGTTCATATGATTAATTAACCCTTAATCAAGTTAGGAGAGTAATTAGGACCTAATTAGCTAATTCTCCTAATTAATTAATAAATAAATTTCAAAAAAATTAGGGGAGGTAGAGGTCATCCCCTTAAACAATTTCAAAAAATTTAGGGTTAATTAATTAATTAATTATGAAGTAATTAAGGTAATTAAAAATCTTAATTAAACTCTAATTAAGCTCTAGTTATTGTTCAAAATTAATTAATAATATTTTTAATAAATTCCTCTCAAATACCTTCAAAATGAGTATTTATTTGCACTTTATGATTTTTATGATTTGCTATAATTTTTCAAAGTTTAATGATTTTTTATAATTTTTATAAAGTCTACTAATTTATTTTTTGCTAAAATAGACTATTTGAGCTTCAGATAGCAATATCTTTCAATCTAGAAATCCTTTTGACTTGAAATTTTTATGGTAGGTATATTTTAACTTCAATTTTAATGCCTGAAAATTTCAAACCAATATGATGTGTATTTTTAGTTTAATTGATGAAATTTTATTTTACTAAAACATAAATTAAGCTCAGAATACTCAGTACAAATTAGGGATTTTAGATTTGTTAGATTCCTCTTAAAAAGATGAATCCAATGAGCACTTACTTGTAATTTTTGTTAAGTATCTTATTTTCTATGAATTTTTAAAGTTTCAGGTAATTTTAATAAATTTTAAAAGCAAAAAAATACCCTAATTTTTTTACTTAACTCAAACATTGGCGTCAAGGGCAATGCGATATGCCATGCAATTGGCCTCAGCCTGTGGTGTCGAATATCGATTGGTCAGTGCTATTCCACATGGGTGAATGAGTGGGAAACTGACAGAATTGCGTGGATCAGATCGGATCATCTGATTGTGGAACAGACGGTCCAGATTGATCTGCACGATCCTATAGAATGAAATGGGCGGATCTGGCATAAAATCATAGCCGTCCATCTCTTTTGAAAGCGGGATCAAATGGCTGCTATACATCTTATACTGAGAATGATGAAAGCGATGTGTGAATAGTAAAATCGAGCGGGAGTTGGCAAAATCAAACGAAAAAGGGTCTGTCCAGGCTTGATTTCACGGTGATTCTTGCTGGAAAACTATCATTTTCACATTATGATTGTATGAAATGAAAGATACAAGGGTTATCTAAGGAATTTTTCTAGAATCGAGCAAAAATTATCATAAATAAATGAACATATGGCCGGCTAAAGGATTTGAGAATTACCTCTATGGGGATGGTTTCTGGCAGCTGTGTTGATCCGAGCACACTTCTAGATGCGAGAAGAAGCCTTGGGATGAACCTAGACCCTTGCCTTCACTTGGGATGTTGTATCCACCAATGATAACTGCCTCTTTACCCAAAACTGCTCAGTTTTGATGTTGTTCAGCTCAAGGAAAGTGGGGAAAGGGTGTTGGTTACTTAGAGGAGCTCTTAGAGTGTGGCTACTACAAAATAATGTGTTTTGGGGGCTTCTTTTTCTCCTTTCAAGGAGGCAGCCAAAAATTCCATTAAGATGATGGGATGTGGGCAGTCTTATCTCACTTAGAGTGGGCAAAGAGACTAGGTAGAACCCCACTTGGGGGTGTTTGATGGCTGCCAAAAGTTATGGGAGAGTAGACTTTGCCATAAATGGGTGGAATCCTATGTGGGGGGAGGATCCATGAGAGATTTGCCTTGGATTTGGTTTTAAATAGGTTTGGGCTAATTTTTGGGTTGATCCCAAGTGGGTTTGGATTGGGTTTAATCAGCTCCAAGATGCAATGAGTTAGTTTCAAAGGATTTAGCTCAATTTGGGTCATATGAGTCACATTGGGTCATGTTGGGTTAGGTTGACCAATTGATCAAATTGGGTCAAACCAAGGCTTAGGTTTGAGTCAAATGATGATCTGAAGTTTTTTGCATAATCAATTTGATTTAATTTGGCCTAGAATTGATTTTGGCTCATTTGAAATCAAATGGGTCAAATGGGTCAAGTTAACAAATTTAATCAAAATTAGCCAAATTGGCTTGAGTTATTAGTTGATTCATATTCAATTAGCTAATTGAAGATAAATGTAGTCTTTGGTTTAAATCAATTTAGATTTAATTTGGAATTTTGGCTAATTAGACCCTTTAGGTCAATTTGTGCTAGGTTAGTCAATTGGGCTAGGTTGGGCCTAATTGATCAGATTGGGGCTTTGGTCAAGTTCAACGATGAATTTGGAATGAACTTGAGCTATTTTTTGCAATCAATTTGGGTTAGATCATGATTTGAGCTATTTTGGCCTTTTAGGTCAATTTAGGTCAACTTGGGTCAAATGGTCAATCGAGTTTAGTTTGGCTCAATTAATGATCATGTCATCTTTAATCATTGATTATGAGTTGGTGTGAATCAATGGTTTCAATCAATTTGGTGCATGATGAGTTTTGCTAATTTGGGTTTCATATGGGCTAATGGTTGACTTGGTCAAATGACCAAGTTGACTTGTTTTGACCCAATTCAAGATAATTGATCATCCTAGGGTGATCAATGATCATGGTATGAGATTTGGATGGGCTTGGTTCAATCCAATTTGGGTTGGATTAGAACTTAGCTCAAAAGAGTCCTTTAGGTCACTTTGGGTCAAGTGAGCCTAAGTGGATCAATTGGCTTGGTTTTGACTCGATTTAAGTTTAGCTGAACTTATATATAAGCTTAGGATTGAAATATATATCCAACTATAATCAATTTGAGCTATGATAGGTTTGGGTTCATTTAGAATTTTAAAGTCAAAAGGGCTAAGTTGGGCTTGATTTGGGTTGATTTCAATTTAGCTAAATGATTGTAGATTTTATTTATATTTGGATAGATGATTGAATGAATGATTGATTCAAGAGAAAATCCATTAATTTTGGTTTGATTTAGGTGGGTTTTGGCCAAGTTCAAGGAATTGGCTTAAAGGGTTTGAATTTAGTTTTGATTTGATTTTAGATTTGGTTTTGGCTATTTGAATTTATATTTCATTTATATTTATGAATATAAATGAAGATATAAATGACTTATGAGAAAATCACTTGAGTTTGGATTGATTTGGAAGCAAATTTGACTAAGCTCATGGAGGTAGGTCAAAAGGGGTTAGAAGGAAAATGATTTAGTTTGATTTAATTTTGATCATAGGAATATGGGTTTCATTTATATTTGTGAATATAAATAAAATAATTGATTTATGAAAAAAAATCAATTGACTTTGAGTTGATTTGGATTAAGATTTAGTTAAGTTCATGGAGGTGGGTCCATATGGCTTAAGAGGGGTCCTGGCTTGATATGATTTAATTTGGTCTGGTTTTGATCATGGGAATGTGGACTTCATTTATATTTGTGAATATAAATGAAGAAATAATTAATTTAGAAAGAAATCAATTGATTTTGATTTAGTTTAAATGGGATTTTGGCTAAGCTTATGAGAGTGGATCATAAGACTTATGAAGGATTTTGGAGCTTGGATATGATTTTGGGTTCCAATAATTTGATTTGGGATTTGGATTTGGATTTGATTTTAATAGATGATTGAGGGAATGAATTGATCTTTGAGAAAATTAATTGAATTTGGATTGATTTGGTTTGGCTTAAGGCTAAGTCCATAAGATAAAATCATAGAGTTTAGGAAGGATTTTGATCTTGGATTTGATTATGGGTTTTAATAATTTGACTTGGAATTTGGATTTGGATTTGGAATATGATGGAGGGATTGAATTGATCTTTGATAAAATCAATTGAATTGAATCGAATTGGACTTGGCTAAAGGGTAAATCCATGGAATCCAATCATAGGGTTTATGAAGGGTTTTGAACTTGGATTTGATCGTGGGATTGATTGTGAATTTTGAAATTTTTATTTTTGAATTTGGAATTTGAATTTGGAGTTTGAATTGAGAAGGAAAGCATAGATTGAGTTTAGGCTATAGGGTAGGTAAGTCTTCTTGCGTCCCTAAGGCATAACCCACTCTTATGACTAGACCTTCTAAGTCTCTAGGCTTATGATAAGTGTTCACCTAATCACTAGAAGTGTCTTAAGATTAAGAAGCTCTTAGTGTCTATAAGAGTCCTAGATCTATGCTGAGGAAGTTGAGAACTCACTCTAAAAGTGAGGTCAACAGTTAGATAACCATGTATATTAATAATGAACATTATAACATTATGTATGCCCTATCAATAATCAAAGACATTAATAGAGATAAAATGTAGTCAATAATTTTACATATTGCTTAAGTACCACCATAAAAGAGAATATGGATAATATTAACTAACATTGCTCTACATCATCAACTATGAATTGTTTCTATAGGGAGTAAATGAAATTATGTCATGATTTACAATAGGATCATGCATGTTTGAGGGAACATGGTTTATAAGAAATCACTTGACATCTCATGCTTGCATATGCGGAATACTTGGGCAAAAAACCTATAAAAATCAAGTCATGTCATCTACAATTATATATAGCTTATATGCAATTATTTGTACATGATTTAAATAGTATACAAACAAAACATACAAGGATTTCATGCTAAATCTAACTTTAAAATGTTCATAAATACTTATGAATGCTTATGAAATAGTACACTATGAATACAACTATAAATAATGAATGAAAACTTAATAAATACTCATGATGATATTAAAACAAGGGAATATTGTAATAAATCCTACATAAACAATAATTATTAAGTTTTATATAAAGAGAATGAAATTCTATATATAGTTAACCAACTTTCTCAATTGATTTGACCCTCAAAGTATACCTTATGTCATCCAAAAATGGGCTTTTTCTTTCTATTTTTTTTCTCTCTTTCTCCTTATTTTCCTTTCCTTTAAATGTCTAACACAAAAAGAAAAGATTTGCAATTGGCAGTGAATTGGGTTAAAAAGATAAGTGTGAGGGAATTTGAGTCATTTGCCAATTTTATCATATAATAGTAGCTCAATGCACAAAAGAAAAATATTATTAAGATCAAACATAGTACTCATATAATTATAAAATGATGCACATAAAATACTATAAGTTAGAAATATATAACAAATATGTTACTAAATCATACACTAGAGGACCCAAAAAATGTTGAATTATATAAGTTCATGTCAACAATTTGTAGTATATTTTAATAAGTATATAACACTGATTAACCTAATGTACACACAATTTTATTATCACATGCATGATCACCCATTAAAAAAATAATTTATTAGGCTAACATCATGGAATGCATACAACAAATTCACAGTGATCAAACATTAACAAAAAATTGCAAATTTAGGTGTATTAGAAATTTCTTATATGAGAACAATCCATGGTTCATATCATATGTGAATTCAATTGTCTAAGCATATAGGGTCGTCGTGATAATGTATATTACATACAGTCCATCTTATAAATCATTGTTGTACAAAGTTATGAGAATCTAAAAGTGACCATCATTACCCTCAAAGTTATATCTACTTAGTAAGAAATAGATAATGCAATGGAACATATGTATGAATTCCATTTTTATTAAATAAGTACACATAAATGTAATAAAATTAAATTCATATGAATTTCTTAATTGAAATGCTCAAAACATCAATGTGCAGTTAATTGTGAGATCACCTTTAAAAAAAATGAAGTCAAGATCTTAAATATTCTATATTAAATGCTTGTGTGAAAAAAAATAATGCCACAAAATAAATAGCATAACTCAACAAATATAATAATATGTCATCATAATATTAGTATGATCAAGTGAGAATTTTGATGAAATATTTGAGGTGAAAACATTCAAAATTAAATTCAAAGTTATTCACTCTGATTTCAACAATTTATAGTTGAATATAATATCTTAATGAGATAGCCCCAATTAGGGTTGTCAAAAAAGTTCGTTGTTCATAAATAACTTGTGCTCGGCTCATTCGTTAAGCAAGCGAACCAATTACAAATAAATATTTCCAGTTTGATTTATAAACGAGCCGAACAAGAATAATCCTTCGTTCGATCGTATTTGACTCAATTTAGTTTGAAATAAAAAAATAGATTATATTATAGTTGCAAGTATGGCTTAATGGTTGTAGCTTTGGTCATGCAAAAGATTGGCCTAGATTCAAATCCTTCATTGTCCAGAATTTTTGGATTATTACTTTTCAAGCTATTTCAAATAATTTGAGCCGAACATTAATATTGAAATTTTGAGCCATTTCAAACACAAGCCGAACACAAATAGAGTAATTTTTAAATAAGCCAAACACGAACAAAGATTCGGCTCGCTCAAGATTGGCTAGTTTACACCCCCTATCCCCAATTGCCTAAAAAATCTTTCAATTTTAGTTCAAATAAGCATAATTAAACACTTTAAGTCCAAATGAAAGTATCTAAGAAAATCTTTGAATTATAACTATTTATAGCCAAATTAAATATCTCAATAAGAGAAATTTAATGAGCTTAAGATCACTTAATTCTAAGCTCATTATAGAATTAAATGATGAAAAAAATGATTTGTGATCAAATGAATTAATGTAGGCCATTTGAAGCATTTTAAAATTCTAATAAATTTATTACAATGACATCTAGAAAACTATAATGGACTATCATTCTTCATATATGAGAGACTTTTGTGCTAAATTTTGAGAGTGCCTCGAAATCTTATTAGATACTTGACATCAACGATATTACAAATAGCTATTATTGTCTTATTATCTTCATTCGACTATCATTGTTCGATTATTACGAGGTTGTTTAGTTGCCAGAATTTTAGGTGTGAAGTAAAGTGAATGCATGGGTTTTTACTTTTTTGTGTTTGACACGGTGCAAAGTAAAATTTTCAAGATAATGTAATGTATTTAGAATACACTACGTAGGTCATTTTTGGTGTATTTGGAATTCGTCCAATTTGTGTGAATTCCAAATACACCGGCCAATGTAAAGTGTTATGGCTGTCGCTGCCGCTCGCCGCCGCCCGCCGTCGCTGTCACTGTCATAATCATCGTCAGATGTTAAAATCTTCAAAATACTTTACATTTGATATGACACTTAAAATACTACTAGTCGAAGTACGAATCTTGATGTTAAAAGCAGACTGATCCAAAGTTGAAACTGGTCAAGATCAAGCTCTTAAAATATCCTTGAAAACTTTGGGATATCAGTTAAATCCCTAAATAGCTCCCAAATATGAAGTGTTTATAGTAAAATCGAGCGTCTTGATGAGCCAAATCCAATAAGCCCAAGATCTTATAATTCTGACTTCATTTGAGCATTCAAATGCTTAAAATACATCAAATGATCAAAATAATCATTCTGAGCCGTCCGATGAAGTGGAGTGGTTCAGATTTTGCATGTTATAGAGACACCACTCTCCTATAAATAGCCTCTCATTCTTTCATGAGGGAGTCAAACAGAGAGAGAGAGCCCTAAAGCTTGAAGATCCTCCCCTGATCGTACCACTCACGGTGCGTCAACCGCCACCGGTGCGTCGGTCCACCAGCGATCCTCACCATCGACCACTTGCTTGTCATTGCCGACCACTATCGCCGGTCATCATCATCATCATCAACATCACATCATCGTCAACATCATCGCCAGATCGTCATCATCGTTGTCAACATCGTTGTCAACACTAGCAATTGTTGTTCTCTTCATACTATTCTCGTAATCGCATGGGAAGATCCTGCACTCTAAAATAAATACAAAGTGGAAGATTTTTGCTGGGCTAGGCCCCGTGATTTTTCCCTCTTTTTGAGATTATACCCGTCACAACGGAGCCTCATGCTCCAACTCCCGTCACTCTCAAAATCAATCTTTGAACCAAGGATGCCAAGCTTCTGCCTCACTCCCCCTAATAGACGTGACCCTATTGGTGAAGGCGCAACAGGGATCTCTTTAGAAGATTGTGTCCGCCGAATGGAAGAGTCTCAAAATGAGATGATCCGACTTTTGAGAGAAACACAACGGTCATTACCACGGCAAACACACCTCCCCCAAGATTGTTCATTAGCCGTAGGAGGTCAAAATGTCGATCTCCTTAACAATAAAGTTCCTCCGCTTCCTGATCGTGATGTTGATCTCCTTGACACTGTTAGTTCTACTCATCCATCATGTGTAGCTCAACCGACTGCTAATCCACCAATTATTGCTGGTAGCTTGACACATTCTCATCCTGTTGACCCCACTCGTCATGTTATACATGTAGAATTATACAGAAAAATTTCACCTTCAAGAAATCATCTTCCCCTCATGATGAGGAATCCTCACCTTTTAGCTATTCTTCAATATCTTATTCACGTGGATTTCAAGTTTAGAATTGATTCTATGATGGGGTGACTAACCCACATGAACACATCGACCATTATTCTATCATGCATATCCAACGAGCTCTTGACACCGCTTTGTCGTCTTTCCGTTACCCTCGAGGGCAAGCTTCTTGGGTTCTACTCGCTTCTAAGGGGATCCATTCGTACATTTGACGAACTCGCCAAGATTTTTATGGAACAGTTCATTGCAAATAGGAGGATCATTAAAGATTCCTCCCATCTCTCTGGCATTCGTCAGAATGAGGGTGAATCACTTAAGGAATGCTTCCAGAGGTTCTCTTTAGAAGCTCGCCAAATACCTGGTAGACCACACTAAGAGGAGTTTTCTTGGAGGACTCGTCCTTTTACTCATCACTAATGCGAGACACGGTTCGCTCATATGCCGACTTGGTTCATCGTGTGAAAGCACAAATCTTTGCTTATGAGGCTATTACTGCCCATCACAAACAATTTGAGCAATCTACAGGAAAATATAAAAGCACCCCAGGGAATGCGGACCGATAGTCCTATCAAAAGAAGCAACAAGGTAGTCGTGATCTCCCTCCACGGCCCCCATATCAACGTCATGAACCACGACCAGAAAAGGAATACACACTGCTGAACACATCTCATGTAACCTCCTAATGGCTATTCAAGATGAAAAAAATATCAAGTGGCTGCATCCACTGAAATCAAATTCAAAAAATCAGGAGCAATATTATCACTTCCATCGAAGTCGTGGACATACTACTGAGGCATACAAACAACTCAAAGAAGAAATTGAGAGGCTCATTCAGCAAGGATATCTATGTTGATTTGTGAAAAATCAATCGACTCAAACAAACATACCTCCAACTGGGGGGCAACCAGGACAATCATCACATAAACAATAAAACAATCATCAAATAGTTAGAGAAATTGAAAAAATCGCAAGAGAACCAATATTATCTAATCAAGTTCTCATTACCATCTCTGAAGAGCCGGAGTTAAAGAAGTCTCGTATTGATCATTCCATCACTTTTAATGACTCAGATTTAAAAGGAGTCCATGTTCCTCATCAAGATCCACTTGTCATCGTAGCGAGATCGGTGACCCATGCTATAATGTTGAGAGAATTTTGATTGATAATGGGAGTTCTTGATGTCTTATTTTACTCCACATTTCTTAGCATGGGAGTTAGGAAAAGCTCCAACCCGTAGGACCATTTACGTTTGATAATTGCCCTGTGCGAGTAGAGGAAAAAATCACCCTTCCTGTTGTCCTTGGTGAATTTTCTCAATAAGTGACTCATTTAATCTAATTCATGATGGTCAAGTCAGATTCGGCATATAACACTATCTTTGGAAGGCCCCTCCAATCAATTTTTAATGCAATCACTTTAGTATCTCATCTTAAGATGAAGTTTCCAACCCCAGTTGGAGTTTGGGTGGTCTATGAAAATCACATACATGATCATCATTTACCGGACAAGCCCAACCACGCCTTTCTATGACCTTCAAAGATCAAGATTTTAATTTTGAGATGAAGAAGTACCCAAGCTTCGTAGAAGACTTGCTCTCTGTTGTATTATCAGATGACCAACCACTATGAACAGTGCAAGTGGGATCCATGCTCTCAGAAGAACAAAGGGAAAAATACATAGACTTATTGCACAGAAATCAAGACATCTTCGTTTGGAGTCTGACGGATATGCTGGGGGTCGACCCCAATGTGATCATGTACTCCTTCAAGATTGATCCAATATTCAAACCAATCATCCAAAAGAAGCGAAGTTTTACACCCGATCGCCTCCAAGCTATTGAACAAGAAGTTAACAAGCTCCTAGAGGATTAGATGAGGAGGTACATTACATGGCTAGCAAATGTTGTCATGGTTAAGAAAATAAATGGAACATGGAGAATGTGTATTGATTACACTGACCTTAACATGGCTTGCCCGAAAGATAGTTTTCCTCTTCCTCGAATTGATCAATTGATTGATGTTATGTCCGGACATCAAATGCTCAGTTTTTTGGATGCTTACTCTGATTACAACCAAATAAAAATGGACCCAACGGATGAAGAAGCTACAGCATTTCAAACATATAAAGGTTTATATTGTTACCAAGTTATGCTGTTTGGGTTAAAAAATGCTGGTGCTACCTATCAATGACTTATGAATAAGGATTTTAAGACCTATTAGGACACACAATGGAGGTATATGTGGATGACATGTTAGTGAAAAGCTTGGAAGAATCATAGCATATTTCTGACTTAGAAATATGCTTTAACCTTCTTCGACGTTATAACATGCGACTTAACCCGACCAAGTGTGCTTTTGGGGTTACGTCGGGAAAATTTTTTGGATTTATGGTAACCCATCGTGGGATAGAGGCCAACCTCGAGAAAATTAAAGCTCTCAAAGATATGACTCCTCTGAAGAATATCAAGGAAGTTCAACATTTAAATGGACGAATTGCTGCGTTATCCCAATTCTTAGCCCATTTTGGCGATAAATACTTGCCATTCTTTAAAATATTAAAGGGAGCAAAAAATAATAATTTCCAGTGGACTGATGAATGTCAGTCTATTTTTGAGCAACTAAGGGAGTATTTAGCATCTCCACCCCTACTATCTAAGCCTATTCAAGGAGAGATGTTATACTTATATCTCGCAGTCTCTTCCCATGCGATAAGCTCAGTTTTAGTGTGAGAAGAGAATAGGATACAACAACCAATTTACTATGTCAGCAAAATTCTCTCTGATATAGAAAGTCGTTATCCACTTGTAGATAAGGTGGCTCTGGCTTTAGCTTTCTCAGCGCAAAAATTATGTCCATACTTCTAAGCTCATACTATCAGCGTTTACACTCATTTACCATTAAGGGCCATCCTACAGAAACCAGAAGCATCTAGGAGGTTAATCAATTAGTGCAGGGAGAGTTTGATATAAATTTTCTACCTCTACTATAAAGTCTCAAGTACATGCAGACTTTATAGTGGAAATGCTCAACTCAGAGGAGCTATCTTAAATGCCTTTGCCTCCTCAATGGACCCTCTGTGGATGGAGCTTGAGAATGCAGTCTGGCGAATCTTACTTATTTCCCCAGAATACCTTAGAGTATGAACTTGCTTCAAAATTTCTGACTAATAATATGGCTGAATATGAGGCTCTCATAGTAGGGTTGAGACTTGCCATTGAATACGAAGCTCAAGACTTAGTGATCCACACTGACTCTCAACTTGTTGCTTCCCAAGTTGAGGGAAACCTTAGTACTCATAACCGTGGGATAGAGGCCAATCTCGAGAAAATCAATGCTCTCAAAGATATGACTCCTCCGAAGAATATCAAGGAAGTTCAATATTTGAATGGATGAATTGCTGCGTTATTCCGCTTCTTAGCCCATTCTGGGGATAAATACTTGCCATTCTTTAAAATATTAAAGGGAGCCAAAAATAATAATTTCCATGATGAATGAATGTCACTTTTGAGCAACTAAGGGAGTATTTAGCATCTCCACCCCTACTATCCAAGCCTATTCAAAAAGAGATGTTATACTTATATCTCGCAGTCTCTTCCCATGCAATAAACTCAGTTTTAGTGCGAGAAGAGAATGGGATACAACAACTAATTTACTATGTCAGCAAGATTCTCTCTGATATAGAAAGTCATTATCCACTTGCAGATAAGGTGGCTCTGGCTTTAGTTTTCTCGAAATTACTTACTCCTCATACTCGGTTTTACACTCATTTACCATTAAGGGCCATCCTATAGAAACCAGAAGCATCTGGGAGGTTAATCAAGTAGTCTGTAGAATTGGGAGAGTTTGATATAAATTTTTTACCTCGCCCTGCTATAAAGTCTCAAGTACTCCCAGACTTTATAGTGGAATGCACTGCCCCAACTCTAAAAGAGCTATCTGCTACAAGCCTTTCATCTCCTTAGTGGACCCTTTATGTGGATGGAGCTTCAGGAAGTACTGATGCTGGTACGAGAATCTTACTTATTTCCCCACAGCAGAATACCTTAGAGTATGGACTTCGCCTAAAATTTTTTGCAACTAATAATATGGCTGAATATGAGGCTCTCATAGCAGGGTTGAGATTTGTCATTGACTATGAAACTCAAGACTTAGTGATCCACACTAACTCTCAACTTGTCGCCTCCCAAGTTGAGGGAAACTTTAGTACTCATAATCCTCAATTGACACAATACCTCCACTTGGTGAAGTCTCTTCTTGCCCATTTCAAGACACATCAAATCATTCACATACTGCGAGAGAAGAATACTTGAGCTGACGCTCTCACTAAGCTTGCTATATTTGCTATTAGAGATCTATTTAAGAGAAGACATGTTGAAGAAATACATTTTTCTAATATCCAAGGGTCATGGGTAATTCAAGCAATTAATGAGATCAAGGAACATTCGTGGATGAACCTCATCCTGTCTTTTCTACAAGAAGGAACCCTTCCTGAAGAACCAACTTTTGCAACTCGTCTCCGAAGACAAGCTTCAAACTTTACTATTATCGAGGTGAACTATACAAACGAAGCTCTGACCGCACTCAAATGCCTCTCACCTTCGAGTGACACGATTAAGAGAGGTTCACTGTGGATATGTGGAGAACACAGAGGAAGGGCGCTTAAAATTATAAGGCAAGTGTTCTATTAGCCTACAATGAAACAAGATGCCCTGGAGTTCTTAAAAAAATGGGCAAGTTGTGAGTTGCACTTTAACCTCTCTCACATGCCACATACAGAGCTCTCATCCCTTCAAAGCCCATGGCCTTCTGCTTAGTGGGGAATTGATATCATGGGACCTTTTCCGATAGCATCAGGGAAACGAAAGTTTATTATTTTAGCCGTTGACTACTTCACTAAATGGGTGGAAGCCGAACCACTCGCTAAAATTATGGAGGCAAATGCTAAATAATTTATTTGGAAAAATATAGTATGTCGATTTAGTCTTCCTGTAAAGATCATCACTGACAACGAAACCTAATTTATTGGAAAAGTCTTTACATTCTTTTGCAAAGACTTTCATATTCGCTGTCGATACTACGCATACACAGACATCCTCAAACTAACGCGCATCAAGCTACCAACAGACTATACTCAAAGGACTAAAAACACATCTTGAGAAGGCCCGGGGGTAATGGGTTGATGAGCTTTCTAATGTTCTTTGGGCTTACCGCACTACATCACACACCCCAACTGGTGAGATGCCATATAACTTGTGTTTACGTAAGTTTTAAACTATATTGGGGTTCCAAGTCCAAGAGTTCAATTATTCAATGATGGTAATGAAGAAAACTCGACACCACCTGACCTACTCCCAAACTCATGACCCTACTTTGATCCCTATCACCAAAGGGTAGCTCGTCACTTCAATAGAAGAGTAAAATCTTGTCCCATATCTATCGGTGACTCGGTCCTATGAAGTCTCGAAGCTACAAGCAAAAGGCCCTCAACGCAATAAACTCTCACCTCTTTGGGATGGCCTATAGCTGGTTATAGCTGTGGTAAAGCTAGGAACATTCAAGCTCAAGGATCCAGAGGAAAAAACTTTACCTCGAACTTGGAACACTGAAAATCTCTGAAAATATTATCAGTAATTCCTACTGCATAACTGTTGCAACTTTTATTTTGTCTCGTCTGTCATTTCTTCTTCACGTAGTTGACCCCACTTAGTGGGATAAAGACTTATTGTTATTGTCATTTCCTCTTGAAACTCATATCCGTGTTAAAACCGTCTTATAATTATATCACCGAACTTATCAGAGTAATGAATTTATAGCTTTTTTTTATAAGCTTGTTTCTTCTTCATTAAATCCTCCCACTTAAGAAATATACAACTCACGTTGTATCTCAATCAGGGCATAATCAATCCCAAGCGGACTTGATTGGACCTCTTCCATACAGGTAAGAAGTCAAGTAACACTTTGGCTGATACCTAGGATAGGTCAAAAGGTCCTTGGTGGACATCTCATGACCTCTTCCATACAGGTTAACGTCATCAAGTAACACTTTAACAAACAACCTCGGATTGGTCAAAAATCCTTAGTGGATTCAATTCAACCTCATCCGTATAGGTTAGTGTCGTCAAATAATATTCTGACCAATTATCCTGGATAGGTAAAAACAAAACATGAGTGTATCATCTGAAAAAAAATATTTCATTGACAGCATTAACATGATGATATAAGAAAGAATCAAGATTCTGATACAAACTAATAATATATATATATATATATATATATATATATAATGTGTCATCAAGTGATGCTACATCATATCAGGTGATATCAACATCCTCCTCACCAGGAGATGCTCCTCGGACTCACTCTCAACTCCTTCATCTCCCGAATCGAAAGAGTCTTACACTTGGGGGAGATAGATCCTCAACACTAGCTCTGGTCTTGCAATGCACTAAGTGGATTCCTTTTCGAAACCCTCGGATGAAGCCCTCCTCTATACATTGGTGCTCCAAGTCCTTCACTTTAACATCAAGAATATGATTACGAGCTTCCTGAACATGGTCTTCGATGACACCAGATAAGCCGAGAGAGCTTTTAAAGTCTTCCATTGCCTTCAAGGAGATTTCATTTTCTTCCGCCGACATTATATGCTCCTTCTCGAAAGATCTTGTAATGCTTTCTTCTCCGCCTGAGTGCTTCTCCACAAGTGCCTTGAGTCTTTTCTCTTTCCGCAAGTCTCCTCACCTCAATCGCCTTATCACGAGTGCTCCACCTCGATACTGAGAGAAAGAGAAGTCGACATGTTCGTAGCTCAGATCCGTCGATCCTCCAAAGTCACACTCTTTGGCCTTAACACTCATCTTTCACTCATACTCGCCTTGCAGATATTTTACCTTCACAAATTCAGTATTTCACTCATTTAAAGAGACACCCAAATGAGCCATCAGCCCTAATGTTTGAGTTACCTATAAAAAAACCATCACAAATATTACACAAAAGAATATAAGGAGGAAAAGAAGAAAAGAAGAAAGAAGGGAAGACAACATACCAATTCATCTGCTCATTGACATCTAGTGCATATGTGATTTAACACCTCTTCAAGAATGTGCGACTTCAAAAAATGAACTCCCCCATCATGAGTTGAAAAATAAACTCTGATCAACTAGGGCTGAACATCTTCTTCAGATATCCGACGCATCACTCAAAGACATGTCTTCTTTTCTTTGGGAAGAAACATTGTCACCACCCTGATTTCATGGCGGGCTTCTTGAAAGAATCCTATAAAAATGAGGAGACCTTTCATCACCTTTACTTGACCTCTTTACTGGAAAAGAATGAGATCTCCCTGCCTGGATGGAAAGGCCAACCTTGAACATTCTATCTTCAACTATATATTTGCTATTTGTGACAACTCATGCGTAAGCTTTCTACATCGAGAACATTAAGAGTTGCCAAGATCTCATTTTTTTCAATCGAATTCATTCAATCTTTCCCATCTCTCAGGAAGGCTCCACTCATTTAGTGGAAAAGAATGAGATCTCCCTGCCTGGATGGAAAGGCCAACCTTGAATATTCTATGTTCAACTATATATTTGCTAATGTGACGCAACTAATGCTGTAAGCTTTCTACATCAAGAATATTAAGAGTTGCCAAGATCTCATTTTCTTCAATCAATAATGGATCTGGAAGGTCATTCAATCTTCCCCATCTCTCAGGAAGGCCTCACTCATTTTTCACAAAAAAGAATCCATTAGACCAATTTTTAGACGATCCGTAAAAATTCTATAAAATTCTTTATAGCCGAGAAAGAAACATGTCCTTGAGCATCACATGTGAATACACATTCACATATTTGATGTTCACACCACGCTTTTGAAGAAGATAGCCAAACCAATGACCACTAAAGCCCAAATAAAAATTGTGACAAAGTTACACCACATGTTTTGAAGATCTCAATCGCTGAGCTGGGAATCCCCCAAAGACGAAGAAATCATCTCGTAAATCAAGTATCCCGGCGAGGTGAACGCTCGAATTTTATAACAATGGCCACCAACTCATTAGAGAAGCAAAATTTTTTGCGAAATACCATTAAACTATATAATGTGATGGTGGATGATATGTCGTCTGTAGCCGTCACGTTATGGGTTTTCTTCTGGCCATCACCCTGTGAAAATGCATGATAAATAAAGAGGAAGAAATGATAAAACTGGAAATTTTGTGAAGAATTAATTACCCCAATACTGGGCGATCCTTTTCCGACTCTCTCGCCATGGATAAAATTTTTCGCCACGACCAAAAAGACACATACATATGAGAAGAGAGAGAGAGAGAGAGAGAGAAGAGAGAAGATTCCCTCTAATGATGCTCAAAAATTACCTGCCAAACTTTCAGAATCGTTCGAATGATGGTTCCTAACTAACGCTTTTCCGCCACCGCTTATCAACGAACCATCCATTGAAGACTTTCTACAAGAAGAAGGATGAGCTTCCAAACCCGGCCGATGGACAGCTAACACCTCTTTCGAGGGAAAATCAAAGCCTCATCGTGTGAACTACGGGTCTTGATGCCTCCAAACCTGGTCGGTCCGACGAGGTCAGTTGACACCTCTTTCGAGGGAAAACTGGAGCCTTGTTGTATGAACTACGAGGCTTGATCGCCTCCAAACCCGGTCGGTCCGACGAGGTCAGCTGACACCTCTTTCGAGGGAAAAATGGAGCCTTGCCATATGAACTACGGGTCTTGATCGCCTCCCGGTCGACGAGGTCACACACATCTTTCGAGGAAAAAATCATTTTCGTATGAACTACTCTGATCGATCGCTCTAAACCCGATCGGTCCGAGGTCACACTTTCGATTAGAGCTCTCATATATGAACTAGCCTGATCTCCTCAACGACCCTCACTCAAGAAGAAGAGAAGCACTAGAACGTTGAAGAAGTGTGTCTTCTCCCTTGGCCCTAGGGGGTTTTTATAGACCCCTTCTAGGGGCAAAATGGTAAAAAATCGTCAAAAAATCGCAAACGCAAAACTGTCCAAATCAAAATCATTTAGTTGGGCACGAACTCAGACCTTCCATAACTGCTGACCGCCGTCTTCTTCGCCCCAGCCATGGTCATGGGCCGATGTTGTTCCGCGTCTGCTCGACGCCAAGGCTCATTACAACCCGACCCGTGATCGCCACCATGCGCTTCACCCACAGGTCACGCTTATGGCGCGTGGCGCCAAAAGCCATGGGCGCCCTCATACCTGGATGAGTCCGTAACCTCAAAATCTCACACCCGCGCATACTTACATATCTCTGCGGCTCTGCAACTGCTTCTGTAGTCATTATCTTGTGCTCCTATGAAGATCTATTCTCTTAAAATGTGTAGTTAATGGACCCTCGAATTTCATTAAAGAATTTGCTATTTTTAAGTATTTGACATATATTTACGAATGATTGAGATAATATCATTTAAAAATAGGAGGACAACTGATATGACACTTAAAATACTACTAATCGAAGCACGAATCTTGATGTTAAAAGCATCGATCCAAGTTGAAACCGGTCGAGCTCTTAAAATATCCTCGAAATTTTGGGATATCTGTTAAATCCCTAAATAGCTCTCAAATATAAAGTGTTTAGTAAATTGAGCGCCTCGACGACAATCCAACAAGCCCAAGATCTTACAATTCGACTTCATTTGAGCATTCAAATGCTTAAAATACATCAAATGATTAAAATGGAGTCATCCAATGAAGTGGAGTTGGATTTTGCATGTATTTACAACGCCACCTCCAATCTATAAATTCTCATTCTTCATAAGGGGGAGCCAAGGTGAGAGAGGAGAGCCATAAAGCTTGAAGATCCTCCAAGCACATCGTGCCACCACTGACGCTCAACCAGCCGCCGCCGTGCCGCCACCGCCCTGATCCTCACCGCTGCCGCATCGCATGTCATCATCGCCACCACTACCGTCGTCATCATTGTCAACATCGCTGCCAACATCGTTGCCAACATCATCGCTCCATCGATCAACATCGTGCCAACATATCGTCGTCCAACATCGTATTACTAAGAATTGTTGTTCCCTTCTATACTATTCGTAATCGCATCGTGAAGATCCGTACTCAAAAAGAAATACAAAGTGGAAGATTTTGCCAGCCCTGATTTTTCCCTATTTTCAGATTTTTCACGTGATTGAGTTTTCGCTTTAAATACGTGGGCTTTGACTCCCCAAAGGTTTAATGCGTAACTTTTTCTACCAACTTAACGCAACAATATTACATTTTTTTACCAAAAAAACAAAGTCTCAGATAAATGCAGAGATAATCGCCATCTGGATGTTAAAACCTTCAAAATACTTTACGTTATATTTTTTTACCAAACAAAAAAAATAAAGTCTTAAATTCGTAAAACTCTCAACCAAATAATTGTAAAGTAATCCTTTACATCAGATTCTTTACATCGATTCCTTTACATGATTCATTTTTCAGCCAACCAAACAGCTCCTACGACCCGACAACTAACTGTCACTTTAACAATCATCACCATGTACTATTTTTCTAACAATCTCTACTACAATCTCAAAAAACAAAGCTAGAATCCTTAACTTTCTAATTTCATCTTCTAAAACTGAAAAGAAGATTAGATTACAAATATCACACTTATATGGTAGATTTCAATTAGATAAGACACTATGTATTTCTTTAATTTCACATAAAAATTTTACTATTTTATTGTATTTTTTATATATGTAAAAATTTTTAAGTAAAACTAAGATTTAGCTTTTTTATTAACATAAACTTTTTAAGTGTACAACCTTAATAAGATAATTTCCTCATTTAGATGAATAATTTATCACTACTTATGTGGGACAAAGAGCGGTAAAATAAGTTCCCGTGGAAGCTTGCCGCAGCATGGCGCCCGCGCTCGGCTACAGCGTTTCCCGTTCGCGAAAATCCGTTTTGCCCTAGAAGAAGCACAAGCAGCAGCCATCGTTCTCGCTCTAATGCGCCGGATCTGATCCTCTCCGGCTTCATGCGACACGCTAACCATTCTCCACCTAGGCGGGGTGGCGGTGGAACCGCTGGCGGCGCTTCCATTACCCGCCGCTGTGCTCTTATCGACGTCGTTGCCGCCTCCTTATTCTCTGCCTTATTCCTTTTCCTCCTCCTCGCATTCACTCCGCTCGGAGACCCACTTGCGGCCTCCGGCCGACGATACCTTGTGCGTCAATCCTCGTCTTTCGCTCATCAGAGGGAGAAGGCGATCGCGGCCATTGAATCTGGCGATGAGGCGGCGATCGAGTCGTGTCCGGCGGAGGAAGTGGACCAGATGCCGTGCGAGGATCCGAGGAGAAATAGCCAGTTTGATCGGTATATGAATTTCTACCGCGAGCGCCACTGCCCGGCGCCAGGGGAGTTGTTGCTTTGCCTTGTTCCTCCACCTAAAGGATATCGCGTTCGGATTCCTTGGCCTGAGAGCCTACACAAGGTGTGAACAGTTTCTCTTTTTGCTCCGCTCCCATTCTTTTTCATTTCCCGCACTCCTTCAATGTTTGATTTCTTCCGAAGTCCGCCATAGCATCTTTAAATCGTTACAAACATGGGTTGGTTTCCCATTCATCCGATATTCATATTTTTTGACATGCAAAATAAATAGCGACAGATCAAAGTTCCAGATGCATCGCATTTTTTTATTTGTATCTTTCTTATCTCCTTGCAGATTGAAATCCTTTTTAACTGTCTATTTTCATGCAACCATTAGTTCTTCATTACTTTGTCTTCTTGATGCAATATATATGAAACAACTTACATGTCAAAAACTCATTGGCTTACAAACTCACGGTAGGTCGTGGTTTACTTGTTTCCAATCCAGTAATAGTGTTAGGTTGTATGTCATATCAACTCGAGATCGCATACTACGAAATTTTTACATAAGGCATGAGACAAGAAAAGACGAGCTTGAGACCTCATGATCTTGTTGTTGATGACTGGAACCTAGTGGTGAGTTGGAGAATGAGTGAGAGAGGGAATTGACTGTGGCTGATGGGCGAGGGAGAGGGGCTCGGAAATGACAAGGGACAGGGCGCGAATCATGAGCCAATGATCCCAATCGTAACAGCAGTAGCCATAAACCGAAATCAGAAAATAATCATTCAAGAAAGTTAATCCGAGTAACTATCTCCTTGACTTTCAGCAATAATTTGTTCATTCTATTGCAAACTGCCCACAACAGGAATTGTAGCTCCCCTTTAAAGATACAACCATGAAGAAGCTTTGAGGATACATAAACAACTTCTTAAAGAAAATAAAGGAATCAGAAAAAAGAAGACATAAGGATTGAAAGATAGGGTTGGCTTGAATTTCACAATATTATCAAGTTCTAATTCAGTCAACATGATGCCGTTGATGAAGTGGGCTAAGACCTCAAATATAGATCAAATTGGGTTGATAATCTGACCTTGTAAAGATTGGGGTTTTGGACCAACATATCAGTGCATGAGGCTTCTAATTGGGCATGATTTTGAGGATTTGATGTATGCCATCTTAGCCTTGCATTGTGGAGAAGTTGTTTCCATTATTTGAGTCAGTGACCTTTTTGTCACATGGAGGCAACCTAACCATCATTCTCAACCTCTCAGTATGGCATCCCTTCTTGATTAGATTCATGCATGCCTTAGGTTCTATATATTTTTTTGCACTCAATTGACTACAGGAAGAAGAATTAGTAGTTCACGGTTGCTTAAAGTTTGGAGAAACATGTTTCAATGTGGTGAAGCTAAATGCCTGTCAGAAAAAAAAAATTTATTTTACAGGGTTCATATTGTTTTTTTTTTTTAAATTTTTAGCTGCTGCTATTCTTGAAATCCTTTCAAAATTTTAGGCCAAGCATATTTGCTGCTGCTTACTAACACATGATTTTCTTCTTGTGCCTAATTCGTAAAATAAGTGATCTACTTTCTCGGATTTAAGGTGTAAACAGGTTCCTCTCTACCATGTTATTAATTTGAACAAATAATTGAATGGCTTGAATAATCTTGGTTAACAAATCTTAGCTATTGTGTGTAAGCAAATGACGTTGACATTTATTAGGTAGTAAAAAAAAATCCATAAATGGGTGCTTCCTCTTAAGCCATAGTGTTTATATGAAGCATAGATTCATTTAGATAGAATCATTGGCTTATTGTCTTAAATTATTTCTACATGGTAGATGGGATAAGTTGTTTGTGAGATCTTTGAATTTTTTGCCAAGGAATGAAGAATGACATTTTATTATAGCAAAATGATTATACTATATTGTGGACTGCTATTGCAAATCTAGGTACTTATTTATGGAGATATAGGATATTGAAATTTTGAGCTACATTTTGAGCAAGTCAAATAAGATTGATATGAGAACCATGCAAATTGTATTATGAAATCATAAATATAACCCAAATATTTCCTACATATCACCTATTCTACCACTTTTAGATTGAGATTGAGTTTCATAATTGCTAATTTCTTTGAGATGTGGGATAAATTGCAAATTTATCATGCTTATCTTTTTTAGAAAGTTAGTTTTTTTTTTTTTTGAAATTGTGGCTTGCTTTAAAAGCTAGGAAACACATAAAATTCATAAAAAACTAAACCTTAATTCATAAAAACACAGTAGAGGAAAGCATACAAACTTTCCAAATAGATGTTATAATTTCAGAAAACATTAGAATTAGTAATGGTAACATAAGGTAGAACTGCATTATAAATAAATTATTTTGTCCTAAAATTAATATCTTCATTTTCATTATCACTTGTTTGATTGTCTAAAGAATTATCATGATATTTAATAGCTTATCGTTCTCCTCATCACTCTCGTGTGAGTCATCCCATTCATCATCTTCCTCATCTAATATTACCTTTTTATTTCTTGTTGCATCAAGAATATCATAATAAGAGCACTCATGGTAAAAAAAAATTATTAATTAATAATTTATTATGTATTTCATAATGACTATGTTTTACCTACCTTTCGAGGCATTTGATGTTTGAACTCATTTACATTTGTTGAATTCTGCGGACTTTCTTTAACCCCTTTTACATTAACAACATAAATATCATTAACTTTATTGTTATCTAATCTAGTAAGAGTTTCTTCATCTCCTTTCTTATCCTGATCAACCACCCGTTCATCATCTAATGATAATTAATCAAGAATTAAATGATCATCGTCATTATCTTCGTGAAGTTAGCCTATGATATTTATCTTTTAATTTCTTATTATATATGACATAAATTACTCTATTCATCTTAGCCATGCGAAATGATGTTTTTCCTTTATATGCACTTGGTGGAATGTATTCCAATTTCATTCACTTGTGGATGATGAAAACATTAGACTTAGGACTCTAATTGCAAATAATTTAAATTTTGGTGCTTCATCTCTAAAGTGCATCAACCATCATTCTAAATCCCGAACAAAAAAAAATAATAATAGTATTAATTATTGGGAAAAAAAGGGAGGCCAAGAGAGAGAGAGAGAGAGAGAGAGAGAGAGAGGCTAGGTTGGGTAAGGTTTTAAGTGTCTTGTATTAATTTAGGATTTGAATGAACGGTTGAAATTGAATGTAAGGTTTTGCTTAGCAACCAAAAATTAGGTTTTTAATGAAAAATAATTAAAAAAATAGGATTTTTAAAAAAGTTATTTGAAAAACACCATAATATTTGTAATTTAAAACTTACACCTCGGTGGATTTTTCAAACCTTAAGTTTCAAAATGTGGGCTCCAAAAATTCGCTCCGATCTCACGATTAAGAAAGTGATTAGGTAATTTTCGGAAGCAGAATGAATATAAAGATACCTCGAGATTTTGCCCTCATTTTGTGAGGATTTTAGATCCTGTTCCGTTTTCCTATAAAGCAAAGACTTATAGTTAATTATCCCTCTCAATTGAGATAACTTTCGATTTGGCTATTATCGCTTAATCTTAGTGTATAATAAAGATGAGAATTTAGATTTATGAAATTCATTATATTTAAACTTACAATGATGGTTTGGGAACGATCGATCTAGATCTCATTCCGTATCCCGATTCCCTACTTACTAATGAAGAGTAATGACTAAGTTGATCGAATAATCCTTATCGAACACACGTTACGTCATTCAAAAATCCTCATAGACTTAGGTTGGCGTTTCAAGGAGAGCTTAAGTTTTACTTTATAACAAACGCTTTTTTCCCAATCAAGTATATCCATGGTTCACAACTCAAAGGATCATTAAGATAATGACAAGCCGATGTAATATAATATTTAACGACAACCACCCTACGGACTCGGTCATAATCGATGAGCTCACAAATCACGCAATGGGACACGCCACGCCCTCAGTGAGATTGTTTGAGAGTAAACAGCTGATTTGATTTGACTTCTTTCACTTCAGCTGAAGTTTTCTTAATTTGTCACCTCACAAACTATTGTATGAATGAAGTTTGATTTAAGCTTTTAAATTGAATTTCATTTAAACATTTGTATTAACGATATTTGTATTTAGATATGATATTCAATCTAAGTTAATTTGTTTTGAAATTGTAATCATTTTTGACAAGTCACCTCCTGCTAAAATTTTTATTTAACACGCATCATCTGGTTTATTATTTCTTTAATTTTAATAATGAAGCCATTAATATACGTAATTAACTGCTAGATTAAAGATATTATAATATTTTGAAGTTAACCCAACCTGCCCTAAGATTCTCAACATTTTCTCATTCTTGAATTTAAAGATTCAAATGCTTGTTTTACTGATTATTTAAACTTAAATTTGGATTTATATAATATTATGAATTTTTATTGTAGTATAAAAATATTTTACAGATGGGTAGCCAAGAGAACGGGAATGCCAATTTACCATGTGGCAATTGCCAAGAATCTCATGACAGAATCTAAGAAGAGTGATATTTCAATACACCAAGAGCATATTAAGTTAAAATATTAATTAAATTAACATTAAACAATTTATGAATCATAGGGGTGTGCATTATTTGGTTTTAACCAAAAAACCAAACCAAACCAAAGTTTTTTAGTAATTTGGATTTTGGTTTTAATTAATGAAAACTTTGGTTTTTGGTTTTTTGATCGGTTTGTTAAATAAAATTTTGGATGGAACCAAATAAATCAAAGAATTATGTAATATGATATTAATTTTATGTATAATAGTTTATTTATTATATACTTATTTTTATTTTTTTTTTGAATACTTAGTAGGTGCTTTTTTGGAGGACCATTATCCAATTTTTTAAAATATTTTGGTCTTATAATATGGTAATATGGTTCCAACTTCTAAGTTCAAAACATTGTTCATATAAGTAAAAATTAGTTTTAAATATTTTTTAAGCGCATGAAGTAGTTAATTGCATTTTTATTATATTTATATTGTTTTGCTTATTGTTTGTTCTTTATACAATAAAAAATTGGAAATTTACATACATACTGCAATTCTTTCAGATTTAATATTTCACACCCAAATTAATATTTACAAAACCAAGACTTTCCCTACGCTCAAAAAAAGTGAATTTCACTCAAAAAGTAATGTGGTATTTTTGATGTACTAATAAAGATTTAGGCTAAGTAAAATTAAAGCCTGAAATAATGAAATGCATAATTGCAGATGTATGTAATCCTCAAAAAAATTATGCAAATAATTTTAAATGTAACTTCGGTTATCCAAAACCTAACCAAAATAACTTAACAAAATTATTATTCGCTTTTGATTTGATTTATTTTATTTGGCTTTGGTCAATAAATCCAAAACCAATCGTTTTAAAAATTTATCATCAAATCCATCCAAATCAACCAAACACACACCCCTAATGAATCGTGTAAGTATAAAAATTTGACAATATTTCTAAGATCCCAGATCAACTCCGAAGCTATTTTGATATCTTTGGCCCATCACCCCAAGAAAGGTGTGTATTGGTGGTATAAACCATAACCTGAATGCGTCTTCCCACCATGCCAAGAAAGACATGTATGAGGCTCTAAGGTACCTGCTGAAATAGATTTTCCCGCCACGCCAAGAAAGACATGTACGGGTTATACACCTGTAATGTTAGTTCAAATAACAATTCTATATCGCAACATAGTTTACTATCGTTATATACGCCCGTAAGTGACAAGATTTGGCAAGATCCCTGGCCGTCCATACAGCTACTTTCTGTGGGCTTCACCACCACGCCAAAAAAAAAGCGTATGGTGGGGTATAAATCACCCGAATGCGTTTTCCCACCATGCCAAAAGAAAAGATGCCACGAATAGTTTTTTCCACACGCCAAAAAAGGCGATGAACTTATACACCTGTAATATTAGTTCAAATAATAATTTTATATTGCGGCATAGTTTATTATCATTATGTAGGTCCCACAAGGTGTGAGAGAAGATTGACAAAGATCCCGACGTCGTCTCCAGTGGGCTACCTCGGGTGTATCTGCGCTACCACGCCAAGAAAAATATATCTGAAGATAAACCACGACTGAATGCGCTTTCCATCACGCCGGTAGCGAAAGCTCTGATCTGAACACATATTTTCCCGCCACACATATCTGTTGAGCTCAACTTAACTAAGCATATTTGTGTGACAAATGAGAAATACAAAAGTTTCATCATCCCCAAACTAATCTCAATATCCAGGCAGCCTTCATCAAATTCTTCAAATACATGATTATATTTGGAAAGATGGCTGAGCAGAAATACATTACCACATCAATAGACCTTGCGATAAGTCACAATAAGAAGAGTCAAAACCTTCTGTGCGGCATGATCAGGCCTTCATACCTATCTGAACAGAGCTCAAAACCATCTAACACGAAAAACTACATAGCTTACAGAGTGGATCTCATTTTACATGCTTATTAAACAACAAGCTATCATGAGTGTGATTCCCAACATACTCCAACCCTATCTTCTCAAGTCTCCTGGGGCACTCCTTAATCCTCGAACAAAACTTGATGTTATGTGAGACAAAGATCCTCCCTTTCATTGGCTTCAGCTTCAACGCCAGCCTCTCCAAACCAACCCAAACAAGCTGATCAGGAATGTGAAGAAAAACTGCACTGGCATATATCAAATCATATGAACCGTCAGCTTCAAATCGAAAAAAATCCATATCATCCCCTTTTAAGTATGAGCGGGCGTTTATGAAGGAGCCCCTGCGAGGGGAACTCATACCGAAGAGCTGCAAGGAGTGATAGTTCATCTCGCTCAAGGCAATTATAGCGACCTGAATCAAGGTACTTACAAGTGGAGACCGACACGAAGAGTGCCACAACCAACCTCAAGTACAAGATCAGAGGGTTGGAGAGCAACAGCACATGCCAGGAACTCGAAGACATCCCGACCACCAGCCCAAGGCTCCCTGTAGTTACTGTGGTGCTCCTCCACTAGCAGCTCTCCTGGGCAAGGCAGAGCAGTGTGATCTTCCCCCGCATGCTCGTAGTGTGAAACGCCATTGAATCTTAAGAGATCATTGAGTTGCTGTTCAGAATGGGATTGATGCCTTGAAGGGAATGGAGTGGGGAGTGTTGGAAGGACAGGGAGAGAGTTGTCGTGGATCTGAGAGCGGAGCCATTAGATGTCTTCGGAGGTAGGAACGATCTGTTCCGACATTCGGCGATCTCTGCAGTCACCGTCGGCGATATCCGGGGAGGAAGAAGGGCAGGAGGAGGACGGGTAGGAGGGACGGAATAAGAGGAAAAACATGAGTGCCCTGAAAGCCAACGCCAAGAGAAGCAAGACGGATGCTTTCAAGCCCTTCGGCGGCGGAGAAGCCATGCGAGCGAAGATCAATTTGCAGGGGTTGTTTGCTTGCAGGATTTGAGCAGAATTTAACACTTGGAAGCTTTGTTAGTCCACTAAATCCGCTTTAGCATGGTTAAACTGATTCGAATTGGCATTATTGACTGGATTTAGACCAGAAGCGGGTGAGGGTGAAAAGACTGTGGTTACCTTCGGACGCCTCCCTCTCAGAATGGGTGAGTGAGGGTAGAGAGAGAGAGGAGAATCTGAGGAACGTGAGGGATGGGGTGGTGAAAGATGGGAAACGGCGCAAGTGAGGATTGATGGCAACATGGAGATAGGGATGATTTATCTCAAAAAAGAGACTCAAAATTAATTTAACCGATAATTTTAGTTAAATTGAATGTCTATTGTAAGTAATTTCAATGTTTGTGCAACGACGCAACCGCTGCAACGGGCGCCATTCGGTGTGTTGCCGAACGTCACTTTCGCTCAAATTTGGCCGCCGCTTCCAATCACTTGACATTCTAGACTCATCCCAATCAAATTACGCCTCATTTGATAGGTTTTTGATTTTCGACGCTAACAGTGCGATTAATTTTGCAAATGGTGATCATGAAACGCCAGACTTCCCGACCTCGATACGCGATTCTTTTTCATGATCGATCGACCGTCGAATCGCGCAATATGTATCGATCAATGTCGACGCTCAACGCTGATGGCGAGTCCGCTCGTCGATCGGGTTGTTTCGACCGATTTTGGTGCGCCGAGTGTATTTCGACAGACGTTATATCCGATTGCTCGATATTCACGATACGTCCAATTGAAGCACGCCTCATTTGATAGACGCTTCAACGCTTGAAACGATCAATTTCATGGACGGAGGTTGTTTGGCAACGCCGCTTCCCACCTCGATATACGTCGCGACACCCTCCTGATCAATCGATCGCCGAATTATGCAAGATGCCATTCGATTAATTTCGACATTCAACGCTGACGGCGGAGTCGCTCGATTGAAGATCATTTCGACTGATTTTCGACGCTATCGAGTGCGTTTCGGCTCCGATTTGCGCGCTTAAGCTTGTCAAATTCACCTTGTGAACTCGACTTGACTTATAGCGCGTGCATGGAGGTCAACACAAAACCCACACCTTGATTAATTGTAGTGAAGGTTTTGAAAGATGGGGGAAAAACATTGGTTTGGAGACTTTTTGGTAGCACTTCAGAACAAAATGGGGTTTAAGGCATAGGTTTCAAAAGATTTCTAAAACAATGGCTTTGACTTTTATATTTAATTCATTACATATACTTTCAAAATTATATAGAACAAAGCTCATTTTGATTTGTGCTTTTATCTTCAATATGGTCATAGGTCGTTTGAGGCGGCATTTAGCACTTTGTTCATGTATCTGCAATCCTGTTAGATTTTAACCTCAAGCGCCAATCTTTGGTTTGCTAAATTGTGAAGCATCATATTGTTGGTATGCTACTATCGCATGGCTTTTATATATTCAATGCATGCTATCCCTTTGCAGATATGGCATGACAATATGCCATACAATAAAATTGCTGAGCGAAAGGGTCATCAGGGTTGGATGACAGAAGAAGGCCCATATTTCGATTTTTCCAGGTGGAGGCACAATGTTTCCTGATGGAGCTGAACAGTACATTGAGAAATTAGGACAATTTATTCCAATTAAGAAGGGTGTATTGAGGACAGCTTTGGATATGGGATGTGGGGTAAAGTGTATTGCTCTTTACTTTAGGCTCCACTTCTCTCAGTTCATCATCTTTTTCACTTGTTTCCGGCATCTGTATTTCTGGTGCTTACACCGTTTTCCGATGCAGGTAGCCAGTTTTGGAGGCTTTTTACTAAAAGAAAACCTCTTGACATTATCATTTGCTCCAAGGGATTCTCACAAATCTCAGATACAATTTGCTCTTGAAAGAGGAATACCGGCTTTTGTCGCTATGCTGGGTACCCGGCGGCTCACGTTCCCTGCCTATGCTTTCGATCTCATTCACTGTTCACGGTGTTTAATTCCTTTCACTGCCTACAGTAAGTTTTCTTTTTGACATTTTTTTTAACATGCATCATCATCCATTGCCAATCCTACGTAGTGGAATAAAAGATTATTTGTTATTATTGTTGTTGTGCATCATCGTGCATTATCAGATGCACTTTGCATCAATATTTTGTTTCAATTGACGTTATTCTTGCAGATGGATCTTACATAGTTGAAGTGGATAGATTACTTCGTCCTGGGGGGTATCTAATTATATCTGGCCCACCTGTAAAATGGCCGAAGCAAGAAATGGAATGGGATAATCTACAGGCTGCAGCACTTGCCTTGTGTTATAAACTTGTCGTGGTGGATGGCAACACTGCCATCTGGAAGAAGCCCTCCGGAACTTCTTGTCTCAAGGAGAATAAACTTGGAATTGGATACTGCAAGGACTCGAATGATCCAAGTGTGGCATGGTAATGTCTTTGTGCTTTTTTTCCCATGCCACAGGTTGATATTCATGTTTACAAAATAGTACGAGTACGGTTGCATTTTAACATTTTCACTAATCTCTATCAATAGATAAATTCATTTAACTTTGATAATTTAGTTTTGCTGATTTAAATGTCATCATACTGTTATTTATTTATTTATTTTGTTTCCAGGTATTTCAACTTAAATGCCTGTGTGAATGAGAACCTAGCCATGGAAGAATTGGCTGTTGAATCAATACCAAAATGGCCGGACAGATTATTGAGACGCTCTCCGAGGCTCTCACTTACTGAAAATGGGGGTGATTCTTTTGAAGCTGACACACAGCTATGGGCTAGACGAGTTGAATTTTACAAGAAATCTCTTGGAATAAAGCTGGATTTTCCATCAGTACGCAATATTATGGACATGAATGCAAATTTGGGAGGGTTTGCCGCTGCATTGTCTCATAGTAATGTCTGGGTTATGAATGTTGTTCCTGTCCACCTTCCATTAACACTCGATGTGATTTATGACAGAGGTCTTATTGGAGTTTATCATGATTGGTATTATTTGACTTCTACACTTGTTTCTTAAACCCATGCTGTCTTGTAACTTTTAAATTGGGAAACGATTTTGAGAACTAAATCCAACTTTTAAGTATGTAGAAAGGTACCGGAACAAAGCGCTCATTTAACTAGTTCGTGTTAGCCTATTAATCCTAGTTGTCCGTAGAATATTCACCTATTAAGATTAACTAGATTTAAAGAGGATGGATCATACCTGTCACCTGTAACATGATGTACTCTCAACGAAAGCATTTTTTTTTTTTTTATGTCTGCCATGGATTTCACCTTAAACTGGATGGGAATACATTGCTTGAATCAGGAAATGAACATCCCTGGAATCAAGAGCCTCTCATTATATGTGTAGCCAGCAACGACATGTAGTTGATCTTAGTTAGTGTAGTCAATGATGGTGCAGCCTTAATGTATAAATTTTACCTATGTGATGTAGATAACCTATGGCGACCTGTCTTACTCATTCTTCGGTAAATGACTTATGGCGAGCTAGCTTACTCATGTTTATGTTGTTGACCATTCAATGTAACTAGCCCAACTGTAGCAGGAAACTTATGATATAGCATTGATATTACCACCCTAGCGAAGATACTTGTGGTTGCCCTGTGAGCTACTGTAACTAAGATTTACTTGGACCATTCTATCTTGTATATAAATAAAAGGGTATAAGAGATGGTAAAACTTTTTCATTGTCCCAATTTATCCCCTCCAATGTTATTAATACAAATCCTAAGATTGTGGCATAACATTTGTAAATAGTTTTTCCAAATTCTACTCAAAGAAATTTGACAACAAAATTTTAGGGATCTTTGACACCCCTGAGGAATTTGCAATGTCAAATGAAAAACATTGAAGATATATAAGACCTTTGAAAAGTACTTCAATGGTAGTGGCTTCCTAGTTTTTCCACAGTGGCAACTAAAGTCAGTGTTGCTAAAAACTTGTTTTAATCATTAGCAAAGGAGATCCAATAATCACGGGCAACATTCAGTGATTGGAGGTCAACTATGATGTACAAATTTTTTTAGAAATAGTGACCCTCTAACATGTATCGACCGATTGGTTCGACACGCTCGACATTTAAGCAAAGATTTTAAAGAATAATTTTAAAATGCATTGCTAAATTAAAATTAAAATTAATTTAAATATAAGTTATAAATTTATAACTTGTTTCTTAACTTATAACCCGTGTCTTGAGGACGTGAATATCACCCAGCTCTCCCGACTGAGTCTCCAACTCATATTTTTCGTGAGATTTGGCTAGGGTTCTCATGTGATCATGGAGCATCGTTAATTATCGCCATGGTTGCCTTCACCATTGCTATCACTACTAGAGGTTAGTATTTTCATATTTCTTAACATTCTTTCTTTTAATGTTTTCTTATCACCTTTGGATTTTTTATCTTTTGAAAATTTATATTAGACTTAAATGTCTTATCTTTTTTTTTTCTTTTAATACTTTATTAATTTTATTTAGATTATATATATTATTTATAATTATTAAGATATAAAATTTATAATATCGTGTTTAATACGTGTCCATATCTTATATTTTCAATAATAGATGTGTCTCATGTCCGTATCGTGTTGTATCTGTATCCTTGTGTCCATGTCCATGCATCATATGAGGTCAATGATAGATAAGATGGTGGTTGATAATGAGGTGATGATTGATGTCGGGCTCTTAGTATGAAAGGTCATTCTTTGAGTTTGTGCTATGTGAAGGGCTTGAGTTGTGCTATGTGAAGGGGCTCGTTCTTGTTGTGTAACAATGAAGGAAGAATGTGTATAAATATATATGTGTGTGTGTGTGTATTCTTAAGTGCGGCTTTATTTGGATTCTTTTTATTGTGTTGATTTTTAGAGTGCTTGGCATTAGGGGTATTCAAAATTGGCCCAGTACTACAATTTGTCACGAACTCGATCCGAAAAATTTAGTTTTGGGTTGACATGATTAATTTTTTTCATGTCGGGTTCGGGTCCAAAATTTTGACCCATTTAATTTTTTTGGGACCAATTCAAGTTGACCACAAACTCAAAATTGACTTGATTTTGACTCGCAAATCTAAGTCTGACTTGAATTAGACTCAATTCTTGACCCATGAGCCTAAAGTTGACTCGATTATATCTGATTTTGATCTAGAATGCATATACAAATATATCATTTAATTGTGATTAGATCATTTGGGTTAAAGATGGGTTGACTTCAGTTGAAATTTTTGGGCCGTTTAATAAATGGGTTGAGTTTGGGTCACACCTATTAATGTCTGGTCAAATTCGGGTTAGGCCCGAAACTGATTTTCTAACTCGAATTGACACCCCTACTCAGCTTTGATTTACCGGAAACAGTGAGTGGAGAGAAGGAAAAAGCCAGATCTATGTCATTGATTGAACTGAGTGGTGGCATTCCCATCATCCTCCTCTTCCTGGAGGCTCAATGGGGTGGGGGCGATGGTAGCCACTATTACCTGCACCTTACTGGTAGGAATATGTAAATCCCACAGCCCATCTCTGGAATGTCAGTAGTGCTTTAGTCTGCACTTTTTAGAAGTCCTAAAGGTGAGAAGGGTTCATTGTGTCACTCTTGAGGCCTCATGAAGTGGGACTGTGGGAGGAGGCTGCAATGGCAGGGACTTCCTCTCACTGTGAAGTGTGAATTTAACGTTTTGGCTTGTGCCCAGCATTCGATAGCTCATTTCAGTAGAATGTGCTACTGTGGCTTAGGTTGCTTTAGATGCGCATCCATTCATCTAGTACTCAGTATTGATCAGCGGCCATTGGCTTTTTATTTGAGGCTGAGTCAACTGGTTACTTTTCTGTGAACTTCAATTCTCTTCCTATGATTTCTTTTTGTTTTATATATTTTCTTTCCGGTTTGTTGCATCTGTGCCATTTACTACAAATGTTCCATTACTTTTACTGTAAAGATGTTTATTGAAGAAGCTAAAAAAACACAAATTGTTTAAATCCTATTTATATTTCACTGAAGTAAATGATGGCTGGATATTGGTTCTTATGCTACTAGTTTTATTCATTTTGTGATTGTTGCTTTTTGTTTTCCTACTTACACTTTGGTTCCAGTACCAGAATTATTTCAGTAGAGTTTTTAATCGCATTCTTGTCTCATTAATTGTGTTATTATTTCTATGACATTTTAAGGCCTTGGCATTGATGTAATGAAAATGACACTAAAATAGTTTTTTTTTTTTTATTCTAGGTGCGAGGCATTTTCAACATACCCCCGGACATATGATTTATTGCATGTTTCAGGAATCAGCTCGTTAGTTTCTGATCCATCGTCAAATTTAAACAGGTAACTATTTGCAGATGTTGTTTCTATTTCAATCTCATTTAGGATTTATTAGGGGAACTTTGTTTAACTTTCTTGTTGTTTTTAAAAAAATTATGATGAGTAATTTTTTACAATCAGATCTACTGTGCGTGGTAACTACAAGAGAGTTATTCAAATATATTTATTTTTAATTTAATACTCAATTGTTTTAAAAAAAAAAAATTTTACCAAGCTACTTTTAGAGATAGCTGCAACCGCCTTACCCTCAATCACTTATCTTTATCAAAGCTTTTGATGACTTTGATCATTTTCTCATACATTTTTTTTTTATGTAGGTGTCATCTTATTGATTTGATGGTGGAGATGGATCGAATCTTACGGCCAAAGGGAACGGCTGTGATTCGAGACTCCATGGAAGTCATCGACAAGGTAACTCGAGTTGCCCGGGCAATAAGATGGAGTACTGATGTGCACCAAGCGGAGCCAGAATCACCAGGTGGTGAAAGGATTCTTGTAGTGACCAAAAATTTTGTAAGTTGACTTCTACATTCAGGAGCTGATAGATTACTTTTGTCGCTATACCGATTTTTTTCTTCGTTTTTAGAATCCATGTATCTAAAACTTTGTGCATTATTGTTCTCTTAAATAGAATGTGAGAATAGAAACTTTAATTGTTCGCTAGCTTTCTTTCTACTCCTGCTTTATTTTATACTCTTTCTAGTTCGCGTATTTGTTAATTTACAATGCCCTACAGCCTTTTAACGGTCATGAATTTGAGAGAAATTGAAAAACTAATTATGTCATGGCCAAAACATTGGAGATCTGCATAACTGTTATCAACAGCAAACGATAAATTGTGCGTTTATAAAAAAAAATATTACGTTAGTAGTGATATGTGCTGTGACAATTTATTTGGAGCTCCTATCCGTAGATTGAAAAAATGTTCTGATATTATGAAGTTTTTTCTCTCTCTTTCTCTCTCTCTCTCTTGCAAATGCATCATGAATTTTGGAGACTGCAGGTGGGGCAATATAGCTTTTTTCTTAATATTATTGGTCGCTAAGGAATGCATCAATTGTTGTTGTTGTTCGGTTTAGAGGAGTATTGTAGTTTGAATAGACAACAAGAGAAATTTTGGGGAAGGGCTAGTGTGAACAATTGAAAGGCCTGATATACTAGACCAAATAACGAAAGAAAATTAGCTATTCAAGAGCTTTTTTTTTTGCACACCCAAATTTATAAGATGAGACCTTATTATAGTGTAGGTAGAATTTGAACCAAGATCTTCGCATCAATTTCAAAGTCCTTACTAACCAAACTACTTGGCACTCACAAGTTATTCAAGAGCTTGAAAACGAGAAGGGAAATTTTAAACCCAAGTTATTATGGAGTTAGATGTGATGAATGAGTGAGCATCAAGAAAAGCCATAATTTGTTTGATGAGGACATTTGCTATATATTGCCTTAAGTGGGAGAAAAGCCTATCCGATCAGGAGATAGGATCTCGAAGGAGAAAAAAATTGACAAAAACGCCGATGATGGGGCCAAAGTTGCATGCCAGAATGCAACACGAGTAGTGGCATAGTCATATAAAGAAGTATCCTTCAGGCTCAGATGAATAGACCGACCCCCCTAGTTCAAAGGCTTGATTGTTTGTTTAGGTCCCGGACCTCACGGCTATTAGTGGTAGAATTAGATTCTAACAATCTTTTTCCAAAAGAGAAAACAATTGAGTCCAGCTCGAGACTTTTCTCCAAAGAAGAGAAATTGATGGCATGCCTTCTCTTTGCTTTACATAACTCGGCTATAAAACACTAACGCTTCGGATAAAAACATAGACTATTTCATGTTGCGAGCCATCCGAATAGGTTGACTAAGAAAGGCTGGAAACAAAATCGAGAGGGGGGCCAATGAAGTTGTTCCAACTGAGTTAGAAGTGAGCATGGCCAAGGGATCCCTACATAAATGAAAACAAAATGAAATGCTCGATAAGGTGCTAGTATCATTGAAAAACAAAACCTCTTCCATATACAGTTTGAACCATTATTCTTATTGCACCAAGTATAAGAAGTTCCTGAAAAACTAGTATCCACACAACTAGTGGCAGCAATGAATCCCTTCCATTTTATCATGCAAGTCACATCGGTTGATTATTCTCTATCCAAATAACTGGGTCTTTGACATCAACAAGAAAGAGAGATATTTCATACAATCAAATAGACTCAAATCAAAAATACTGAAAAAAATGAACATGCCACGTTCCTAAAAGAGAAGCATATAATGTACTACCTTTTTATATAGAAGATAGGAGACAACTTTGTAGATCAAATCTCTTTCAGTAGCAGCAATAGGTCTTCACTCGGTTCCATTGGTCAGATTTATCTTGATAGTAGCAAGAGTAACAATACAATTTAGAATGCTACATCATATGGTATAGTAAGCAAAATATCACGTAAAGAAAAGAGGAGATATAAAATAATCATAGTTGAGGCATCAGAAGGATGTTAAGCAGTTGATATTCTATCTCCAAGATTAGAATTTTTTGTTTCAGAAGGTGAATCCATCAAGCTTGATCAACTATTCACAAGTAATCCAAATGTACTTAATTGGGAGCTCCATTTATATAAAGCACATTATTGATTAGTTGCTTCTGCACCATATTTATTTTGAGAAAAATCTATTGCTCTTGTAGCAGTGAACTTGCAGCCCAATATGCTCAAAAGTAGCACTAATAACTTCCTTAATGCAAGCTTTGTACTTTCCTTTTCGTCGTGATTGAATGAGAATAAATAAGAGGCTTGTGGGATTGATATGATAAGATAGGGAAGTGAATTTCAAGCTAAGATGAAGCGCATGGATGGATATAAGTCTTCGGCCTTAGGATAAAAGACAAATTTGAATTAGCTTTGTATACAAACAAAGAAACTGTAAGCCCACATTACTTCAACTTTCTTCATGTCAAAAGAGGAGCTGGTGCAGAGAGGATGAAAAACACATGAGAAAGTAAGATTTTTATTGGTTTGACTCAATTTATCTTGGGTCTATTATTCAAAGTAATGGTGACATAGATGACAATGTTATTAGTAGAATTCAAGTTGGATGGTTGAAGTAGAGGAATGCATTGGCCGTGTTGCGTGATACAAAAGTACCGCTTAAACTTAAGTGAAATTTTTTTAAGATGGTGAGACTTACAATGTTTTATGGCGTAGAATGTTGGCTAGTAAAGGAAAAATATAAAATTAAGTTTAGTGTTGTAAAGTTGACCACTTAAGCCGCTTACTTTTTCAATTGGGTGCTAGTTGTGTGCACATTGATATCAATTTTAATTATGGCTTGTAGAATCTTAGGTCTTTTGGAATAGCTACACCGTATAAAAATGAAATATTTAAGTTAATTATAAAAAAAGTTGTTTGAGTAACTATATGATAGGTATTAAAAAAAATTTATTTTTAGAAAATCAAATCATAACTTTCTAGCATTTAACATACTTTAACATGTTAGGTTGAAAAATGTATTTTTCTCATCACAAATTTTCCAAAATGATATCAAAACATAATTTCCTAAATAATTTTTGTGATGCATTTTTACACATCATTATCTCTTCAAATGTACCCCTAGTCTGCTAAAAAAATTTTCTCTCTCAATCAAAATTATATATATATGTTGTGAGTGAATTTATGAAAACAAAAGCGAAGAGAATTAATCATGAAATAATATATATATATATATATATATATATATATATATATATATATATATATATATATATATATATATATATATATATATATCTAGAATGCATTACATAATAATAAGAAGAAAAATAAATATCATACAAGCGACTCTCTTTCCACCCACATCAATCATATCGAACTACCCACAGAAAAAAAAAGCAATATATTAATCAGATCAAATGATCACCAAAAAAAAAATAATAATAATAATAATAAAACACTCCACAACAAGAAAAAATCACAGGCAGATCTTCAATTTTCACAGTACCATTTACTTGTAGGAACACAGTTCATATACATACACCATTGACACCCCTCACTTCCATTCACTCCGCTGAACAACAGCACCAAGCTAACTACAAATCTGCAAACAAAAATAAAAATAAAAAAAATAAAAAAAATTAATTTCATCATCAACTTATAATTTTTAAAACTTTGAATAAATTAATTATAAAAAGTGCAAATTCTCACCCAACAAGAAGAAAAATAAGTGCCAGTAGCCAAAGCAGAAGCTGATAAAGCTTATATCTTGAAGTGGACTGGCAGTGAGGAAGGCTGTCCCTCTCAATCCAACCAAACTGAGGCCTGATTAGAAGAACAAATCCCAGAAGAAAACCTGCTATAAATCCCCAATGTGCGCAAAATTATTCACTAGTGGTAGCGTTCCAATCCCCAGATTTATAACTACAATTAACACTAGGGTTGAGATCGCTGCTACCTGTGATGCAGAAGAAATTATGAGAATATTTTATGCACGGAAGAAAGTTAGAAACATATATATATATATATATATATATATATATATATATATATATATATATATATATATATATATATATATATATATATATATATATAAATAGAGAAATTTATATGCATATCACACGATTCTTTTGAATTTACATATCTCACACCTGAAGTTTAATTCTTCTAAAAATAATATTTCTTTTCTATGCATAAAAGTGTATTTTCTAAAAATAATATTTTATTCAAGAAAAAGTTGGAGTAGCTCCAGTAGTAGATAAAATTAGGGAGAGTCGCCTTAGATGGTTTGGTCACATAAAGCGTCGGTCAATGACGATTAGGAGATTAGATGCATTAGATTTCTTTATATTAAGAAAGGTAGAGGTAGACCAAGACTTGGTTAAGATGTATAAAAAATGATCTTAGTATCTTGATTTAAATGAGAATTTGACACATAATGGGAGACGAAGGATTCATGGCCCCTAGTGGGATTAAGGCTTCTTGTTGTTGCATAAAAGTGTATTTCATTTTAAGAAAATAAGGATGATGTTACTTTTGATGTAATAATAAACATTTGGATTGTATTTAAGTAAATATGAAGGTTAGATATATAAATATATAAGAATTGTGTTCTATGTATGTATGTAAATGCCTCAAGTATATATATATATATATATATATATATGAAGTAAATTAAGCTATTTCATTTAGAAAGAAGATATTTTATTGTGAGATTTTAAAAGTTATCAAATTTACACTATAATAAAGTTATCTTACGGATTTGGATGAAAAAAAATTTACACTATAATAAAGTTATCCACCAATTTTATTCAGATGAAATATTTTATATTTGTGTGATATATAATTGGATATATTCAGTTAGTTTAATGGAGTTACCCTATTAGAATAGATAGACCAGTTAGTGATGAGTTCTGAAACCATGGCTCCAAGAAGACCAAATAAAGCACCAGAGGATCCAACTGAGATGCCCTTTGTTATAAGAAGAGAGGAAAGCACATTGCCACCAATTCCTGAGATGATATATATTGTGCCAATCCTCACTGCAAATACACAAAAGTAGAAAATATATGTTAGGGTAGTGAGGTAAATATAAGATTTATTAGTATGAATTTGTAATTTTGGAAGATCAATTGATGTTTAGGTGTTAAAGTGCACTGAATGTATTGTAAGGAATGAGGATTTCAATGATTATGTTGCTTTTAGAACTAAAGTTAAGTGGTTAAGTAAGGATGTGAGCTAACTAAGGTTTATGGTATCTATTTGTTGGGAAAGTTGAGTTTAGTAGAAAGTGTTAAGATAAATGTGAGCTAAAGATAGAATTTTTTTTTTATCTTTTGATGATTATAAATAGGTAATATAAGTTGCAATTATTAGGTATAATATAATTGAAAATTGATTTAATCATGTACTGTCTCAATGAAAACCTAATATTGAACCAAACCTAAAGTTTTCGATACTACGGAGGAGGAAGAAGAAGAAGAAGAAGAAGAAGAAGAAGAAGAACTCACCAATGACAAACTGACGACGAGCGACAAGAAGAAGAAGAAGAGGAAGAGGAGGAGGGAGGAGGAGGGAGGAGGAGATGCTCCAAACAAACTGTTGCTCGAGTCGAACGCCGATAAATATCAAGCATAAGATGTCTACTAGCAAATGAATAAGACCAGCATGCAACCAAATGGAAGCAAGCAGCCTCCACCATTGATGCTGATGTACTATTCTTTCCCATTGAAGAGCTCCAAGTTTCTCCAACCTGAGTGAATTTCAAGCATAAATCTTTTTATTTTTCTATCTCCAACTAAAAAACTAGCAATTACTCCTATTTTTAATCGCATGAGTCACTTTTATACAAATCTTCATTTCTTACTCAAACAGAAATTAACAAAGAAAAAAAAAATCACATACGTTATTGAAGAAGGTCCGAGAAGAGGATTCTCCCGAATAGGCTGGAAAGCAAACCGCCTCAGAAATCCGGCCAAGCAGCTTCTTCTTCCTCCGCTGCCGCCGCCATGAACAGGGCAGTTATTAACAAACATCTCCGCCATGAATACCGCCACATTCGCAATCACGATCAAGGGCACGATCCACGCCTTCCATTCCCTCTCCTCCGTCTCCGGCACATTGTAGAAGTACGGCGGCAACACCATCTGCTCCTCTGTCTTCCCTCCCGCTCTCTCGCCGGCGCCGCCGACCTCCGCATCTTCTCCGGCCATCTCCTTCTTCTCGGCTTCTCTTAGGTCTTGGGAGACTTATAATAAGATTGAGCGGGAAGAGGGTAGAGAGTGGAGAGTGGATCTTGGCTTAGAAGCGGAGGGAGTTTGGTGGCATGGAGTGTAAATTAGTGGAGGCATGATGACGGTTTATTAGTAAGCATGCGCTTTTTAGGATATTTAAAACGAGTTAACGGCGTTAACGGTGTCGATTGTGATTTTCGTGGGACGACTGACAGTTACCGTATCTTGCCGCCACGCGCAAGCAAAGTAACTGTCGGCAGTTACGCGCACGTGCGAGGGTTATATATATATATATGAACTTTTACATAAATAACATTAAAATATTACCTATTTATAAAATAACCATCAGATTATTTTCATTTATAATCATGTGAACCTCAAAGTGCAAAATAAATTATAGACCTTATTTTTATAATTTTATTAAATATTAATACTTGAAAAATTACTTATTTTTTTATAAAAAATTATATGAAAAATTACTTATTTTTATATTTATTTTTTGGGAGATTTATATTCTCCGTATAAACCTTCCTCGTCAAAGGGATAAATTATGAATAAAAATTTTAATAATTAATGTATAAACCGGTGTTGATAAATAATCTCTTATATAAATTTTTATGATAATTTATTTCTAATATATATATATTATAAGTACAGCTCAGCCCCCGTTCTTCAAACAACTGCTTAACTGCCTAAATCTTCAATCGTGTTCCCCCCATTATTTTGACCAGAGTTAATTACTGAATCTGAAATTTTAAAATTTTAATTGAATCTGTTGTATACATATTTTAATTATTTATTAAAATTTTAAATTTATAAAAGAGATATTTACATATATAACACAATTTTTATACATTTATATATCTAACACTTAAAATTTGATATTTATAAAAATAATATTTTATTTTATCATAAAATAATGTGTTTCACCTTCAAAAAACAATAATATTATTTTTGATAGTAATAAAGATTTAATATAAAATTTGATTATTTGGTGTATAAATATATAAGAATTATGTGCTATGTATGTAAAATATTCCTTTAAAATTTTATAAGATATCATTTAAAACTATGTTTTCACGAACTGAACAGCGCACACGTAATGGTCTGAACTAAAATGACGTGCAATGCTTCGTTAGCAAATCTCCCAATTTAATTTGCATGATAATAGCTACTTTTTAGGATATTGGCATTTACACATTTCTTTTAAAAAATATTATCTTTGTACCCAACGAGGCTATGAGCGGCTACTGGCTGAAATGTTATTTCTATGGCAGGAACCTGTTCTGTAAAACCTTTGGAAGTTTTTAAAATACTCTTCAAATCACTTAATATATCTTTGCTTGATTCAGCTCATTCGTTAAAATTATATATAAATATTATTTCTTCGAAGTTGAGATTATTGGCCTTTTCTGTAATTTTTTAATATTTACAGATTTTCCGCTTAATATTTTAAAAATAAAAAAAGCAGAGGTTATTGCCTCTTATGTTATCTTACAAGCAAAGTTGGAAAGACTTGCAAATGGAGAAATTGCGAGAAACACTGAGTTTTCAGGAAAGATGAGACAAAAATAATAAATTACAAATAAGATAAAAATAAACTAAAATTATTTTGCCACAAGAATTTTAATAACAAAAACACCTTTATATTATTATTATTAGTTTATAATGAAAAAAACCATCCCTTCAAAAAATATAAATAGCCGAGACGAACTTAGGACACCAAACTTGATTAATTAATAGTGTTCAAACTCATACTTAAATTTTATTCTATAAATTTGAGTGAGTTCAAAAACCAACTCATTTAATATAAAAGAGAAATAAATTAATTAAACCAATTATTATAATAAAATAATTAATAACAAAAGTAAATACTTTTTTAAAAAAAAAAACTTGATATTACAAAAAAAAAATCAAATATTTTAAACTTTATATTTAAATTATTGAAAGCTAATATATTTTAAGTATGATTAATTTTAATATTTTTTGAACAAATAGAATCAAAATAATAAATCAAGTCAAAGTTAACTCAAGCTGAGTTTGAGCAAACTCACAAATCAACTTCACGCTCCTAACCAACAAAAGACATTATGTTCACATTTTCCTAAATTTGGCTGATACAATCATACAACTGCGATCCCAATGTTTACTTTCTATTTTTTAGATTGTAGCATTACACGACAGTAAATAAACAGCAGACCTATAGGGAAAAAAATGTTTTATTGTAAACAAAATAAAAATAAAAACCCTAAGTTTAAAAATAAACAAAGTAGATAAACAATAAAATACCAAAAGCAGAATAGCATAGTTGCTTAAAAAGCACACATATCAGAGAGAATGAATAAATCCCAGCTCTGGATAAAAATTTCATCACTACCAACTGTGAAGTTTCCTTCTTTACATAAAACATAAAATATATTATAGAAAAAAGGCAAATAAACTTTAAAAAAAATCAGAAATTAGAATCACAAAGACACAAATAGAAGAGAAGACGACAGTATATAACACACACACACACACACAGACAGAGAGAGAGAGAGAGAGAGAGAGAGAGAATTAAAGGAAGAAACGAAACACAATTCTTTGCTTTTCTATACCTCAGAGCTCTTGATAATATTATACTTGCAGAGAGGGCAGGTGGCGTTGATGTGAAGCCATTTATCTATGCAGGCACAGTGGAAATGGTGGCCGCAGGGAAGTTGGCGCAATTCCACGCCGTCATCATATGCTGAGAGGCAGATACAGCACTCCTATTTTGCTCACAATAAAATAATAAAATAATAATAATTCATTAATTATTATTATTTTTTTTTTTGGTCTTCCTCCAAAATATTAACAGAGAAAGAAACACAGTTTGTAAAAGTTAACAATATGATATAAAGTTGAATAAAAAAAACTCATTTCAGTTCAGAGGATAAAACGTTTTCAACCATACAAGAGTTTGAATATGGTGACTCTCAAAGTCTTTGAAGTAAATTGTTTATACTGTTTAGTTGACTCGATCAAATATCTCATTACTGAGAAGGAAGTAGTTTTTTTTTTTTTTTTTTGAAGATTTACATACATAACACACAATTCTAATGCATTTATATTTCTAATACCTAAATTTTGATATATATATATATATATATATATATATATATATATATATATATATATATATATATATATCATTTTTTTCTATGCATAAAGAGGTGCATGTCACATAAAAAAAAAGCAAGTGATAGTATTATTTTTGATGTCATACTAAAGATTTAAGTATTATTTGTGTAAATATTAAGTTTAAATATTAGAATATATAAATATATAAGAATTTGTGCTATGTATGTAAATGTCCCCCCCCCGTTCTTTTTTTTTTCTCCATTGGAAACCTCTTTTAATCAAAAGCTTGGATAACCATAAGGTCATCAACTGTAAGTTATTCAATTTAAATTGCTTAATTTCACATTATGTTCTCAAACAAGAACTTCCACTGCTTTATAAGTTCTATTTCTCATAGAAAAAAATAGAAGATACTATGTGAAGTGAGTATAGATTTCATGTAACACAAAAATCCCATGAAGTTAGTGGCATAAAAGAGGATGGCCGTCATGGAAGCAAAAAAAAAAAAAAAGGTGCTTTTTATAACTTAAAAAGTCTCCCATTAGTCTGCTAAACCTTTGAATCGTTTTGCCTGTATTTACATTTGTGCTAGAAAAACTCAATTGAATCCTTCATTGCATTACATGCAACATTTACACAAGGTTTAAAATTTCAGACTTCAGTGTTTAACTCATCTTCAAAATCTTTGGTTTGGTAATCAGATTTGTCATATAATGGTTCAAACATTTACACTCTTGACCGTTACTCTTATATAATAACTACTATTTGACTAATAAATATGAAATCTAACTGTCATCTATCTTAGAATTCTCATGTGCCACATCTAACTTGGTTATCAATATATTTTTTTTGCTATTCAACACTCAATTCCATGCAATATTGTCAACCTAATCATAGTGTTAAAAATTTACCTTCTAATCTCTAGGATATTGTCTTATAGCACAATTATGCTGAACAGTCCTTCATTTTGATCACACAGCATAAACTATAAAAGTTATATTATCATCGATATGTAAATTCTTTAATATAATAAGTCACATCCTCTTTTAGCAATAGTAATTGATAATATTAATATCATACCAACAAAAAATATCAAGTCAAACAAGTCAAAACTTTGATTTAGAGTGTTGCTTAAAACAAAGAAAAACTCGCCAAAGCCCAAGAATTTATCCCCATTTTAGGCCGAGCAAATCAAAGTAGACCAAAATGAGTTGAATCTCAATTAAAAGTTGAAACTATTCTTTCGCCATCAAATTGTGTATCAAAAAATTTAGACCTTAGCTAATGTTTAAGAATTACTAACATGGAGTGTCCTTGATTCTATGAAACAATATAATTAGTAATTAAACAATAAAAATATTTCTATTTTTGGTTTAGTGATAGAAACTAACACAACATATTTCTCTTATAAGAATTAAAAAAATATACATATTCAAGTAGAACTTCATCCATTACCAACTCTAAGAAAATTATACATTCCTTAAAAAACACATGCATTGCTAGCTCCATCAAGCCATGCTTAATAATAACTTTGTGAGGGGTAGATGTAGGCTCGGACATGTTCTAAAATATCTATCAAAATACATGTAATCAGTTAATGGCTATTAGTTATATCTCTCAAGAAAAAAGATGCCCTTATTTTAAATTGGTAATGTGTTTGGGTGAAATAAGGACCTAGCCCAACCTAATCAGATAAAAGTGAGCTTGAAAATATATTGACTTTTGGCATGCTAACCGAGAATTGTGTTTTCTACCCCAAAATAGGCATAAAGATAGAACTAATAGACTCTACTCCTAAGGCAATTATTAAATTTAAACACCCACATCTACTCGTATATATCTTTATTATCTTATAAAATAGTTTTAAGGTGCTTCAAATCTACACATCTAAATATCAACTGATAATATAAAAATATTAGCAAGTAGTAATCAACTTTACATTCATTAAAATACGTGATCTACTTGATCATTAATCTATTAATCCTAACACCCTATCTTCCTTTTCTCTTTTATTCTAATTTATCACATATTTTACAAGATGTCTCACCAATAAGTAGTATGCTAATTATAAATAACATACACCAAAGCACTTTATAAATATCTATTGATAACATCTTGATAATAAATACAAAAACAAAGACTTAATGCTAATCCTTATCTAAAAGAAATTGAAAATGATTTCATCAACATACAACTCTAATGCTAGTCACTATTTCATTATATGAATCTTTAATAACTACAAAACAACTATACATTTTCTTTTTAACGACTCTATTTCAATTCTCATGAAACTCAACCATATAATTTTTAAAATTATATGTAGATCCGTCATTACATAATTGATCTTTTTGACATCAAATTAAATTATTTCTCTTATTCAAAAATTGTAAGTCTACATTTAAATACCATCTCATATATCGTCATGTTAAGAGCCAAAATAATAATTAACTTAGATTAATACAATCACAAATATCTCAATTGTTATTAATCATTTGACCTCTTCTTACTACTTAAAATTTCAGAGCAAATTGCTAACCATGCTACTATAATAGCCTGGTCCCTCTTCAAATGTCGATAGATATCTTATATAGATCCAAAGAATAATTTTTATATACCTCAAAGCCCATTTAACTTTGCTTTATATGACCAATCTAAATATACTTCATGACTTTGTATATTTTCCAGTCTAAAGAAATCAGCCTTAAAAACAATTATTTAATCTATTCTTATCATGCATTTTTCCCTCAAAGATCATATTATCACATATATTTAACTTTATCTAATTATCTAAATCTGTAAATCAATTTTCTCCCAGTTCAGCTATTTAAATATCTTATTTCCTACTTAAATATCAAGCCTATTTACAAACGATCAAAAGTTATAATTTTGACATTGTTTATATTCATACTTGTGGCAATAAAAACAATAAATATATTAAAATCACCACACTTCCCATACTATATAGCATTAGTGACCGGTTCAGAATATACATAATTACCAAGTGCATATAAACCAATATAAGAAGTGATCAATTCATATATGAATGAAATAACACTAATTGGATAATTCAACATGTTCACCTGAATTTGATTATAGATGAAAAATCATGTGCTTACCGCATCCTCAGCTGAAAGCCGAACCTCATTTTGAGGGTCACCACATTCAGTCATTATTCCTCCACAAGATCTTGATATCTGATCAATTTTTTCAGAATCTCCAGCCCTTCGGAATTTGAACTTGGGAAGTCGACGGATGTCATCTTCTGATGCACCTTCCTGCTTTATATTATATACATCAAAAACTAATTATCAGAATAAGTCAATTTATGATTGCAACACTACTTTAGTAGTAAAATCACAAATGCTAGTAAACTAAGATGATGGAATTAACTCGGTAAGTATGAACATGAACAAAGTTCTTAGAATTAAAGGAAATAAAAAAAACATATTCTGATAAATAACTCAACCACTGGTCTCCTCATTCCTAAGAACTCGCCACACCAACTAATCCTCTTTAGCAAAATTTATTAGACATATAAAATAACAAACTTTGTGAAACCACAAGTTGAAGTCACCCCATAAGTCACTACTAATAAAGAGGCAAATAATATCCAAAAATAGCTCACCGCATACCTTTGTTTTATCCACAACTAAAAAACCCAAGAATAACCATCCCACCAACCAGAGATCCAAATGCTTGAAGTCAACATGGCCTAAGCAGTCGAACCTTGAGGCAGGATATTACTATCCGATATGATAAATTTTGCCTGATTATTGGAATCCCATGACTATACTCGCATAAGAAATACTATGATTAACATGGTGAGTACAAGGGGGGTGAGGGGGAAATTTTACTGTAGATATGAATTTAGATAAAATCAAGTTTGAAGTTAAAAGGTTCTATAAAATCAAATTAAGTAAATTCAGTGTCAATAACATCTACTAATCAAGAGATGATGACTCTATATATAGATCCCCCTGAAGTATGTAGATTATTAATTGAATAGATTTCTCTTTTAGTTTCCAATCTTACGTATATAAGTTGGATATCCAAGTTATTTAAGTGTGATGTAAGTATGACTATCAAATTCTAGAAAAAATAATCTCTTTATAGCAACGTGTAGCCTAAATCTCTGCTAAAGATGATGAGGGGATAAATAAATCTTCTAAAGAATATAACTTATTAATTTTAATTAAATAAATTTCTCTTTTAGTTTTCAATCTTGAGTATGTAAGCTAGATGTGTGATTCCTTCAAATGTCGTATCAGTAAGACAATCTACTCCAAGAAAGTGATCTCTTTGTACCAAGGCCTAGTTCTTATTTTGATAAATTATTTTTATGATCTAAAGTCTTCTTATACACAATTTGTTATTGGTTTGCTAATAATCCTAATTTTGTTCAAATTTGATACAGCTAATAATCTAGTAATTAAATTACAATTGTTAGTTTATTTTATACCGTTCAAAATTTTCATTAATTTCTTCAAATTTACTTGATCATTATATTATCATTTGGACTCTGATTCCCAAGTTTAACTTAAGCATTTAAAGTAAATTGTATGCATATTTAGTTGTTTGTCACATGCAAATCCTAAGTTCTCTTGTAAAATCTATGCACATCACATCATTCTAGTTACATTAGAAAGCTCTAATCCCGATCATGCTAAATTAATTTAGTATAAAAGCTTCAAGTTACGTTAACATGAAATTTAATATCAAAATAATTTAATAGAGCATAAAAGAGATGACATATTGACAAATATACAAGATCACTAGATTGAATTATTGAATAAACAAAACAAATTAAGTGAGCTTGAAGTGGATTCCATTCACAACAATGAGCTCATTCAAATGCACACTAGAAGATTAAAAAAATCACTATGTAGATACAATAGGGTGTGTGTGTTAACAAATATACTTATGAAAATAAAAAATATTAAAATTTGAAGTAGATGATGATATAACAAAGAAAATCAAAGTTAAACTTTCTAAATATGATAATAAAATTTACCCTATAATTGTATTGATTCGACATTGAATTTAGACAACATTTTTAATATCAAACTATGTCTTATGAACTATAAGTGAGATTTAAAAAAATAAATTAATTGGATGAGCTAAAATCAATAAGAAGAGATGTAGAGACAAAAAAAAAGATTGGGAAGGAAATCTACTACTACATAGACTGAAATAAGAAAAAAACTTTCTAAAAATTACCTTTATCTTATAGAGATTGTTTGCTTGATGAATTTAATTCATTAAATCAACTCACCGATATTGTTATTGAATATATGAATATATTTGATAAATTATTTTGCATTTTAAAATCATTAAATATCCAAAAAATGAAACTATCTCATTTTTGAGCTGATTTAAAATATGATATCAAGAAAGAGATGACATTTTACCACTTCCATCACTTGAGCATGCTTTTCCACTTATATTAGATTTTTAAAATCTGTCTAAATAGGTTACTACATATTAAAGAAGTAAATCACTTGATCATAATCAAAAGCATTGACATGATAATTCATGAGAGCACTAAATAAAAATCAAGGTAGTAAAACTACAATTAATAAAAAAATCAACTTCATTTGAGATTGTAATTTTTTGTAAAGAAATGTCTTAAGTGTCATCAAATTGATCATCATGCTAATGAGATCAAAATAGGACTTTGCATATAAATGCAGACGAGAAACACTAAAGTTAATAATTCCAATAATATTTATTAGTTATTTCCAAAAGAAAAACCTTCAAACAATAAATAGAAACACAAATTGAAATTTCAATAGCTTACAACAACAACAACAACAACAAGCCTTTATCCCACTAAGTGGGGTCGGCTATATGAATCATTTGTCTCTTTATTCCATTATGTGTCAAATTCTCATTTAATTCAAATTACTAAGACCATTTTTATACATCTTAACCAAGTTTTTTTTTGGGTCTACCTCTACCTTTCTTAACCATAGGCAAATCTAATGCATCTACTCTCTACTAGATTACCGATGGCCGCTTTATGTGACCAAATCATCTAAAGACTCTCTCTCATCTGCCTGCTACTCCAACTTTTTTCCGAACATACTCATTTCGCATTCAATAGCTTATCATTCACAAATTAACAAGCAAGTTAACAAATAGGAACTTGGAATATCTATTACATTGTTTGATAAAAGTTCATTATTTGAGCGAGATTTAATATTATCTATGATAGAATTTACATATGACACATTTATTAATACATCTATTGTTAGCATATCACTTGACAATTTAAGATTATCATAGGATTTCAACCTACAAAACAAATGGATCTTGCCGAGCCTTCTATTGAGTTTAAGCCTAGTGCATTTATATAAATTATTCGCACAACATATACATAACTTGCATAAGGATCATAAAAATAGACTACTATGGTGATAATCATGATGCATTTAAGTTCAAAAAGACATATCCAAAGGTTTTAAGAAATTAAATATGAGAAAGATGAGACCAACTAAAATTTTATAATGTATTAGAACTAGCACATATGAATAGAAAATTTCAAGCAATTCAAGTGTCTATCAAATTTTAACCATGTTTAATGAGACTAATGCCAATTCTTTAGATTCTTCTTCCTTCTCACCTCCTCTTAAGACCACAATCAATCCTCAACCAAATATTTCTATAGAACTTATTCTTAAAGTTATTCAAGATGATGAGATTGTATCCACTATAGATAGTGAATTTTAGACATTTTATTTGCTGGATATTCTAACCTACTTATGATGACTCATGAATTACTTTGTAGGAAATATACAATCTATATTATAATTCTTTAAATAAGTATCAAATGATAAGTTCAAAATCATATTTATCCATATCAAGCAAATTTGAAAAATATGCATATTTATTCTAGTTTGAAGCATCATACAATTAGTGATCTAAGTAGAGTTTATTTACTTTCAATAATTGAATTGTTTTATATTATTTTGTAATTTTACTTACTCAAGAAAGCATGTATTTGTTAATATTAGATTTTTCTATATAGTTTGGAATGAGATCAAAAAAATTTAGTTCTTGAATCCATTGAAGTTAAATCGTCATGTTCCCTTCGAGAACTACTTATACTTTTCTATTTGTTGTTACAATGATTTCAATTCATAGGAGTTGATTTTTTTTCAACTCAAGGATTGATATGAGATTATTTTCTAATATTTATACTTTTCAGTATTGTTGTAATTTTTTTGGTAAAGATAATAATATTAATAGTTGTTTATGTGCAAGTCATGTAGGTATTGTTCTAATTTTACAATATCATTTTCTAGTATCTTTGTCATCGGTCTAAGCTACATAGGTATCACACATTGGCCTAGGTATTCTCATGAGATATGATTGATTTTTTCGTATATTTGAAATCTCATGACATGTGCTTGGGAAAAAAATTAATAATATTGTGGTTATCACAATGAAAAAAAAATTCTCAACTATAAATGTGAATTTTGGATAAAATCGAGTTTCAACTTTAAGGTTATCTAGATTAAGATTAAACTAATATTGTGATAACTAAATCTATTAATCTAGAATAAGGAACTTATGGATGAATGTTTTGAGGCATGCAAATCAATAATTTTGATTGAATAAAATTTCTATTTCAATGTATAATTTTGTATATGCAATTTGGAGGTGTGATTCATTTGAGTATGGTGTAAGTGTAACTCCCTAATTTTGATAGAGCCTATCTTCTTATATCGGCATGAAGAATGAATTTCTTACTTCAGTAATTTCTTTTCTTGATCTAATTTTTTTACATAACTTGCAATTGGATTGATGAGGATGCTCAGGTGAATGAGTGGCTTTACTCTTAAAGATAAAATGCGAAATGAGTATGTTCGGGAAAAAGTTGGAGTAGCTCTAGTGGCAAATAAGATTAGAAAGCCTTAGATGGTTTTACATATCGGTCGTCCAGATGACCGCGGTTAAGAGTGATGCATTAAATTTGCCTTATGTTAAGAAAGGTAGAGATAGACCTAAAGAGTTGGTTAACATGTATAAAAATGACCTTAGTATACTTGAATTAAATGATTTGACACATTTGACACAATGGAGCGAATGATTCATGTATGACCAAGTGGGATAAAACTTGTTGTTGTTGTTGTTGTTGTTGTGTTGCAATTAGATTGATGGTAACAAAGAATCTAACTGTAGTGATTGCAATTGCTCATGATTTTGTATGCCTCAAATTTCTTGTGATTACTTATGATTTATTTGATCATTACATCATTGTTTGTATTCTAATTCTTGTATTTACAATTTACATATAAAGTAAGCAAGTTTTTGGTTTATATAATGGTATGTGATATGTGAATCCTAAGCTTCCTTATGTGATCTACATGTATCACATCATTCTAGTTTAGAAAACCCTAATACTAAACATCTTGCATCAACCTTACATTTCTAAAATTCATATTTAATATCAAGCTCCATCATGTTGCAAAGGCCATACATCTACCTTGCTTGTGTTTCCTCCATCACTAAAACCCCATTACAAATGTTTCCAAACTCAAAATAACCAATCATTCTGAACCACTCACTAGAGAAAATGATAACGCATATCCTACATGCTAAAAATATAAAAAAACCCAAAACCTTGAAAGTTTGTCATTCTTGCCCCCTCAATAACCCAATTATACTCTTCCTACATAAAAGATGCTCAATTCTATCTTCAATAGTGGGAATAAAAAATAATGTATATAGATAGTAAACCTTTGCTGCACTCCATCACTTCCCCACACACTGACTTTACAATATTTTAGAGAAGAAATACAAATATTTGGCTTGTTGATTGCAAATACATTTGAAATTCAAAGAATATTATCCATAGGAGTCCAAAAAGTTGATCAACTAATGTGCACTATAGGGGACTTTATATTTTTAAATGAAAAAATAGAAATATGTGATACTGTATATCAAACACTTACCTCTTCTAAAATAACATGCCTTGAATTATTCGACAATTAGCATGTCAATTAAATGGAGAGGACTATTGTCACAATTTTAATACAGAATGCATAAAAGGCACAATTTAATTCTAAGAGAGAACTAACATGGAGCCTAGGTCTATTGCTACTAAGGAAAGTATATTCAAGCAAGTTTTGTATCATTAATATCTTTTTTTTTAGTGTAGTCAAGACATCTACTTATTTTCATTGTGGTGTAGTTTTATAACATTTGAAGAGTACTAATAATTATATGGATCTAGTGCTTTGAGCATAAATATGCCTTAAAATTTATGAATGATTGAGTATTAAACATCAAATAACATATCTTCTCAATAGTATATAGGTGTAAGTACAATCAACCATCATAGCTTGCACTCATCGCATCTTTATTTTCATAGATAGTCCATCATGAGGTACATTAGGTCATACATACAATATATTGAGGGACTTTTCATATGACATAGTCCATTCTAACTTTTTAGATATAATTTGAGCTGCATGGTTGTGTGAACCTCTACCTAGGATCCAAGTGACATTCTAATGATTTGTATAGCATGTTTTGGCTCTACTATACAAGCCTATCTCCTTTATTTCATGTTATGCTAGTGTAAACTTAGTATTTACTTAGATGAAAGTTCTCCTTTTAAGGATGTGATTACTTCAATTTTTACAAGTGTGGTGCTTGATAGATTGAGGGAATACAGCCTACTAATTTCGCTTCAATCATTTTCTTTTTCTTTAATTTGCTATAACTTCATCATCTTCTGATACATCTAAGTTAATTTGTTCTTTCTTTGAACGCAAGAAATGTTAATTGTCATTAATGCTATCACAAAAAATGAAAATTGAATAGCTAACAATCATGAGGATCAGGATGATCTCAACTCTTAAGTCCTTGCATATCTATTGTTATGGCTCTTACAATATTCAATCCTATAATTCATGGTTCAATCCATTGCATCTAGAAAAAAAATTAGTTTGAATCACACTTGCATTTGTTATATATATATATTTTTTTAAGTAATCCAAAAAATCAAACATCAGACCACCCCTTTTGAAGGTAAGAGGCTATATCATTGGGCCACACACCAAGTGCAAGTGGTGCTTCTATGAATATGTGCATGTTAAATCCTAATGCAATGCTGGACGTAAGGGTATTATTACTGGGCCACACATCAAATGTTGTATCGAATAATACATGTATGTGAAATCCTAATGCATGCCTCATAGGAGAAAAACAAAAATCCTATCTGTGTTTCATGTATGTCTTGTATGGTTCATTCATCTGCATGCCAGTAGAAATCAGTTTATGTTGTTTCCTGCAAATAAATCTCCATAAAATCTTGCATTTCTAAGGCATGTGAAATACTTTTGAAGGCAAGCATAAAGCAATGGCTAGATTGTCTTTGTTGTGGCCTAGAGATCACACCTAAAAAAGCCAACTTGCAATGCAGGAAACGGTTGTATACAGAAACCCTCCCAAAAATCTTCTTCAACAAAAGCCTTATGAGTTGGGCATCCCTTTTCTGCATTGTAAGCATGACAGGCATAATTTTCGAAGTAAGGACACCCTAAGCATTGTGAATGATTGCAAATACTTTTTCATATTTAACAAGCAGCATTCAAGTGTAATGCCAAACTTGACGAGTGAAGAAAACATGTTACTTTAGTAGAGTCTGCTTAGGTAGGTTAAAATTTCCAAATGTACCGATCTCAATCTCAGGCAAAGAATGGTCAGCTAGGAAATAACAAGGGCTTAGTCAATTGATTGCAGTTTTTTTATGGACAAACTCAATCAATTGCAAAGGTTATTAGTTCACAAGAAAATTTAAGGAGTCATCATCTAAATAGAACATATGAACCAATTCTTAATGTGAAACTCAGTATGCTGGTCCGTTCTAACTTCTAAGAATCCCCAGATTCTTACAAATTATCCTCACTGCAAGTTATGGCTATCACTGAAATTAAAGAAAACTGCTAATGAATTTAGGATCTAACAAAAATATGGACAAGGAAGAAATAAATAATCAGCTCCAACCTGCTATTCATCAACAACTTAGAGAAGTAGCATTGAGATTCAATTGCACAATCTATGTGAGATAATAAATGCAAAAAATAATAATAATAAAATCCTAGAGGAAAAAAGAGTGTCCATGTACAGATGCGATTTTCAAAGTATATTATGGAACTCAAGAGGAGATTAAAAAAAGTTATCAAGGTGGCTAACCTGGTCTGCAACTGCATATAAGATTGCAATGATACACGGTAGGCAGCAGCAAACAGCAATGCCAATGATGCATGCAAGAGCAACGCAGAAAACAACAAAGAATACATCAAATGCTAGAAACACAATGCATAGCCTGTAAGACAACATTGTAGCAAATTAACAAGGAAACAAATAGAAGGAAAAAAAAAATACTGCCGTAGATTTAAATATGAGAGCAGACAATTACTCATACCAGTAAAGCTGAGGAGCATCACGAGTTAAAACTTGACCTCCGGCAGATACCCAGTAGAAACCAATTATCCACCATATGAATGAAAACATAGTGTTGGCAGATTCAAGATGCTTTGCAATACTGTCAACGACATATAAGCTCAATAATAATACCAGGCAAACACAACAGCATAAATAAAAAAGAAGAGAAAAATGTACGTATCAAATTCACATTATGAACCGAATAAACACCAAATAGAAAGGTCAAGAAAAAAGGATAGTAGTATAAGTAAAAAAATTTCAAAAGGATACAGAGGGCAATACACGTATAATAATAAAAATCAACAATGCGGATAATTTCAGATAGATACTGACACATGATCCTACAAATATAATAAATTTCATACTGTCCATTATTCATGTTACCAAAATAAAGCTTCTAAAATGCAGATAACAAATTTTACTAAGGATATTGAAGCTGTATACTCAGTGAAAAATAATAATGATTAGAAAGGACTGAAACTTCACAACAAGATACTGAGATGTAACTAAGCAACCAAAAGAGTTACTGATCTGTGTGATTGCGTGTTACCAAAATAATTAAAGATGCCCCTCGACAAATATTATTGAGATTATGACTTCTTCCAAAGAGAAGGCTGAGATTAAAGAAAGGGGAGTCAAAGATGCATTTCAATAACAACTATGGTCTTTGGAGAGAGAACACTAGTAACACAACACAATCTGTCAATCAAACCCCACTGCTGATCTTTGTTTATGTTTTGTTTGTGGAGCATAGATTTCATTTTGCAGATATAAAGAAACTTGATTTAAGTATTGGTTTCATGTTACGCATTTGGTGGAGGAGAAAGAGAGGATGGACAAACATTTACAACATAATATTGTAAGATAAATGAGTATATATTGGGGTGTGACTAGTAGGATGAAAATGAGAGGAGAAAAATAACAAACCAAGATACAACAATGGAACAAACAGAAATTATTTCCCCTCCCATCTACTTTGTGCATAATATTATAAGAGGAATTACCAAGAATACCTTCAGGCTTTTCAGCTTTCAAGTTCTTAATGTCACTCAATTAGGATATTACTGGCTTTTATCCAGCTCCCCAATTGAACTCAATTACTGGCATATCCAGTTTCCACCCCAAGCTCAAGCTCAAGTAAACTCTCATATAATAAACCGGTTCTCAGTCATAACCAAACCAAGCTGAAGAGTTTAACAAGCTATCACCTACCAACTGGATAGCAATGCGGGAAATAGAAGTTTCATAGCATGGCATGTACTTTAAGAGCAGAAAAACTAGTTCCCAATGCCCTTCAGTCATCGTCCTCCAATTTACTGGACACAGAAAATGAATCTACCGCCACAATGAAGGTATCCCTAATGAGTCCTTGCCTTTCTTGACATCTATTATTCCACAACAGACTTTTCATTCCTCTTCTACATTGCCAACACCAAATAGGATCATCCATCGAGTAAAAACTTATGGTTAGTATAGGGTAAACAATTTTCCTATAAAAAAAGCCTAGTATAGGGTAATACATTAACTTGCTAGTGCCTTACCCAACCTAGCATTTATTTGGAATTCTTCCCATCTTCTCTCACATTAGGTCTTTCCATTGAATTTAGATAGCCATGACTCCTTCCAAAAGGCATAATAGGTGGTGAGAAGAACCGCATGGGATATGCTGTGTGCAGGGGTTATATTCCTTGTCCCTGGTTGAACAAGAGGCGATTCAAGTCCTTAGCAAAAATCTAATCCATTTAGTCTTTTAATTAGGATATGTTTGTTGGTATAAATAGATAATTATGTCCTTTAGAATTAGTTTTTATGGTTTTAGATATTTTGGAGATTGTTTCTCTGTTTTTCTTCCTTTTGGAGACAAATTTCCATATTCAGCAAGTGGTGAGACTATATCTTATTGAATCGAGGAGTTGCATATATTTGCCGGGACATCACGTGACTGCTCAGTTGGTGTTTTTCCATCACAGACCACTATTTCCTCCTCCTTGCTAGATCACTGAACCTGAACCTGTATCCTGAAATTCATTCAGTCCGCCCATTCCCTCCTTGTTGAATTTCCATTACATGTACCCAGATTCCAGCCCAAGTGGTCCTAATTTTGCCTCCTAGGATTCTTGCTAGCAGCTGTTTCGGGAACATGCATTAATAAAAGGGTTTCCTAGCCATTCTTTCAGTGTTCATCCCCCCAACCCAATCCTACCCACCCACAACAATCGACCACAAAGAAATATCTTTAATAATAGGTTCCTTCTCTTCCCTAGCTCCTGTTTCACCTTTGTGCTCCACCAAGAACGGCCATTTGGTATCAAGAGTCAGATTTTTTTGGGGTATGCTTTTTTTCCTTCCAAAAGTATTCCACCAATCCAACAATCCTCCAAAACATCCTTCCAAATTTTTGGACGACAAATCCATTCTATTCAATCAACCCAAAACCTGCAGCCAAAGGCTTATTTGGAGACAGATCAAATGTCACCAAGGAGAAATAAACCAAGAGGAGACCTTACTATGGAGGAAATGCAGTGAGAAATCCTATAACTTAAATATAGGCTCATTGAATTTGAGAGGAGGTAGCATGGGGAAACCACCCATAGTCACAACGGTAAGCCCCACCTGAAAAAGAAGAAAAGGATAATCCCTTTCACCATGAGGTCTCTAGTGATGAACAGTGTCAATTTGACATTGAATACAGGTATCAGAGTGAAATTTGGTTTGCCAGAATTTAGTAGTTGCATAGATCTAGATGTGTTCATTGAATGGCACAAAACAGTGGACCAAATCTTTGACTAGAAAGATATTTCCTAGGAGAATAGCATTAAATTGGAGGTCATCAAACTCAAAAGAGTGCTTCTTTATGGTGGAAAAAATGGAAGCGCATATGCCAACGTGAGGGGAAGAGCAAGATTACCACCTGGACCAAGATGAAGAGAGAGCTGCAGCGCAAGCATTTACCGGCACAATACATGCATGATGTCTTGTTGAAGCTCCATAATCTACAGCAACAGGATATATCAGTGGAGGACTACACAATAGAATTTGAGCAACTCATGCTAAAGTGTGAGTTGGTGGTGCCCTAAGAAAACACCATCAGTCGCTCTTTGGGAGGGATAAAATAGGGGTGTAATTGAGTCAAGCCGATTTGAGCATGGCTCAATAAATGGCTCATGAGCCAAACTCAATGAGCTAACAAGTCAAGCTCAAGACAGCCCCGACTTGACTTGTTAGCTCACTAGCCATCTCGTTTAATAAATATAAATATAAAATATCATTAAAATATAATAAATTCTAATAATTTGTATAAAATTGTTAAAAATATTTCAAAATTATAACATATTCTCTTATGTGAAATTATTATTATTATTTTACTTCAAATTTCTTAATTTTTGGTCATTTTATTAAAATAATTATTTAAATTAGAATTACTTTATCACTTTCATACTAAATGAGTCCGCTCAAACTTGTATAATAAAGCTCAAGCTCGAACTCGATTAATTAATCAAGCTCAACCCAAAGGTGACTCGAGCTTGACATTACTCGTTTACACCGCTAGGTTAAAACCATCTATTAACAATGTCGTGTAGTCACAACCTCATTGGATGTTAGATGTACAAACATTAGTCTTGAAGCTGGAGAAGCAGCATATGAACATCAGAACTACTCCCCCATTCAAGCTAAGGATCCACCTTGGGATCAAGCATAAGAGTTCATCTTATGTGGTGTTAAATCAACCTGACAACAGGAGAAGTCAGCTTCAGCTTCAGCCTCAGAGGGAAAGAAATGTGATAAGAATAGCTCTCCAAGCATTCTTCCTGCTAGGAAGTGCTTCAAGTGTCATGGGTATGGTCGTATTGTCTCCAACTATCCAAACAGGAGAGTGATTTCCTTTACTGAGTAGAATCCAACTGAGGAGTAAACACTAAGAATTTTGGAGATGATAAACCCGAGAATGATTACCAGCTTCTAATAGAAGAGAGAGAGATGTTAGTGGTTTGACGGGTCATACAGACCAAACCCAAAAGGCAGAGGAGCAGTAGTTGTTCAGACACATCTTTTGCACTAAATGCACCATGAAGGGGGTGGTGTGTATTCTTATCGTTGATTGTGAAAATGGTGTTTCTACACAAGTGGTGGAGAGACCAAACCCAAAAGGGAGAAATAGTAAGTACCAATTTCCAGCAGATCAGAGACAGGTGCTAGTGGTTGTCTTATAGATCGAACTCAAAAAGGAGCCATGGTTGCTCAGACACATCTTCCGCACTAGATGCACTATGAAAGTGATGGTGTGTATTCTTTGATGGAGGTAGTTGTGAAAATATTATTTCTACACATAGAAAGACACTCTCAGTCTTACTCAATGACTTGCTTGAATAAAAAAAATGAGATTTGTATCAATAAAAGGTGCTCAGTAACTTTTCTATTGAAGGCGGGCATCAAGAATATGCGTGTTGTGACATTTTGCCTAATGATGCCTACCACATCCTTCTAGGTAGACCATGACACTACGACAGAAATACAATTTATGATATATTCAAGAGCACCTACAATTTTAAGAAGAATGAGAAGCACATTGTTACTCATACCATGGAAGAAAATTGAGGTGACTAATGATCAACCAAAACCAGAGTTGGTGTCTCAAGCTATCTTCCTGCAGACTATGAGGGAGACACCTGTAACACTAGCACTTGTACTACTAGAAGGGGCTGAGGGAGAAGAACCCATACCAAAGACAGTGCAACCACTACTAAAAGAGTTTCAAGATGTGATGATGGATTGTTTGCCATACAACATCTGATAAATCTTCTCCTAGGATCAGTCCTTTCCAACGGACCTACAAGATATGACCAACAAATAACGGTGTAAACAAGCCGAACATGAGCGAGCTGAGCTCTTGTTTGTGCTCAGCTCGTTTACATTAACATGTGTTCATGTTCGTGTTCAAATTAGGCTCGTAAGGGGTTTGTTCATGCTCGGCTCGTATTCAAATAAACAAAAGAAATTTGAAAATTATGGAGGCTATAGGATTCGAACCTATGCCTTATTCTTGCATAGAAAAAAACTTCAACTATGCTTCTTATGAATATACATATATATATATATATATATATATATATATATATATATATGTATATATATACATACATATATATATATATACATATATGTATGTATATATTAGCTATCGCTTTGGTAGCTCAATGGCGAGATAAGATTAGAGAGAGTCGCCTTAGATGGTTTGGCCACATAAAGCGTCAACCGTCTGATGACCGGATAGGAGAGTAGATGCATTAGATTTGTCTATGTTAAGAGTAGAGAGGTAGACCTAAAAGATTTGGTTAAGATGTATAAAAAATGACCTTAATATACTTGAATTAAATGAGAATTTGACACATAATAGGTCATGGAGCGAAAAGATTGTAGCCAACTTAGTGAGATAAAGGTTTGTTGTTGTCGTTGTTATTGTAAAACGAGCTGAACACGATCTAACGAAGAGTTGTATGTGTTCAACTCATTTATAAATCGAGCTTAAAATATTTCTTTGTATTCGACTCGCTTGCTTAATGAACGATTCGAACATGAGCCATTTAATGAGCTAAACACAAGCTGTTCGCAAATAACTTTTTTGACAACCTTACCAACATAACACAAAAAGCTACAGAGATAGGTAGATGACCTGATGTCCAAAGGACAACTGGGTGAGACCACTAGCTTGTGTGCAATTTCTACTTTTGGCTCAATAAGGATGGCTCTTAGTGTATGTACATTGGCAATAAAACTGTGAATAAGATCACCATCAAGTACAAAATTCTCGTTCCTCAACAAGATGGCTTACATGGGGCAACTATCATCTTCAAGATAGATCTTCGTAGCAGCTATCATCAAATTCAGATAAGACAGAGATGAATGAAAGATTGCCTTCAAGACCAAAGATAAATTACATGAGTGGACGTTCATGCTTTTTGGACTATCCAATGCCCCAAATACCTTCATAAGACTAATGAATCAAGTCTTTCAAACTTCTATTGAAAAATTTGAAGTGACAAATTTTGATGATAACCCGATCTACATTCTACAAACGCTAAGTGAAAGGCTCTAGAGCATTTACGGCGGGTCTTTGAAGTTCCTTGGTAAGAAAGGCTATATCATCCCAAGAACTGTCACTTTCTAATCTCTCAGGTATGTTTTTTTGGGATATTATTTCAACTACAAGCATAGAGATGGACCCAACTAAAGTAGAAATAATTATGAATTGGCCCAAACCACAATCCTTCACACAGATCCGTTAGTTTCACGGGTTGACCTCATTTTACAAGAGATTCATCAAGAATTTCAGCTTTATAGCATTCCCACTGACTAAGATTCTCAAGGCAGATAAATTTTCATAAATGGAGGAAGCACAGGACAATTTTGACACCCAGAAGCAACTGAACACACAGGCTCCCATTCCAGCATTTTCTTATTTTAACCAAGTGTTTGAAGTCAAGCGTGATACATTAAATATGGGAATTGAAGTTGTTTCAAGTCAAGTTATGTATCATATTGCCTTCTTCAGCAAGAAACTCTATGATTCAAAGCAAAAGTATTCATGCCATTGTAAGAGCTCTTAATCACTAGAGTCACTATATATTGGCTAATGAATTCACCCTTTTCATTGACCACGACATATTGAGATTCCTGAATAGCCAAAATAAGTTGAAGAGCATATATGCATCATGGGTGAAATTCCTCTCTTCTTCTCACTTTGTGCTCAAGCACAAGACAAGTAACCTAAATAAAGTAGCATATACTTCGAGTCATCGTCATCTATTGATCACTATTTTGCAGTCAAAAGTTTTTGGATTTGATTTGTTGAAAGATCTCTATTGCTATAGATGACTTTCAAGAGGTCTATTACAAGTAGTACCAACGGACAGATGGATACTTATTCTTTTAGAACAGGTTGTGCATTCCTAAGTGTTCACTCAAGAGATAATTTTATACAAGTGTCATAATGGACAATTAGTAGGACAGGTTGGTAGAGATAAGACTCTTTCCTTGGGGAAAGATAATTACTTCTGGCCCAGGTTGGATAGAGAAGTTGGCATGCACATCAAACAATATAGAGTGTGCCACATAATCAAGACGCTAGACTTCTTCTAGTGCCAGAGTTACCATGGCTAGATGTGACCATATATTTTGTTGTAGTACTACCATGGACCCAATGAAACAATGATTCTATTATGATGGTAGTGAATTACTTTTTCAAGATGGCACACTTCATACCTTGTTACAAGACAATAGATGCGTCACACATAGCTAATCTTTATTTCAAAAAAGTATTTTTGTATTCATAGAATGCCAAAAACCATCACTTCCGGCCAGAATGTGAAGCTTTTGAGCCATTTTTGGAGGACTCGTTGGGAAAAGAAGAGTACAAAATTACAATTCAATTCAACTACTCATCCATAACTGATGGACAGGCATGAATGAAAAACCGCACTTTAAGTAATCTCCTTAGATATTTTGTGAGCAAAAATATCAAGAAGTGGAATTTGATTCTCCCTCGGGTTAAATTCGCCAACAACATATGCACTATTGAATCTATAGGACACTCCTTTTTGAGATTGTCTATGGTAGAAACCCATTTACACGTTTAGGATTAGTTCCTATTCTGTCTATCATTGAGCCCAACACTGATGCAGAGATTAGAGTCAAAGAGATACATGAGTTACATAAGCAAGTAAAGAAAAAATTTGTCAGACAAAACTCCAAATATTAGCAACAAGCAAATAAGTTTAAAAATGTCGTAACTTTTGAAAAAAGGAGATTTGGTGTGAATCATGTAGAAGAAGAGATTTTATATAAGTACATTTGGAAGCTCATACCACAAGCTAATAGTTCATTCAGAATTATCAAACGAATCAACAACAATACCTACAAAATTAATTTGTCTAATATGATTATAACATTTCAACTACATTAAATGTAGCAATTTTGTCATCATATTATGATGATTTAGAGGCTCTAATGCACAAAGGTGACATCTCCCCAACTTGAGGAGAATGGCACGGGTGGTGAGACGAAGCACACAGGACACACACACGTGCACGATGGGGGATTCGCTCCCATCCCTGCTTGAACCAGTCCTTGGCATAAATCTGGTTAATTTAGTCTTGTAACTAGGTTTTGTTTGTTGGCATAAATGGATAATTATGTGCTTTAGGATTAGTTTTTTTATATTTTTTATAGATATTTTGGAGATTGTTTCTCTGTTTTTACTCCTTTTGGAGATGAATTTACAATTCAACAAATGGTGAGACTGTATCTTGTTGAATCGAAGAGTTGCATATATTCAGGACATCATATGTTCAATCGGCTGCTGTTTTTCCATCATAGATTGTTATTTCCTCTTTTAGCTGAATCACCAAACCTGCACCTGTATACTGAAATTCAGTTAGCCAACCTATTCCATATTTTGTTGAATTGGTGTAATTGCACCCGTACCGAGATTCCAACCCACCCGGTCCTGATTCTGCCTTCCATGATTTTTGCTAGCAGCTGTTTTGGGGTCAACCTTCAGTAATAAAGAGGTTTCCTAGCCATTCCTTCACTGTTCATCCCTCCAACCCGATCCTAATCCATCACTACAACAATCTACCACAAAGAAACATCATTAATCTCAAGTTCCTTCTCTTACCTAGCTCATGTTTCACCTTTATACACCTTCTAGTCCACCAATAACGATGTCACATTACCTTAATGATTGAGGTATGCTTTGTTTAGTTACTATTTCTGATCATTTGAGCTCATATTTCATTGAATGAAATAGAGTAATAGTGAGTTCAAAACATCTAGTGTTCGTAAAGATATCAATATCTAGATATCTGTCAAACGGTACTGAAAATTTGATTTTCTTCTATTATTACTTTTGACATGCCATTAAAAAATCTATCTATTCAAACATGAATCTTGATGTACGTGTGATTGAATATCTCTTGGAATCAAAATCTTGATCTTTCAAAACTCTTTTTTGTCTATCAATACAGTCAAACTAACCATCTCGACGAGGCTAACCCGTTGATGTCAAAAGCAACGCAATCTAAGCCCAGATTAGCCCGAATCAAACATTTAAAATATAATTAAAAGCTTTAAGATATTATTTAAATCCTTAAATAACTTCTAAAAATAGCATGTTTATAGTTAAATTAAGTGTCTAAACGAACAAAGAAATCATTCAGAGTCATTTGATAGAATGATTTTGATTTTGTTTATATTTACAAAGAATTTCACCTCAAAATCTATAAATAAGCCCTCATTCTTCACATAAAGAGGAGATAAGCTAGAAATAGGAGAAAACTCTGATGCTTGAAGAATTCCAAAACACCACCTAACCACCGCTCAACCACCATCGTCGGACTTCCAACGGTCGCCGCCCAACCATTGCCAGCCACCGACTGCCGCCCTACCACTATCATCGAACTACTGCAAGCTACGCCCAACCGCCGCCGACCAGTCAGCGACGCCAGTCGTCGACACCTAACCAGATCGATGTTGACCACCACCACTCCCCATTTGCAACCACGACTATCGCCCGGTCCATCATGCTCGACCTGTCACCAAAGCGTCACCCGCTCACTAATTACTAAATGGTCGTCGCCGCTCAACCAATGTCGCCAGACCGCCACCATCATATCGCCGCCATTTCGACCATATCATTGGACCATCGCTCGACATTATTGGTTCACCGCCCGACTACCTTCGCCGGACTAGTGTCGGCCTATTGTCCAACCAATATCACTAGAGCACCACTTGACCATCATCGTATTGCGTGTATCATCATTTGACTACCATCACCGATTAACAACCCAACCACATTGTCAGATCGATGTTCGACTACCATCATCAAATTTCCATCCAACTACCTTTGCTAAGCTATCGTCTGATCATTATCATCAGTCCTCCACATAACCACCATCACTAAATCACCATTTGGCCACCATCATCGAACCGCGACCATGTCGCCATGCTCGATCACCTTCATCGGACCACTACTTGTCCATTGTCGTCGACTCACCACTTGACCACCGCTTTCGGATCATCATTTAGCGACTATCGTCGAACCCCTGCTCAACTAGCTTCATTAGACAACTGTTTGACCACCACAATAAGTTTACCTATTGACCGCTATCCCCAGATCATCGACCAACTGTGTTGACTTAATCATCAGCACCCGACTACACCATCATCAGCTGACAATATTGCAACAACATTGACGGATGACACGCTATTGACTTATGTCATCATCTATATTCGATACCGTGACACACATGTCATCTATAAAATTTGGAGCATGTGCTCACGTCATCACTTACATTTGAGTCTGTTCTTTATAATTCATGTCTATTATATTGTATCAACTCATTTCCTAGCTATAAGGAAGGACATTATTTGTAATCGCCGATATATACTAGTAGAACCATTTCAACTAGGCCAGACCCTATGATTTTTTCTCTCTTTTAGAAATTTCACATGAAAACTCTTGTGTCTCCTACAACTCTTCTTTTACCTATGTGCGGGCTAAATCTTCATACAAAGCTAAGATGTAAACACATTTTCTCTATCGCCATGAATATTCCTATACGCAACAACTTCCATAAAAACAGTCGGACTTGATGCCCTTGACACATTTATACGAAAGATTGGATATGAATGTCATAGGCTCTATAATTGCAAGCTCAACTCTGATACTCAATCCTGAGTTAAGGATATAGAAAAGGAGCTTTAGTACCTATAACTTGAGCTCAACTCAATTGCATCCTTACTATGATTTTCATTAGCATAAACAATATAACCAAAATAAAAAGTAAAAATTCATTAGAGATGCAGTTAGCAATTAAAGAAAAATACCATGACCTTAATGGAAAATAAATGCAAATATATCAAAAAACAAAGAAGTGGTCCTGTGCTCCTCAAATTCCTATGTTTCCTTGTCGTTCCTCTCTTTCTTGATTTCCTAATGTATATCAAAAGGCATGTGGATTATCAAATGGTAAACACAACCATTGTTTTTACCATGTTTTAAATTGCACAATTAAAGGTGCAACTCAATGCAATTTAAAAAAAAAAAAGCGATGAGGTGCATGCCTCAAGTTCGCAAATGAGGCAACATCTCCATGGTGATTAATGAGTCATGCCTTCAGATCAGCCTTAGTGCAATTTTTAAGAGGTGTAAGACTCCTTTTAAGGTTTGGGTAATTTTAAAATTTTAATTTATAAACTTTATACATAAAATTAATTTAGCTACCATAACTAAAGCAACCCAAACTTGAGATTAACTGCATAGCCTTGCAGCCACACACCGCAAAACCCTCATGCTCACACTTAATCCTAATGCCATTGATCGCAATTGTACTGGCGTCGTGTTGCACCGTTGTCATCACAAAGTCATTGCAATTACTCCACCCTTAGTTCTTCTCCAACATCTCCCCTCTTATTGTCAGTAATGCATCTCTTTCTTTTATGAGAGGGGAGAAAACAATTAACAAAATGATGATTCTAATAAAGACCCTCAAATAATTAACTACAATGCCTCCCCATCGTTGTTTCACCATCTCAACTGTTGTGTCATTACCATTGCTCCACTTCAGCTTCTCCTCTAACACCTCACCTCTTGTTGTCAGTAACATGTCTCTTTTTTTGTAAAAGGAGAGATAAAGCAATTAACTACAATGATTATTCTAATGAAAAGTTAAAAACCTTAGACTACTTGTTTATGTTAAATTAAGAGTGCGAGAATTTTTTTAGTGTTGATTGTAGCCTTGTAAGGCATTTAATTGTCATTATTATTTTATAATACTACTTTGACATCTAACTTTGATGTTAGTATATTACTAATTATTTCACATCATTCATTAAGTTAGTGGTTTAATAATAGGATTTAAGCCTCAAAATGCCTCCAACCATATGCCTTACCTCACAAAGAAAGCCTCAATTCCTAATTAAACAATTTCAAATATTTGTTTCTATATAGACTTACTAAAATAAATGGAAATAAAATATATATTTGTCCTCATCATAATGATGAGTATTGTCTCAACTATTTAAGAATAGCTTAATGAATCCCCCTTGGCAGTTCATCATTGTTGAATGTTATGAATGAGATGTAAATCTATTTTTGCAATATTTTTGCACTACTTTTTTGCACTACTTCTAGCCATATTACTATTGATCTAGGATTTTTCATCTTAATCCTTGCACATTAATTCTATGTACAATAATTCAATCGGCACATTTTCTGCAATTGTTATAAATGCTTAAACCATTTAACTTTATTTTTTATTATGTCATTTTTAATAGGTGTTATAACCAACATTTCTCATATATAATCATTTCTACTAATCACTGCTAGTTTTATTACTTTTTATATTAATATTCTCATTTCTACCACAATTAAATCAATGACTTAACATCAACCATATAAATTCATATAAAATATGCCTTCTTCAAAACATTGACCAACAAAGCACATCAATAGAACAATACTCCAAATCAATAGGCTTAAATAAAAATTTATAAGAATAAACAAGAAAAGTAGAAGCCTTGAAACCAACTTTTGATATAATTAAAAGGCCAAGTAAAACAATCCATGATGTAGGTTAACTGCAAATTGAGATAGAACTAAGAATTTATAACCCAGACCTTATAATCATAGCTTTGACTATATAAAGATCCATCGATATGTGTTAAAATGTTGCAACATGCTCTAAAAAATAAAATAAAATTATTATAAGAAAACCATCAAGATAGTTTTATACTAAAATATTGGAGGCTTCTAAAAGGTACTGCAGCACTGCAACTAACCCCACTCATTCACATGATACAGGTTTGACATTTTAAGCTTATTGTTCCTGCCTTACTGCAACATCCCATTCAAAGGTGATTTATGCAGGCTTACGACATTAACTTCATACAACCATCTAAGAACAATATTCCAAATATGAACACCAAATAATATTATCATTGTTCCAAACTTTAAATACTAACTAGTAAAGGAAGGAAGATGAGTGTAATAAACACGACTTTAAAAGCTAGCAAACAGGAAGTGCAGCTTGGCAGTGTATTCTAGCAGCTGATGTCAAGCCTGCATATCTACAGAAGAAAGAAATGACCTACTTATTTTGCTAATCTAATCCTTGAAATTCAACAGAAAAAAAAAAAAAAGGAATCACAGCCCAAAACTACATATTTTTTCAGTCACAACGCAGTTCAATTTAAAAAAAAAATTTTAAAATAAATAAATAAAACCGAAGAACAAAAGCCAATCTTTTCAAATAGCAACAACTATCTGAATGCCTTACCTATTATTTCCTTCCTCATCCTGACCCTGCTCAGAATCGTAATTTGCACCAGCTGCTCCGCCTTCCTCCAAATCCCTCGGGGAACTTGGACCAGAACTTCCCTGACTCCTGCCACCTTGGCTTCCATTTCCACCATAATCCAAGCCCAAAGCCGCTTGCTGTCGTGGATGCCTCCTCCGATACTCCACGCAAACGCATATCATATGAAGCACACACTGCATCGCATATCCCACGATCCATATCCTCAGCGGCATCGTCGGTTTCTCGTCCTTGCTCATGATCAAAACCCCCATCGCGACCCCAACGAACGCCAGATTCCATAGGATGTCGAGAAACACCACTGGCCTCGAGTACGCCCAGTCGCTCTGCCGCTCCTCAAGCTGCTCCGCCGCCGTCTCCCTCACAAGCATCGACGGCTCCCTCATCATCCGGCGGCTGCTCGCCCTCCGCAGGAACCTCGCCGCCCCACTCAAGCTTGGCCGCCTGGAAGGACGGCGCGCGCGCTCATCTCCGTTTCCGCCACGCACACCAATCAGCGGTGCCGGATCGATCGCAGTTCCCCCGATCGGATTGATCGCCCTCGTCGCCGCCATCGTTGAGATCCAGGAATACCCAAAAATCCAAATTGGCCAAAAATCTACAGCCGGTGATGTGATATAGAAACCCTAGCTTTTTTCCGATCTGCTCGATTTCGACCCAATGATTGATCGATAACTTAATTGCGAGGTTAATGTAATCGAGGCGATGATTGCATCGATCTCCGATGCGTACATTTCGCCATTTTCAGAAATTTATGCATCGCCGGATGAAAAATTGTCTGAAAAAAAAGGAAAATACGTTGAGAGAGTACCCGATGTTGTGTCAGGAGAAACTCCATTTCTATTAACTAAATTCAATTATAATATTAGTCATATAATATAATTTTTATATAGTGATATATTAATACTTATTTATAAAATATTACTTTTTTAAAAGTATATAAAAAATAACTAACATTAACTTATAAAATTTAAAATATAATTGTGACACTATAATATTATATAAATAAATATTAAATTTAAATATTAAATATATAAATACATACAAATTATAAAAATAGAATTTTTTCATACACAATTCTATAATATGTATCTAAATCACTCTAAAAGGAATTAATATCAAATCAACATAAAATAAGTTAATAATATATAGATACATAATTATCCAAAAATCATAATTTTCTTAATTTTGTATTTGTTAGTCTAATGATGAATTTTAATGCATATAATATTTCTCTATAAAGATTATATTTACTCTTAAATTTTTTTTGTGTGCATTATTATTTTGAGACAATTTATGTGAGGTCATAGAGTTGATAAGTATTTATTTTATGATCCTTTAATATATTTTTTAATAATTTTTATCTGATTAAATTCAAATTTATTCATATAAGATAAACCAAATTATGAATAGATGAGTACACCAATTTAATGTCTCTCTTAAGAATAGAAAGAGTTTGATCACAAGCAAACATATAATATATATATATATACCAGAACTACTAAAGTCAAACATACATTCTATAATTATTCTTTAGAGTCTAAATTATATGTTTTAGTCACAAGTCCGAAGTTGAGCGAAAATCGATACTAAAATACAATCAATAGCTTTAAACTAATTATATTTTCGATCAAATAGGATCGATATGGGAACTCCATGTCAAATAGATTGATCAAGATAAAGCATAGTAAGTTTCTCCATTGATCCGCTCAATTTCACAAGAAAGGAAACGAGATGACTTCATTAGACGACCATTATAAGCACGACAGAGTATCCATCGTAACATCTTCCCACTTCAACATAAGAAAAAATAGTACTAAAATACAATCAATAGCTTAAAAATAATTGCATTTTCGATCAAATACGATCGATGTGAGAACTCCATGTCAAATAGATTGATCAAGATAAAGCATAGTAAGATTGATCAGCTCAATTTCACAAGAAAGGAAACGAGTTGACTTCATTAGACGACCATTATAAGCACGACAGAGTATTCATCGTAACATCTTCCCACTTCAACATAAGAAAAAATGGTACTAAAATACAATCAATAGCTTAAAAATAATTGCATTTTCGATCAAATACGATCGATGTGGGAACTCCATGTCAAATAGATTGATCAAGATAAAGTATAGTTAGATTGATCAGCTCAATTTCACAAGAAAGGAAACGAGTTGACCTCATTAGATGACCATTATAAGCATACGGAATTCATCATAACATCTTCCCACTTCAACATAAGAAAAAATAGTACTAAAATACAATCAATAGCTTAAAAATAATTGCATTTTCGATCAAATACGATCGATGTGGGAACTCCATGTCAAATAGATTGATCAAGATAAAGCATAGTAAGATTGATCAGCTCAATTTCACAAGAAAGGAAACGAGTTGACCTCATTAGATGACCATTATAAGCACGACAGAGAATTCATCATAACATCTTCCCACTTCAACATAAGAAAAAATGGTACTAAAATACAATCAATAGCTTAAAAATAAGTGCATTTTCGATCAAATACGATCGATGTGGGAACTCCATGTCAAATAGATTGATCAAGATAAAGCATAGTAAGATTGATCAGCTCAATTTCACAAGAAAGGAAACGAGATGACCTTATTAGATGACCATTATAAGCACGACAGAGAATTCATCGTAACATCTTCCCACTTCAACATAAGAAAAAACGGTACTAAAATACAACCAATAGCTTAAAAATAATTATATTTTCGATCAAATAGGATCGATATGGAAACTCCGTGCCAAATAGATTGATCAAGACAAAGCATAGTAAGTTTCTCCATTGATCCGCTCAATTTCACAAGAAAGGAAACGAGATGACCTCATTAGATGACCATGCGGTGAATAATATAAGCACGAAAGAGAATTCATCGTAACATCTTCCCACTTCAACATAGGAATAATAAGATTGTAATGAGCTACTAAGCCTTTATCTTTTAAGTATTTAATCTTAACTTTTTGATAAGTTAGGCACTTAACAATAAAATCTTGCATATCCTTCTTCTATTTAGGTCAAAGTTTCCCTTCCTCTATCCCTAAATCCCCTAGTTATAACATTAGTATCAATGAAAAATTACAATATTAAAACAAAAACAAAAATAACACAAATTTTATGTGATGGGAGAGCAAAAGGGTCAATTTGCAAATACAATTTATCCATTTATTTTGGCATGACTCCACTTTGACAACTTACATTCAAATACTAAAAATTAAAATTACAACATCAAGAACACAATAATAACACCAACATCACATATCACATACTAAAATAAAAATCAAAACATCAACACTAATAATATATTATGCAATACAACTTCTACATTTTATTTCATTATATAGAGTAAGTCATGGATCATAAATTTGTTTGCAAATTAACCATTTTGTTCTCCATAATTATGTTTTTCTCCTCACCACATTAACAAGGATGAGTTTAAACAACAAACAATAGAAGATTACTACTGCAATATTACAACAAGAAGAACACAAATCAGAGAAAGAGTATTTAAAAAGACATTCTTATGCATTAAATGGGAAAGCGTTTGGAATTTTAGTTACAGCTGATTAGAACCTCTCTCCAGAAATATTTTTTTTGATGAATATAAGTACAGCATCTTACCAAATGAGCATCAAAGAAATGGTTCCTTAATTTGATCTGTAGATCTATTTGCAGTAAGATTAAGTGGGAAACATAGAGCTAAATGTATCTGATTCCAATTGAAATGAACTCTGATCACATCTTCTGCTTCTTTGTTTCTTCTCGAATCAAGCGCCGAATCAGTTCTGGAGATGCAGCAGCAAGCTCTGCAGAAGATTTAAAGTTCTTAGAGTTAAGTTTATGAGAACAGTTATTATCTGATGTATACTTAGTTCAGGTAAAATGTAAGTAAAGGTTTACCTTTGTCTGTAAAATCGAACAGAGGCGGAAGCGGCCGGCCATCCGGGAGGGATGCTTTTGGGTTTCTCAGCTCATCAAAGAAGGGATGAGCACAGGCCTCTAACTGCAAGGTTTCAGAAAAGAAAGTTGAGAATACAAATTCAAATTATATTGCCGTTCAAATGTCAGGAAAGTCATGATTAATGTGTTCTTATTTATATATTTTACATCTCCACTAATGTTTTTATAACGAGTATAATAACATAAATGGCTGACCTTTACTAATTTTAAATAATTTTCTTCAGCATTGATTGATTTCTTTTCAAGAGTGCAAGGTGGATTTCCTCTCATTCCAACACAGTAGGTTTCAGGCTTCCTCTTAGGTTGATTTCCTCTCATTTCTCTAATTTAGTCTCTTGACCACACAAAATTGATCCATCTCTCATGGACTAAATTGGGATCAATTTTGTATAATCGAAAGACTAAAAGGGAATTAATTTATATCTATAATTTCTACATGAGAATCTATTTTGAATAAAGTTTCTAAAGTCAAGCTACCATATTTGATAAATGTGATAAAATAAGACTAAATTGGCTACTCAAAAGTGTGAGATAGTTTGAGATTAGATCTTTTAAAATGACTTTGGATGATTTTTTATTGATTCTGTAACATAGAATCACTTGAACAACACAATAATGAGAGAGAAAAACTAAGGTTAAAGAAAAAAATTTCATTAGAACTTTCAGCATATCAAGTAAAAATAAATTCATTGACAATTTGCAAAAATGCAATCTTCAGAACAAACAAACAGTTTCAGTTGAAATCATAATAATAATATCTCATTTGATGATTAGGTACTAAAAAATGCAAATAAAAAACAACTAAAAGATTGGAAAATGTGATGATGAAATTGATTGAGAATAAAGAGAGACAAGTCCCTAAATGTTGTACATGATGCCTGTCATTCAACAACTCTTCTTATTGAAATCATGTTAGAACATTAGGTATGCTAAATGCTTGGTTAAAAAAAAGTACATCACATTTCCTATTAGAAGTTCAACTTAGTTCACCTTTCTATCTGCCAATTGATTAATATTTAAAGAAAAAATGGCTAAGATTGCATGTTTCATGGTTCAAAGTGAGCTAAACAATCAACAAAAGAGCTTATGGCTGAGAGAACTGCATGTCGCTGGACATTTATAGCTACTGTTTAGTCAAACTTCATATGAATGAAATTCAAGCCAAATAAGATGTTTATGATTTACACAAACTTGATACACTAAGAAATAAAAAGTCATTTACAAATATATCACTATCACCATCATTAGTCTTATGCAACTTTTTATGATCGTTTTATGGATCCTCAATTTCCATTTACTCATATTAAAGCATTGCATGAGGTGTCATATCTATTTTATGCACAACCATCCATATAATTTCTACATTACATTTAATGTTTGGTTGCTTGCATTTAGAGTGTAAAGTAAACCAAATGCAAGAAATTTAATTTTTTTAGTATTTAGTATGGTGCAAAGTAAAATTTTAATGCATTTGTAGTGTATTTGAAATGCATTAGAATAGTCATTTTGGTACACCGGTCAGTATAAAGTGTTTGCCACCGCCATTGATGTCGCCGCTTCGCGCCAGCCGCCACAACCGCTTCGCGACCCGTAGGCCATACGCCGCCGCCGCCCGCCGCTGCGCTGCCGGCCACCACCGTACTGCCGCTTATCGCCACCATCGCCGTCGGGCACCTGTCGTCGATAATCTCAAAATACTTCATTATATTTATTTTAAACAAAAAAAAAATTCATGTTTTTGGAGTTTTCAACTAAATAAGTTAAAGTAATCCAAATACACATTCTTTTTCGCTCGGTTCTTTTCTGTTTAAATGCACTTAAACGACCCCAGTCAATCTTTTTACTACTGATTCATGCAAAATAATTTTTTTTAACTATCTTATTAGTTTATATTACATCTTTAATTGCATATATACTTACATCACCTAAATTTATTTTATGTTTGTTAATCTTCAATATGAGTTGCTCTCACTCCCTTTTGAATATAATCATTTCTCAACTCATAATTCTCAGTTTATCACACATCAATCTTAACGTTCATAATTTTACACACTCAATTTATGCATCGGTAAATATTTGACCAGCCAACACTCATAACAATATAGTGTTACTGATTTAATTGACAACTTTATAAGATTTATAATTTTATATCTTTGATATTTTAAATATCATCATTTAGAGATACTAAGTTAGCATGACCTAAACTTATGGAACCCACAAAGACATTAAAAAACAAGAAAGAAAAACCATTGAACAACATGTACCAAGAGGCCATGGACAAAATACTTACAGCTGTTAATCTCAGATGTGGCGAGTATTGAAGAAGCTTTGATATGAAATCTATCGCCTCCGGAGGCACTCTTTTATTGAAAACCTGCATGCTAAAGTTTGCTCAGCCAACCACTAAGATGAACATATCATAATAAGTGTATTGCCTTTGCTGACCTTGCTCCATGGGTGAGCTTTGATTTGAGGAAATTTGAACTCTGTGTAGTTTGGATTCATGCATTTAATTTCTTCCCTTGTTGGTGTTCCTAAAACCTTTGTTAGTAACATAAGTCAGTTCAGCATGATTGACAAAACGGCATGAAATGAATGCAAATATAAGACAAAATATTGCAGATAGAAGACCTTAATAATCTCCACCAGCTGATCAACAGCACTGTCCCCAGGAAACAAAGGCTGCATAAGACATAAATATTGAAAAAACGAAGAGGAATCTTGTCTAATCCTTGACTAAGCTTCAGCACACCATTATTGCAAACCTGTCCTAAGAGAAGCTCGGCCAACACGCAGCCAACAGACCACATGTCAATTGCAGTGGTGTATACTGTTGCTCCAAATATAAGTTCAGGAGCCCTATAGTACCGCGAGCAAATATAAGAAATATTAGGCTCACCTTGTACCTGAGATTAAGTCATGATGTTAAATAAAGAATGCAAAAATGGCTGCATAAAAATAGTGCAGATGACATACTAATTTTTTGGCACTACCAAAGTCACAAAGCTTTAGCTGATGAGTGTGAGGATTGATCTGCAAAGTAAACCGAATTGTTAGCCAACATTCTTTCTAGTGTATAGCTCAATTTCTTTTGCAAATTTAGGATAGATGGATTCTAAACCAAATGTATATTTCAATCTAACGAAAGACCAAGTACTGCAGTGTTCATCAGCTCATCAAGCAGTCTATGGACATTGACATTAACTAACAAGAAAAAAAAATCATCAAATTATGAGGTATGATTATATAATGTACAAATCTTATTGAATTATCTCTAGCCATGTTAACTCATTTTACACTTCTATTTCATAATCTTCCCACATTAATTCTATCTACTTTCTATATTTTCTCATCTTCTACTATTCATTGTATATTCCCAAACCACATAGCCTATTTCTCTCATTCCACTCTTTAGAATCTGACATTCTTTCTTTCTTTTTCACTCAATTTAAGTATTACAGGCTTCTTTGTTTTTCAACAATTGGATCCATGTAGCGTAATGGTTACAATAATAGATTTATAAACAAATAGTAAAGAAGAAAGAAGATAAATTTAAATATATCCCTCGTGTTTATAGATCCAAAAATCAAAAGAAAATGTGAATGGTGTCATGACCAAATTAGGAATAACAATTAAGAGCATTTCTTACCAGCAGATTTTGGGGCTTAATGTCACGATGGCATACCCCCACCACACCATGAATATAAGCAAGAGCTCGGCAAATCTATCCTTAAACAAGATCAAAGGTATTAAAAGGGATGAAAAGAAAGATCAGTAAAGCTTGAACAAAATTACTTGTAGCAATATCATACACAAATGACATAATTATGGATTATATACCTGGTATGCATAAAGTTGAACATAGATCAAAGGCATCTGTTGGTTTAACCGAAAATAATGCTTTGACGTGCGATAAACCGTCTCAGAGACGTACTCTAAAACAAGATTCAAGTAGAGTTCATCCTTCTCGGTTGTTGAAAAGAAGTGGTGATATAGGTGAACAACATTTGGATGGTTAAGTAATTGCATTATGTCTAGCTCTCTATTCTTATATCTCTTATCTTGCAGCACCTTCTTAATGGCAACTGTTTTAGATGTTTCTATACACTTAGCCTGTCCAAAAAGAACTATATGATTAGCTAACTCAGAGCAAATAAGATTGATGAAATATCCTAAGTTTAGCATAATGACTCAACATAATCCAGAATCACATACTTGAAAAACAATACCAAAGGAACCAGTGCCAACCACACGTTCTGCCATGTAGGAGACTGTCTGTAGTAAAAAAAAGTAACTATAATGAAAAATTTGTGATGCTTAATTCTTGAAACAATAAATCAAACAACAAATAATGAACTAATTCTAGTCATTTAACATGAACTCAATGAATCAAGCAATAAATTTCCATATAGCAAATTGAAAAGTGCATGCAAGTGAAAAATAATCCCATAACTAAATTCAGAGGATGAGCCATTTGAGAATAAAGCTAATAAGTTGGCATACCCCCACAAATAAGGAAATAACTACTTTGGAAAGATAAATCCATAAAAGGAAATAACTAAGAGCCAAGCGACAACATTGTCTGGAAATAGCATCCATTAGTTTGGTCATTTCATCTTATAATATCTTCTAAATCCATATTCTCTAAATTCCATTCTATTGTTCCTCTTCAAAAACTCTTCTTTCTATACATCTACTAACTAATATAACAAAGAAATAAACATGTGCAAACATGCAAGAGAAGAACTTTTCCTCTCAATCTTCTTGCGAGTGTTTTTTTGTCTCTGTAGCATTTTTCCAGTTTTCAGACTTCAGAAAATACCATGGCAATATATCATGATTTTGGATCAAGTTTCATATGCTTTCATAATAATTAACTATCCATCAAACATGTATTAACAAATGAGAATCACCGAATGACATTTAAAGGTGAAAATAAAAGTCAAATTTTACCATGTATTCTCCCATGAAAATTGTCAAATATGATAAAAATCTCATGGACAACTGGACAACTCAAGCATTAAATTACAACTTGTTTGAAAGGTTCCATTCATTGAAATCAAAAACCTCTTTTCATGTGATCAAACCATCTCTTGAAGCATTTTGATCATCCAACGGATAATCAATTAATCTTCGAAAAAGCATGAAACTATATTGCCTTTAGTTAAATTTATATTGAAAAGAATGGATGGTCATGATAATATATGTGAAGGTCATATATACAAATTTAAATGTAAGAGAAAAAACATCCTCCTCTTAGAAAGAGAAACATCAATCCCAAGTATATGTGTCTAGGTATCTACACATGTACACATTCCATGTGTTGACCTCACTTTTGGAGTGAGCTCTTAACCTCCTCTCTTTAGACTTAGGACTCTTCTAGACACTAAAAACTCCTTAGTTATAAGACACTTATAGTGATTAAGTGAACACTTAACATAAGCCTAAAGACTTAGAAGTGTTAATCATAAGGTTAAACTATGCCTTAGGGCTTAAGGAAATTACCTATCATATAACCTAAACCCAATCCAGATACATTTTCTTAAATCAAACCCAGATTCAATTCTCAAATCAAATCTCAAATTCAAATTCAAATTCCAAATATAATTTCAAATTTGACTCCAAATGAGTGAAACCCAAAATCAAATTCAAATCCTAAGACCCTTCTTAAGCCATATGAATCACATTTATAAGCTTAGCCATAACTCCCTTTAGATCAAATCAAACTCAATTGATTTCTTTATAAATTAATTATTCTTTCATTTATATTCACAAATATAAATGAAATCCAAATTCAAATAACCAAAACTATATCAAAAATCAAATCAAACTCAATCTAAGTCTTTTAAGTCAATTCTTTAGACTTAACCAAATCTTATTCAAATCAAGTCAAAACCAATGAATTTTCTCCTAAATCAACCATTCAATTATCTACCCAAATATAAATGAAACATACAATCATCAAATCAAATCGAAGTCAACCCAAGTCAAACCCAACCTAGCCCTTTTGACTTGAAAATTTCAAATGAGCCAAAATTAGACTCCAAATTGATTGAATTTATATTTCAATCGGCTCATATATAAGTTCAATTAAACAATCAAATCAAACCAAACCAATTGACTTAGATCCATTTCACCCAAAGTGACCACATTTGAGCCAACTTCCAATCCAACCTAAAGATTGAACTTGCTCACCAAAACCATCACCATGATTGTTGATCACCCTAGAATGATCAATTGCAATCAATTGGTCAAACTAAGTCAAGTTAGTCATTTGAAGTCAACCCCAACCCAAAATGAACCAAAACTAGCCAAAACTCATCCTACACCAAATTGATTGAAATCAATGATTTGAATAACCCAAAATTAATATTTAAATATGACTTGACCACCAATTGAGTCAAACCAAGCTCAATTGACCATTTGATCCAAGTTGATTCAAATTGGCCTAAAAGATCAAATTGGGTCAAATCATGATCTAACCCAAATTGATTGCAAACAATGGCTCAAGTTCATTCCAAATTGATTACTGAACTTGACCAAAGTCATAGTTGAGCCTAATTTGACCAATTGGTCAACTTGACCCAACTTAGCCCAAATTTGCCTAAATGATCAATTTGGCCTAAATCAAAATTAAATCCAAACTAATTCAAACAAAAGATCAAATTCATTTTCAATTAGCCAATTGAATATTAATCAACCCATAACCCAAGCCAATTTGGCCATTTTGGTCAAATTGGTCAACTTGATCAAATATGACCCATATGACTCAAATTGAGTCAAATCCTCAAACCAAGTCATGACCATTGTTTAATCAAACCCGACCAAACCCATTTGGGATCCAAAATCAACCAAACTCATTTAAATCCTCATGGATCCTCCCAACATAGATTCCACCATCATTTAATATCACATGCACTTAACTCCTCCAACATTTATTGAATAAGCTAATCATATGAAGAAAAGAGACTTTGAGCAAAATTCAAAGTCCTCAATCAATCCATCATCCATCCCAACCACCCAAGCAAGATAATAATATTTTAGAGCCAAAAAATTCAAAAAAGGGTGGATTTTTTGTCATTATAAAAGGAGGAAATGAGGCTTCATCCCTCTTCCTCCTACCACCATTCAACCCCCAAGAGCTCCCAAAGCAAAAAGGAACCCATCCCCCACCTGAGTTTTTGAGCTCAAAATACAAATAAAACTTTTTGACGACGTGAACATTGGAGAAGACGACGCTCCAAAAGGAGGCAAAGGTTAAAAATCATTCCAAAACTTTCTCACATACCTAGAGTTCGCTCGGATCTTCACCGCTGCCGGAAATTATCCTCGGCGAGGTAAATTTCGCCAAACTTTAGTCGGCCTTAAGATTTCTTACATTTTGTGTTAATTTTCTTACGATTTTAGGAATTTCCTTTAGATAAACCCTGCATTTTTCATTTTATTTGATCCGAATACGAAGTAGAATTTTCTAGAGAAAATCGACGCGAAAACTAGCTCAATCGGACCTCATTTCGCATTTTGCATTTTTCCATCGTTCTTGGGTGAGCGGCCATCCGATCCCACGTCGTGGATGACGGCCGATCGCGTTTGGACCCCACGCCCTTCCGAACACGATCTCGATCTGGATCGATCTCGATCCACATCGATGGTCCAGATCGAATCACGATTTTTCGATTAAAAAAATTAATTTAAATCACCAAACTTCAAAATTCATAAAATAAAAAATACTTAACCAAAATTGCAAACAAGGCTTGGATTTGTCTTTGAGAGAGAATAAAACCCAAAATCCCCAATTTCACTGAGTATTTTGAGCTTAATTTGAGTTTTAGTAAAAATCAAATTTCATTAATTAAACCAAAAATATATCATATTAAGTTAAAATTTTCAGGGATTGAAATTAAAGTTGAGACACACCTACCATAAAAATCTTAAGTAAAAGGACTTACTGGAGAAATTAAATTTAAGTGATCATTCGATTTTAATAAAATAAATCAAATAAAAATTCAGAAAATTACAAAAAATTTCAAAATTGCTTAAATCACTTTAATTGACATCTAGGACTCTTAAGAAAATAATGTAATTTTTTGATTCCTAATGAACCCCAAACATACACTTAAGATTAAAGTTTAATTAATTAAGGACTTAATCAAAATATAATCTAAAAATAATTTAAATATCAAAATCAAAATCAAAAATGAAATAACACTCAAGCAAACATTAATCAAACCTCAAATCAAAAAAAATATCATCCTCCCAAGAAATTAAATTAAATATAACTAAACCTATTTAAATTAATAAAACTCGATTAAACGATTAAATCTTAAATCAAACTTAAAATTCAACAAATCTAGGAAATTTAACACGGTCAAACTAAGATAAACTAAACCTACACTAAGCATGGAGTCTTAATCATATGAAGTGTAATAACTGAAAGTCGGAAAAAAAAACAAAAAAAAATGAAAATTCAACCACAGCAATTGGATTGGAAAATCAAAAGGGAAAAGCTCGATTTCGTACCAAACCAACCAAAATAATGAGAGAGAAAAGAGAAAGAGAATAAGGAAAGTTCGATGCGTGAACCTTCGCGTCACACGACCAGAGAGAAGAAGGAGATCTTCTGCAAGGCCGACGACTGGAGAAGAAGGAGAAGCGACAACTCGCAATCCGCGTCTAGAGTCCTAATCGCCACCAACATCGAAGTCGGAGGCTCTCGTTGACGACCGAGAGAGGAGAGCTTTGCGTAGGAGAAAGGAAGACAGGCGTGTCCAGTTTACCAATTAGAGAAAAGGAAAAGAGAAGTAAATAAATAATTTATATAATTATATGTTTAATTAAAATCTGATTTTAATGTTATTATCTCTAATTTTAATGTTATTTCAAGTTTTAACTTATAGTTTTATTAAAATAATTTAATTTAAGATATATAGCAAATTAAATTGTTTAAAATCGTTTAAGATCATTTAAGAAAAATGATAAATATTTAATGAAAATAAAATTTATCTATAATGTTAATTAATTTTATAATCATTTTTGTATGATAACATTAAATGAAATATATTAAGTAACTTTAACACTTAATATTTTATATTAAGAAAAATAATAGGATTAATATGATTTAGAAGTATTATATGGCAAATTAGACATATCATTATATTAAATAAATTAAAGGTTAATTTAACTTGATTTAGAAAATAGATAATGAATATTGATGAATGTGAGTGTCAATTAATAAAAGTTAGATGTAAGTCGTAGATAAAAAATGAATAAAATAAAATCATTTCTAATATTGATATCAATATTTTATTCTATAAATTTCATTTAAGGAAGAAAGTATTAAAGGAAAGGAGATACAAGGGGAAACTGCAAATTAAAGTGGATAATTATGTTCTTACATTTATGGTAAAAATATCTTTAATTTTTTGTGATGAAATGCATATTTATATGATTATGACTTTTTTTGCAGTTGTGATTTATTTTTACGTTTTTTTAAATTATGATGTAGTTTTATATCTTCGTGTTGGATAATAATCGAAAATTTAGATCATATTGTACTTAGTTATTTATAAAGTTAAGCGATTCTTATTAATTATGAATTAATAATATCGTAGTTATGATTATTTATGAATGTATGTTAAAAGTAGAGTTATTTAATTACTTGGGGATCTGATATTACGAAAAAAAAGGAAATGAATTGAAATGATAATATTCTTGTCCTTTGGATGAATATTGATAAAAGTTTTCTTTTGGTAAAGTTTACGGTGACTCAAAATGGATGATAAATGTAAAGTAAAGTTAAATGAAATTTTATCCTACCTCCCATATGTTTGATTGTTTGAGCAATTTCTTTTATGTACATGTGATACGCATCATCTTAGTTTTACATGCTTGTTTATATAATGTAACAACAAAATTCAATTAATTTTATTGATTATTAGTTGTTTAATTTTTTTCGCGTAATCATCCTAAATATGATAAAGTGAGTGTTATGTTTATCGTAGTAGAAACTTGGGATAGGTAATTATATTGGTTATATTGAATTATATGTTTAAATTATATGTATATGTTAGATATATATATGTGTGAATAAATTATTAAATCATTTGTAGATGTAGTGACTCGTATGATTAGAGATTTTATTTAAGATTGAAAGTGTTATGTAAGTTTTTCTTTATCCATTATCGTTCGGTATTTCGTATTCCGAAATTATCGTGACATGAAGCTCCTTAATGAATATAAATAAACTCAAACTAATTAATCATTAAATAAACTAAAAATCAAATTGATTAACAAATCAATTAAACAAAATCATTTGATATTAATCAAATTAAATAAAATAAAGTTAAAGTAAACTTAATTAACATATGATTAAATCACATCCATTTGAAATAAGATAATTAATTAATTAATAATACATCTAACAACTAAATCAAATATGAATGAAATTTAATGAACATAATAAATGAAGAAAATCACACTCATGATTATGAATAATCAAGTTTAATAAAAATAAATAATTAAATCACTTAATCTAATCAAATAATAATAATAATAACCCTTTAATCAAATCAAACTTAAGTAAAACACTTAACTCAAATCACTCAAATAGAAATTAAGTCATTAATTAAATAAATTTTGATTAATCTAATGATTTAAAAAAGTTTAATTACCCTTAATCAAACTTAATTAATTAAACATTTAATTAATGCAAACTTAATAAATTAATCTATCATCTTAATGAACCAAATTAATTTTATAAATCACATTAAAATTAATTCAAATCAAACACTTAATTAATCTACTAATTAATTTAATCACATCTCTTAAGTAAACTAATTAAGTTAATCAAATTAATCATATTAAATCTAAGCTTAAACATAAATACAATTAAATATCAATAAAATCCTAAATTAAATATAAATCATTAAGTCATTAATTATATCATTAATCTAAATAAATATAAAACCAAATTTAAAATTAAATAAATCTTTTTTTAATTTAATAATTAACTTAAACACACTTAATTAAATTAATTACCCAAATCCAATAAATACATAATTAATGCAAAATTAATGAATTAATCAATCATCTTAATGAACAAAATTAACTTTTAAAATCAAATTCAAATCAAATACTTAATTAATTTACTAATTAATTTGATAACGCATCTTAAATAAGCTAATTAAGTCAATCAAATTAATCATATTAAACTTAAACTTAATCAAACATAAATGCAATTAAATACTAATCAAAATCTAAATTAAACCAAAATTATTAAGTCATTAGTTACATCATTAACCTACATAAATATGAAATCAAATTGAAAATTAAATAAATTTTTATAATTAACATAAATACACTTCTTAATTAAAACTAATCACATAATCCCATTGAACCTAAGCAAAACCCATACATTAATAAAGCTAATCAAATCAAATTAAATCAAATTAAATTAAATTAAGAAAGACTCTCATTAACTTAATATGTAATCAAACCAAATCTCATTCAACCTACTTAAATAATATAAACTAATTAACTATCCAATATTTTAAATCAAAATACAAACTAAACTTTGATAAACATGACAAATGGATGAGATTAAAAATAAAATCCTAATTACAAAGAATCAACCTCAATTAAAATCAAAATAAAATCTCAATTAATCTGTCAACTACAAATAAATTAATCACAATCAAATCAAATAAGCATAAAATTAAGTCACATAACTATAATCAAAGAAAAGAATTAAATATTAATTTAAAAGGATATTAAATTATCAAGATTTAATTAAACCAAAAAATCTAATCAAAAATCAATAAAAAATATATGAATTTAAACAAACTTAAACATTAGATATCGAGGATATTGAATTATCAAGATTTAATTAAACCAAAAATATATAATATGAAATTCAATCAAAAAAACATGAATTTAAACAAACTTAAACTTCATTTAGATCGAGGATATTGAATTATCAAGATTTAGTTAAACCAAAATATCTAATCTAAAATTAATCAATCAAAAACACAAATTTAAAATAAACTTAAACTTCATTAGAGTCGAGGATATTATTGAATTATTTTAATTAAACCAAAAACATCTAATAATTCAATCAAAAGCACATGAATTTAAACAAACATAAACTTCATTTAGATATTAAGGATATTGAATTATCGATGTAATTAAACCAAAACATCTAAATCAAAATCAATCAAATACTTAAACAAATTCAAATTTTAAATTAAACTAAATCAAATCAAATAATATGAATTCAAATGGTAATTAAGATAAGACCTTTATTAGACTCTTTGAGTTAGGATGTAGAATATGGTGAGTTTTGTCTACATGAAATTCTACTCTTCATTCTTGAAAACTTAAACATCACTTTAACCAAATAAAAGTGAAATAAAAATGAAATGTAAATCATTAAATCATTTAAATTGAAATCACCCAAAGGTAAAATTGAAACTTAAACTAAAGAAGCATAGTAAAGTCTTGCATCTTAAAAGCACATTAGAATCTTAAGTCACCAGTCTTTAAGTTAGTTATGCATGATGTTGTGTTTTATTTTGTGATGTAATATTTAGGCGGATGTTAGGGTGTATGTTTATAGACTAGATGTTAGGCGTTATTAACTTTAATCATATTTCTAGGGTTGTGCTTAAGGGCGAAAAAAATATAAATCGTTTATTGAGTTGCTTAAGTATAACTTCAGCGTTAGGGTGGACTTGTTACCCATGTGTGAAGTCTTAAGTCTATTATTCATATCTTCTTGGGTTGTATGATGCGTTTATTACATTTATTTTTTTGCAGTGTAAATTTACTTTTCCTATTTTTGATGTAATTTTGCATTAGAAATTAGGATTAATGTTATGAGGGATTAGGATGAGTAATGGTAGAGCTTAGTCCAGGGTTCCAGATGCCTTTTAAGCAAATCAAATCAAAAGAAGAGAATGAAGAAATGAAGAAAAGAAGATCCGTAAGATGTATTATTTTTTTTGTAATCCGGGTTGTATAAGGGTGAGCTTCATTTATTCATATTTTTTTTTATTTTCGGGTGTCTGAACTCGACCATGCGGCCTTTTATTCTTTTATGGTAGTCTATAAAATTGTTTGATATTGTGTTTAGATTACGCATTAGAACACATATTTTTCATAATTTCTTTATGATTGATGCTTGAATGTTTGGCTGGATCGGTAGCTCTTAGGATGAAATTAATTTTTTTTATTTGTTAACAACTCATAACTAAAATTTTAAAACAACTCATAATCTCACATAAAAGCTGGGAATTAAATCAAGATAATAAAATTTTTTAGCCTCTTAGCTGGATGAATGAATGTATAATATTATGCATATTCTTTCACTCTTGTTAAGAGGGCTTCCATCTTCGAGAATGAAATCTTAACGTGAGCCTTTGATGGAAGAACACTTCTCTTTGATTTGACTAATCAAGTTCTCATGCATTTAGGTATACAAAATCTCATACGTGTCAAAACAAAAGTTCAAAAGAATCAAATAAATTTGATAAAATTTGCATTAGAATAAATTGAATTCATACATGCTCTAGTCTCTTGGGGAAGTTTAAGAACTTAGTATTCTAAATAAACAACACAATCTTAGCATAAGACTTACTACATGGATTTAAAACATAGGAGGAGTTAACACACTCTGCGATAATAAGTCCGGGTGGATTTATTTTCTCTTGTGGAGGTAATATATCCATTTTCCTTAGATTTAGGTGCTTAAGCTTCCTCCTAAGATCAGATTTGTTTCGACAAACATAAATCCTCACCTCTTGGCATTTTCACAATCTTATGTTGTGGAATTATAAGCTGAATCTAATAAAATGTCAACTCAAATAATTAACTCTCTTGATTTCAAAATATAAACCCAATTATAAGGTTGAAATGCTCACTCTAGTATTTCCTACTCTCCTTTGGATTACAAAATAAGTCTTCTCCGATCTATCCCATTTGATTTTCTAAAATAGTCAATCTTTTGATAGTTTTAACCTTGAAATCTTTGGAGACTGTCTACTTTAATCGAGTATTCTTAGGAATTCTTAGGATGTGATTAGTATGAGCACCTCCAGAAAACTTAACACTCTTAAAATAAACCTACTTTACTTTTTTGTAAAATGCGGAAATATCTCTGGTATATTAGAGACTCATCATGCTTGGGAGTCCTTAGGTGATTAGGTCATTATGGGATGGTGATTTATCTTTCGAGATAAGACATCATTCTTAATGTCGTCTGATCACTTTAATAAATCTCTAAAATCATCGTGTCTCACATCTCAAAAATAAACACTACATGCTAAAGACACACATGTAAGCAAATTATTGAATTTTTTTCATGTAAAATTTCCATCTAAATTCAATCTTCCTTATCTTCCTCTCCTAACTCAAAATATTAATGTTTATACACAAACTTCTTCTACATATGTTCTTTCCATAAACAAAAGGTCTTTCAAACATTTTTTTTTTCAGAGAGAGACTATAAAGTATAATCATTGATGATGATTGATTTCAACCTAATGCTCTTCAAAATTTCAAAACTAGAAATGCAACCTATATGTATATTGTAATATATGATGATTAAAAACTTATGCTTGAACATTGTAGTCATAAATAATAATTATCATATTAGTTTTTTCGTTTATTCATTATTTACACATAAAGCATGCAAGGTCAATGCAATTAGGCTAGCGTAAAACAAAAGGTTAAACCAATTACCATGATTATATAAGAAAGTCCAGTTTTTTAATTAAAATTGAAGCACAGGTATTCTACTTCAGCCATCATACAAAAGTGTGAAAATAGTTGAGGCCTGTGATTTTATGAAATCCAGTTTGAAACAATAAATTCAGTAAATATATAGCTCTCAATAGTAGAACATAAACAGCATAACTCAAAGTCATTAAATACTAGTTTGAAATGAAAATCAATTTCTAATTGTTAATCACAAAATCACCTGTTTCGGCTGGCCGTCTGGACCATCAATTGTAGTTGCAATTATCTGACCAGCCTCAATTCCATTCCCTTTTAAGGTTCCACCTTCCAATTCCTACATGTGCAAAAAAAATGTAATCAAAGTCTAAAAAGCAAATATGGTGATGGTAACCAGTAAGAATAATACTTAAATAACCACAAAAGGAAGAAAGAATCATATGGTCTTGGAAAAGGAAAACTGACATTATCATCTAGCTCATCATCTCTACTTTTCATAGCTTGTAATTTCTTCGGAAGCTGATCAATGGCCGCCTTTACATTTCCATTCATAGCACCAGAATTGGATGAGCTTGTATTAGACTTCAAATGTTTGGAACTTGTATTTTGTTTCAGAGACATTGCTTTGTCTTGAACTTCAGAACACTTCTTTGTTGCTTTCTTGTCACCCTTCACTTTCTTGGTCCTGGAATCACCACCCTATTGCACGTTTGAGTTAAAGGCAATTAAAAAGCTTAGAAGTAATATTAGTTCACATCATTTAGTGAAAAATAGTTTAGAAAAGCATTAAAAACTATTCATTTCATATCCCAACTCACAAAAGAAGCCTTAAATAAAAACAGAAGGTCGTTAATAGTTAGTCTTATATCATATTCTTGCATTCACACAGACATTAGAATATACAATAACCTTAATCAAACTTAGAGCAATAGCTATACGCCTTGGCCTTCTCAAATGATTGGTAGGTTTCACACCCATCTTAGCTCAACATCAGAATACCGATTAGTCAAATTCTTCAAATCAATAACGTTTAAGTATTTAAAACAGAAGTTGACATTTTGCTAACAACACTTTCCTTAAATGAGAGAAACCCTATTAAATTTTCCAAAGCCATTACACATAGCATTCATAAAGAAACGTTGCTTCTTCACAAGAGAAATCCATGATATCTATGTAAGTTCATTAAAATCAGGCGATTCAGGTAAAAAAAACTCCATTATCCTGGGTTAGTATCAGGTAACAATCAGTCAAATTCCTCGAATCAATAAAGATCGGGTATTTAAAACAAAAAGTTGTCAATTTTAATGATTGAATATTACATTTTCCAGAGCCATTAGGAATAACATTTCGTAAACAAAAGTAGAGCTACTTCACAAGAGAAATCCATCAAAATGTATGTCAGTTCATCAAATTTAAATGATTCAGACAAACAATTCCATCATCCTTCTCCATCATGAAACACAAGGAAGAACAAAATCCCAAAAAAGCTTAAATTGCAAAGAAATTGCTCCAAGGATTAGATACAAACAGTATCGCTGCGACCGAATGTGAAGCTCTTAAGTTTCCGCATCACATTCATCTTCCCTGTTCTCTAAATTCCGTTCTTTTCTCCCAAAAGCTGACGCAAAGTAACGAACTTTCTGTTTCTTTCCCAGATCCCGAAGGAACAACCACTCCACCTCTTCTGCTCTCCTCCCCTCAACCGCCCCACATAAAGAGAGAGAGAGAGAGGAGGAGGAGGAAGAAAGGGAGAAGGTGGGTTTCAGCAAAGAGAGAAACAAAGACCACTATTCTTCTCTGACTTCTTCGGATGCTTCCCCCTCTCTTCCACTTTCTGGTTTTCGCTTTCCTTTCTTGTAAACAGATCAAAATAGCAGTTTTCACCTTTGACCAAAGTCGTATGGCAGGGAGAGGAGGAGGACGACGAGAATCACGATTTAAGGAGTCTCTGCTTCAAAAACAGATTTGGTTTGCTGTCACGGGCACGAGAAGCGCTCGCTGCGAACTGGCATTTCTTCCATTTTATCATTTTATTATTTTTTCAATGTGCATGGAGTGAAGATATACTGATAAATCTACATATTTCCATGCACTCTGCATATTTGACGGATCTACATACTTAGAAATCAAAATTATAAAATTTACGTATATATATCCCAAGTTCATTTTATATATATATATATATATATAACACTTAAATTATTAAAATAAAATAAAAACATTACTCTCTTATTAAATCTCTGAACATTGTCATCATTCCTCACCGTACTTCCACCTATCATTTAGCTATCTTCGCCGATCCTTCGTCACCACCCAGAATGAATCTTGGCTTGCACAAGCAAGGGCAATGAATGCAAGGGCGAGGACAATAGCAATAAGGGCGAGGAAAAATTTTTAAAATAGACATATTTTTAATTTTAATTAATAATTTAGATATTAAAAATTTTTTTTTATAAAATAACAAATGTCCGTATATGACGGACGGTATGGAAAACCACACGATTTCCGTGGATTTTTTTTGTTTTTTTGCTTTTGGTAGGGAGAGAGAGAGAGAGAGAGAGAGGTTTTTTTTTTTTTTTTTTTTTGCTTTCGATGGGGAGAGAGAAGAGAGAGATTTTTATTTTTTTAATTAATATAATTATTTAAAATATTTAAATATATAATTTAAAATATTTTTATAAAATATTTAATAACTAAATATTTATATATTTAGTTATTAATTAATTTATTATATATATAATTAAATATATAATTTAAAAATATTTTTAATTATATATATAAATTTAAAATTTATTTAATAATTTTTCTTAATTAATATAATTATTTAAAATATATAATTTTTATTAATTTTTGTTAATATATAATTTAAAAATATTTAAAATATATAAATAAATAATTTTTAATAAATAAATAAAGAAAGAAATAAATTACATAAATATTTTATAAATTATATAAATAAAGTAATTATATATAAAATATTTAGTTATTTATATATTTATTTATATAATTTATTAGCTTTATATAATAAATAAATAAATATATAAATAACTAAATATTTTATAAATATATAAATAACTAAATATTTATATAATTTAAATTTATTTATTTTTTAACTAATTATATATTTTAAATAAATAAATATTTTAAAATAAATAAATAATATTAATTAAATAAATAAATATATAAATAACTAATTATTATTTTTATATTTTAATATTTTTAAATTATTTATATAACTTAAAATATTTATATAATTTAAATATATAAATAACTAAATAAATTTATAAATATATATATAATTACTTTATTTATATAATTTATAAAATATTTATATAATTTATTTATTTCTTTCTTTATTTTTATTAAAATTATTTATTTATATATTTTAAATATTTTTAAATTATATATTAATAAAATTAATAAAAATTATATATTTTAAATAATTATATTAATTAATAAAAATTATTAAATAAATTTCTAAATATATATATATATAATTAAAAATATTTTTTTTAAATTATATATTTAATTATATATATATAACTAAATTAATTAATAATTAAATATATAAATATTTAGTTATTAAAAGCAAAAAAATAAAAAAAAATTCCGCTCTCTCTCTCTCCCTACCGAAAGCAAAAAATAAAAAATAAAATAAAATATGTGCCAGTCAAACAGCCGACTGGCGCTAACCTGGCCTCCGCATTATCATCAGTCATCCGTCGTACGGATTAGATTTATTTTCATAAAAATTTTTTTTTGATGCCTAAATTATTAATTAAGATTAAAAATGTGCATATTTTAAAAATTTCCCCATAAGGGCGACACTTAAGGAATCACTGAAAAATGTCAAGGACTGCGTCGGCGGTAGATTTCTAGAGGCCAATCTCTTTGCTGATGGAACCCAGTGCAATGTTTTGCCGGCGGACGAAGGGGCGGCGACTCCAGCGTGCAAGACTGCGAGGAGGACATTGATGAAGAAGCAGGCAATGACATGTTCGAGTTCGTCGACGACAAGCCATGGGTGTTCCATTATTCCTTCGTCACCTTCCAGCTTGGCATCCGAGTTCCCAGTGATTGATCTATCGTTGGAGTGCGATCTGGATAGTTCTGGGAAAAGCATCAATGGCGACTGGCGAGATCGGCTAGAACCATCAAATTCATCAACGGCATTTAATTAGGTGTTTTGTATGTAAATAATAAACTTCAGAAGCTAGATTTGTAAATTTTATATTTTTAAGTGTTATATATATACTATAATGCTTATTTTATTTGTATTTATTGAAAATATAAAGAAAATAATATATTTTATGCTTAAAGAATATTAAATCCAACTAAATTGCAGATTAATTTCGATTTTTATGTTTATTTTAACCTGATGCCTCATGCTACTGTTAAAGTTTATCTGATTCAGGTTTCATTTGTGAAAACTATTCAAAAAACTGATTTAAAGTATTTATTAAAAACTATTTGTCTTTTCTTTTTAAAAAAATTTTTGATATGAGTCAGTTTAGCCTACTCGTATTAAAATTCACATTTTCTAAAAGCTAAAAAACCTTGGAAGCCTCAGTCAATCATAATATAAATTATTAAATTAAATTATTGTGTATACATAAATTATTTTTTATTTTGACATAATGTTTATGAAGTGAGATTCTGATATTTAATAATTAATTTTTTCTTTTGTATTTTTAATTGATTTCCATAATAAATTTTTAAATTGTATCTGCTTTGCGAGTCTATTTGATTTCTTCACATGAATATTGTTTTGTCTTGAAATTTTATTCGGTGGATCGAGATCTTAGTCGTGCCAAAATTATCCAACACGGGGATATGAGCAGTTATCGTGGAAAACCCGTTAAAAAAAAAAACCACGGGCCTTGCAGTCTGTAGAACTTTCATATGTGTTCAAAGATCTGGTGCTTCCGTTAATTCGGAGAAGAAGGTGTTCTGGTGAACAATATTAGAGTGTAGAAAAAATACAATCTCGGATCGACCCGAGGAGAAGTTTCCCAAAAGCGGCGAGCGGAGCAACCTCTTGATCTTGGAGAAAGCGTGTCTTTCTAGTCCTCGATCTCCCAGGCGACGTCTTGACTCGGTGTGGCTTGGTGATGATAGATCGTCGAGTGGGTTCTTAGCTCTGGTCTTCCAGATTGCTCTCACAGGTGAGAATGGCTTATTTATAGATTTTGGGAGTGGCGAGCCTTGTAAATTCGTGGAAAACTCAACCACTCCCATGACGGCCCGGTCGATCCCCCAATCATACGGTATATTTTGATGATCGGGTGCCTTAATGATGTCTTGGGTGATCTTGGATTCGTTGGATTCGTCTTGGCAGCCTTCGATCTTCTTATAAATATGATTTTGGTGACCATTTGGCGGATCGGATCCATTTTCATGCTCATAGCTTGATCGAGTCGATTCGAGCTTCGGATGACTATGCTGATATTCTTATCGTCATCGAGCGATTGTAGTTTCTTTGAAATCGGTGATTAGATCGAAACATTTGAAAATGCTTGAGATTCGTCTTGATCCAATTAATTTTAGGATGTATCGGTTATTTTATTTTTGGGTGACATTCTCGATCATCAAAATATATATATGAAAAAATAATGTCTTGATGAGATTCATTTTGAGAAACAGTCTTCATAGAACGAATTATGACTAGAGGCTGTTGCGGAAGGCAAAATGTGTAGGTATCTTGTGGTCTGCGAATTTGGTTTCTGGATCCATCAGGCGAAACAGAGCTTCATGAGGCTGCGCCCATGGGCCAGCGATTAATGGCGAGCATGATGCATTCGCGGTGAATTAGCCCAGTCATCAAAGGTGTTGAGCAACGGGATCAGATCCTTGTGAGAACGCGGGCGTCAGCGGCAGCCTTGATCGCAGGAATCTTGATTCATGCGAATAGCCAGCAGCGATTCGGCGGCCGGCGATTCGGCATGGTAGCAGTTCACCATGGCCGGCGGTTGCGCCATGACCGCGGTCAGATGCGGCCATGGTCATGGCATACCTTGATCATGGCCAGCGCCATGAGAGCATGAGGCCCAGCATGACAAAATGATTTGTGTTTGAGGCGGTTTCTGGTTTTAGGGGTTTTACCCTTTGCAGAAGGTCATAAAACCCCCAGGTAAGAGGAAAGCACACTTTTCTCATCTCCTCTTCTCCTCTTAGAGTGCATGTGGGGTTTGGGCACTCTTTTTGGATCCACCTCAGAGCAGTGCATGCCCCCCACAGTGGGAGTTTGGGCACTCTTCTTGGAATAATTTTCATCTCGATGCCTCGGTGTTTGTAGATGGGTGAGAATCTTTTGAAAGCCACGTCAGACCACTTATGCAGGCGCATGTCTCTTAATTTGTTCGATTTCTCGAAAGAGCGTTGCCCAGCCGGACCATCCGTTTGGAGGTGATCAAGAGCGACGGAGCGGGTTCGATGCTGCGATGCGGCGGAGTGGTGAAGGTGTGAGCCGGCGGAGATGTAATTGCCAGCGATGGTAACAGCTAATGGCGGATGTAGTAGCGGCGAAGTGTAATTAGCAGAGAGAATGGTAGCAATGTAGCAGCCGCGTAAACAAGGATGCCAGCGATAATTCAGCTAGTAATGGCGGCAATCAGCGGTGACCGGCTGATGGCAGCCTGGTTATGGCAGCAAAGCAGCGGTAATAGCGTGGCGCAGTATAGTCAACGTGGCAGCAATTAGCCCGAGCGCAGATCCAGCAATTAGCCAGCGTAAATAATCAGCGAGATACCGAGATCAATGTCAAAAAATGCTCAGTGCGGACCTGGCAGCAATGTAAAGTGATAGCGGTAATAAACCAGCGCGATAATAGCGCAGGTTGGGCCAAGCAGTTAGTCGCAACAGCGTATTTGAAATAATCAAAGCGCGTCAACAATTAGGTTGTAGTAATAAGCGCCAGATGGTAGTAACCGTCGAATTGATGGCTGATAGATTTTCAGCAGCAAGATCAGCAGCGTAACTGATGGTTGGCGCCAGGAGGTTTCAGCGGCGGCAATGGCGATGAATCAACGTGAAGGGTCGAGTGCAGATAACCGGTAGCGATTTTTGTCAGCGAAAAATGTTGATGGTCAGCGGCGGCTTTACGCGGCGATGGTCACGTAGAATAGCGTCGATATCACGGCCGGGATAACCGGCATTGATAACGATGACGATGGCGGTAGTAGCCGGCGATAGTAATCAGCGGCGATACTAGCGAAGTGGTGCAATTAGCGGCAGTAATCAGCAGTGGCGCCAGCGTTATCGGCGAGATAACCGGCGCGATAGTGATAGCCGATTGGTAATTTGTATGGCGGCAAGTGTACAGTGGTAATGACATTAGTTATGGCGGCGTCGGGTTGTGCGGAAAGTAGCAACCGGAGATCTTTGACTATCGGGTTGTTTATCGAGTGTGACGAGGTTGTTTGTCCAGTGTTACTTCGATGGCGTTAACACGTATGGAAGAAATTCGTAGATCATAAGATTTTGACCAACTATCAGGTTGTTTGCTCGAGAATTCTGATGGCGTTAACATATGGAAATTAGTAGATAGTTGAGGATTTTTACTATCGAGGTTGTTGTCGAGTGTATTTCGATGATGTTGCTTGTATGAGTACAAAGTTTTACCTATCGAGGTTGTTTGTGAGTGTACTTCGATGGCGTTACTTGTGTGGAGTAGGTACAAAGTTTTAACTATCAGTTGTTTATAAGTGTGCGATGTGCGTTCCGTTATGGAAGAGATCGCCGGGGAAGTCCAGCTGAGGGCGTTTGACCTTTCACAGGTTATTTGTGAATCTTTTGCTCGATGACATCGCGTATGGAAAGATAAATTGAATCGGCGAGGATTTTGACTCAGAGGTTGTTTGTCGAGTGTTATCAGATGGCGTTAGCGCATGCAGTGGAGTCAAAGTTTTGACCTTTCTTGGTTATTGGTGAAATATATTATTCGCCGCAGCTTATGGAAGAAGCGCGAAGTCCACGGGGCGTTTTGACCTATCCACAGGTTGTTTGTCGAGTGTTTCTTCGATGGCGTTAACGTATAGAAGCGTTATTTGTATGAGAACTTGTAAAGTTGACCATTGATCTTTGCCTTTTTAGTTGGTATTGGCGACTTGCTTTTGACCCAATAATCGATCAGATATCAATTTTGATTTGGACGTCGTGGTATGGTGTGTCCTGAGGCGGTCACGGAGGATAACCGGCGGCGATGGCGGTGACCGTGAGATTGCCGATGAGAATTGGTAGTGGTGACTGACATGAGTGGCGGATAATGAGAAGATAACGGCGAGATATACGCTTCGTCTTTATCATTGATTCCACTTACCAGATGGCGGTGGTGGAATTTCATCTAGAGGTGAGCCACGGATGTGATTGCGTAGAATATAGGCGGAGAGGTCTCCCAAATATTGCATTGTCAGCGAACTCGGACTTGACTACAATAAATTGTATCAAAGTGGGTTGCGTGTCGAAATTCTCCAAAGGAAGGGATTGTCCCTTCCATATCGGTCGATTATCAAATCCATGATTGGGCCGGCCGGTTGAAGCTTCTCTCTACATACCCATGCAGGAAAGTGGGTAAGAACATCAAGAACTCCCATTGTCGATCAATATCCTTTTAATATTGAAGCATGGATCGCGACCACTTGCGATGTGAGGGGATCTTGATGTGGGATCGAAGCCCTCTAAATCATCAAAGGTGATAGAATGGTTGACGAGACTTGACTCACGGCTCTTGAAGCGGCAATGAATATTTGGCTAACGGCCCTCACGTGTTTATCTCCGGCAGCTTGGCGGTTCCTACGGGTTGCCCCAGCATTTCTTTGGCGGGTTGGTTTTGTATAAAAACGGCTGAATACCCACGTATTAGTCTTTCAATCTCCTCCTTGGTTGGTGGCACTCTTGATGGTGTGCCACCAGTGCGGTGGCGAATTTCTCTTGATTTCCAATTCAGGGCTTTAAAGGTGGTGGCCACTTGGCCTCCTCTTCTGAATAGCGGTAGGATGTTGTTGAGAGCAGTATATTTCCTCTCGATTGAGTCATGAGTCATTTCTGAGGAGGTTTTGGGGGAGGTTCTTTGCCTCTCTTTTCGAGATGTTTGAACATCACCTTTGGGAACCTTCTTCTTTGGTTGGTTGTTAGATGAGCAAGCTTAGTCTGAGATTTGTGCCTATTGATTGGACAGTCGGACATAGGAATGGGTCTCCGCATTAATGATGAATAAGTATCTGGCGAGTCCTCAGAAGCACGCCCCAAAGTTGCGGATCTCACTCGGTATCAGAAGGAGAACCTCAGGAAGTATTCTTTGAGGACTCTCCATGGATTACGGATTCAGGAGAGATGTGATGAATCACGATGATTCTCTTGTTGGAGGAGCTGTTACACAAAAAATCTAGCTCTCCAAATGATGGACGGACCCTTAGCGGCGAATAGAACCAATCTGAGCGTCCTTTGAGAGTCGGCGGGAATACGACCTGAAACGAGTCATTTACTGAATGTGCATGATCGTTGAAAGTGATCGATATGCTCATCTGGATCGGTTGTGCCATCGTGGGGTCCATCTTTGGGAAGCTTGAATCTCGTCGAATGGGTATTGCGAGATGATCTGGCGGGGGCGAGTTTTGGAAGAAGCGGCGGAGAATGGATCATTTGATTGTTCTTGGGAACTCTTCACCGATGCGTAGTTCATCGCGTATAAGGTGGCGTGGAGTTTCCGTCTGAGCCATTCGAGGGTGAGTAGAGCTGGCGGTATCAGAAGTTCGACATCTGGATGTGGTGCCAAGGGTTCTCTACTTGTTGATGATCAGGCATTCCGGGTAATCATTCTCGGGAAGAAAATGGATTATCTTTGAGAGCGTCACGGAAACTGTAGCTCTTCCAGGCGTGTTGGAGCGTTCTTGGGTCCTCTCGCGAGTCGAAGAATTTCGTTCAGGGAATCCTCCATCCTTTGAGCAGCGATCTTCCAAAGAGGGCTGACGGACCCTCACACGGGGAAATGCATTATGTAGAAGTGTTGGAGACTTGGCGTCCTTGATCCCGAGAATGAGGCGTTGGGCGACCGTTTACCAACCATATTGGAGATATAGCAATGGGGGAAGTTTTCACCGGCAAAGCATTGCGTCTTGAGAATTTTATTCCGTAGATCACGAGATCTTCGTCGTAGCCCAAAATTATCAACACACAAGCGGGGATATGAACACGGGGTTATCATTGGAAAACCGTTAAGGAAAAAACCAGGCCTTGCCCGGTCGTAGAACTTTCTATGTGTTCAAAGATCTGGTCGCTTCTCGTTAGTTGGGAGAAGAAGGTGTTCTGACGGAAATAATATTAGAGTGTAGAAAAATGATATCGGTCAACTCCAAGGAGAAGTTTCCCAAAAGCGGATCTTACGGGAGCAACCTCTTGATCTTGAGGAGAAAGAAGCGGCTTTTCTAGTCCTCACGAGGCGATCTCCCAGAGGCGAGCTCGATCTTGAGCCTTGGTGGTAGCGGTGGTGATAGATGCGATTTCGAGGTCGGTGGTTCTCGAGCTCTCGGTCTTCAATCAATTCGCTCTAAGGTGAGAATGAAGCTCTATTTATAGATTTTTTTGGGAGTGGCCTTGTAAATTCGTGGAAAACTCCAACCACTCCCATGGACGTCGATCCCCGATCACGGTGTATTTTGATGATGGGTGCCTTAATGATGTCGAATTGGGTGATCTTGGATTCGTTGGATTGTCTTGACGGCCCGATCAATAAATATGTCGGTTTGGTGACCATCGGGATCCATTTTCGTATGATAGCTTGATGCAGTGATTCGAGCCGGATCGGTATGCTTGATGTTCTATGTTCGTTCATCGAGGCGGTGGTAAGTTTTAAAATGGGTGATTAGATCGAAGCGTTTAGAAAATCTTGAGATTTCGTCGATTAATTTTACGAGGATGTATCGATATATAATTTATTATGTTCATCGTTTGATTGTGAACATTGCATTAAGCTCATCATTTATATATTTCAAATGCATTAGACCACACATCCCATAAATGATGGGGAAATTAAGACATTCCAAAAACTAATTAGCCTCACTTTTATTATTTTTATTTTTTATTTTATTTTATTTTATTTTAAATAAAACATATTTAAATATTAAAATATATGTATTTTTTATATAGTGGTGGTAACAATCATCGAATTTAATAATTACAGCAATAGTTGATGATGATACCGATGGGTAGAAAATCAATAGGTGGAGCTGATGGTAGTAATTAACAATAATGACGATTATAAGATGATATTAGCAAGTGATTAGCAGTGATAGTCAATTTTAAAACACTCAAAGTATACAAAAATTATATTAAATATTTTTCAAAATAATATAGTTTATTTTAAAAATATAAAAAATACATAAAAATACATGAAATAAATATATTTTAAAATAACATAAAAATAGAAATATAAAATTAAAAATAAACTTGACTGCAAATAGGACCTTAAAAAAATAAGATAATTTTTATCATCCTTGATTTTTCCCTTAATTGAATCTATTAGAACTTTTAAGTCAAAAGATATCAAAATTAGGCTAAATAAACCAAAGGTTAAATTTTTTTTAATATCAATATAATTTTCAAGCACTTATTATGAAATTAAATTCAATATTTTCACTTATTTTGATAATTTTCGACTCATATTCTCTTCACATTGATAAGAAGTATTTAAACCAAAATACAATATTATAAGAAGAAATTTCTAATTAATTTTATTTTATGTGAATAAAATGTGCAAACATGAAATAAAACAATAATAATATTATGATGCATCACTATTCACTAACAAAAGCAATTGAGATAGCATTAACAAAGCCAAGATCATTAAATATGCATTTGTGATAGATAGCTTTTTCACATATTTATTGTACAAATCATTTTTACATTTTTATTTGTCAATAATTTTTTTAATTTTTCTAAACTTTAAAAATAAAAATCTAAATATCATGTCCTTATCATTGAGAAAACAACAAATAATCAAAAAAAAAAATCGCAAAAAATAGAGGCGAGAAAACCAAGGAAACAAAACACAAATCAAAAGACATAAAACAACAATCTTATAATTTTCCTTCTCATCATACTAAATTCATCTATCAACAACTTCTTTACTGCCCGTTAGGGCAGCAAATGATCTGAGCGCATTCAACAAGTTACACGTGGCTCGGTTCGATTATAGTTCATTCATGATCGTTTGATTAACTAATCAAATGAGATCGAACACTTCAATAAATACTCGATTGCTAAATGAACAAATTTGAACAGCTTGTCATTCGATTCGTTTATGTTCATGAATAGTATCGTTTAAAGCTTCAACAAGATTATTAAGGAGTCGATTATAGCTCGATTTTTATTTTTTTTACTTTTTAGGCATAATAATTCATGTATATTTTTCAACAAGCTACTCACAAATAAACTCGATTAAAGTTTAATTAAAGCTCGTTTATTTCATTAAATGACATGCTCGTTAGCAAACTCAATAATCCAATTTGAATTAAGCTCGAGCTCAATAATAGTAAACAAGCTCAAGCTTGAACATCATCCTAAAAAGCTCGATAATGATAAGCAAGCTTGAACTCTAACGTGCACATGTTCGGCTTGCCCTGGTTTGTTTGCAACCCCAACTGCTAGTCGAATCCCTAAAACATAGTTTGCTCAATTGTATCTTAATAAAATTAACATTTAAGTCTCCATGATATCCCTTATAATAATACTGAGAAAATTTTCATTTCATGTACCACGACATAATATTAGAAGTTTATATTATCTAAATCCCCAATCTCTATTATAGTAAATCCGAGAAATTCTTAAGCTAAAATAAATCACCAAATATGGAGTATCAATAATTTTTGAGTTTATTAGGCAATGTGGAAATGGTAAAAAATAACTTAGAAAAAATTAAATTCAAGTTAGTCAATGAAGGCCATGAAAAGTAAAGTTAGTACAATGGATTGACATGATACATATTTGCTAGCTAAGAAGTTACTTTTAGGTTGCTTGGTTGAAAGTATACTTTATTGTTCACATACTTTGCAACCTAAGTTCCTACCAAATATAATTGACTAAGTTAACTAGAAAAACATACTTTATCTGCAAACCAGACAATTATAAGAAGATAGCTTTATAAATAATCAGCTTTTGAATCATTGAAAGTCCCTCAGTCTGACAAGAGAGAAAAGAGAAGAGTGAATTCCTACCATGCTCCTTAACAACCAGAAGCCTAGCTATCACAAATATGGAATGGTGACTTTCATTCTTCTCTTTTCTCCAACAATCTTTTTGGGGCAATTGTAGCAGTATGAAAACACAATCATGAAGATGCTGCAAAAGAAGCTAAGGCGGGTATCATAATTTTTTTTATTTTAAAAAGTTCGACCGTAACTTTTTGGCTGCCACCGCATTCTACTAGGTCAAGTTAGAAAACACAACTTTCCCACTGCAGATTCCTCAAAACGTAGCCATAATGCAGTTTTTCAAACGACGATAACGACATGGTTCAAACCACACCGCATGTAGAACGCCGCCCCAAACATAGTCTAAGTCTAATATGTAACTTTTGCTTATCTTTCCACAACTCTATAACCATTTTTGTGTCATCACTCATAATATTAATAATAATATATGAATTATAGTTCTCATCTCGATGGCTTATATTCTTGACCACACCCTTGGCTTGATAAAGACTCCAGTATTTCGAAAGAGTGAGAATCACGTCTATTGCTTAAACATCCACTAAAAATCACATAAAAGTAACAAACAACAAAAGAAAGTAAGGGCACAAAGAGCTGTGGGTACTTGGTGGGATCTGGATTCTCTCCAATTAGCAGAGCATAATGGTTAGGATTAATACCACCAAACTTGATCAAAATAGCTTTGGTATTGCAATTGATCCCAACCATTCAATCTGGATTGGATGGCTGAGATGGAGAGATATATGGAGACAATTCAAATCTTTAACTATTAAGGATTTGAAAAACCATGTAAGCTGTACAACATCTTTGGGAATCAATATCATCAAAAGTTGATAAGAACACTTATCAAATTTTTATTCAACTTACCATTCTGTTTTGCTCGCATCCTCTGTGTGTTGAGTCAAGTCATTTAGCAGCTAATCAGGTCAAACGAATATCAAAAGAACAGAATCATGGAACAGTTCAACACTCTTGCTTACATGTGTGATGTATTAATTTGATGTCTTATTGTGTGGGTTATATAAATCAATGGATCAGAGCATACTTTAGATGTGCGTTTGGGAGGATGGTTCGCCTGTGGTGCTATTCGAATCACACCGATCAGGCGTTTGGGAAGCCTCAGCGGAACTACGGCGGGGCCGTGTTTTGCAAAATTTGCGGTGCAAAAATGCATTTTTCAACTTGACTTACCTACTTGCAGTAGCGGCCAGAAAACTAAGATATGACTTTTTTAAAATAAAAAAAATTATATACTTATCGCAGACCCACCACAACTTCTTCATACAATAACTTATTCTGCAGCAGCTCCAAAACTGCTTTTTCATACAGTTGCAATTATCTCAAACAGACCTTAATCCAATAAAATCAATTCCCAATTTCCAAGCACTATAGCTATAACGATAGTATCATAAATGTAGAACAAACAATTACAAGTTATCAAAAACATAATATGATTTAGTAAAGTCAGACATTCAACAGATTTGAAAACAAATTAAATACTATGTTCATGAAAAAAAATCAAATTTTCAGCAGATTTTAAAACAGATCAAATAATATGTTAATGAAAAAAAATCAAATTTTGTAGACCTTTTTGAGAAACAAATATTTAAAACTAGCACATATGAATTTTTTTCAGTTCTGAACAAATAAAAAAAAACTTGCAAGTGTTTCACTAGCAAGTAATGGGAAAAAAGAAAAAACAAAAGGCCATGAGCAATTGGAGTCTTATGAGTTCTCAAGCAGATTGGCATTTTAAATACTCAAACTTGACAAAGTTCAATGGAGCAGTGTGAACTTACAACACTTAGCTTTCAGTACTTTCTTGCATCTTTGTATCTTCTAAGCTCCTTTGCCCATCTTCCATAACAGCAGTTATAAATACTTCACGTAGCTTGCCATGGTCAAAGGAAAGCAAGTATCCAGTGACATATCAAATAATGGATCTCTACACAGTTCCATCTTCTCCATCCCACTTTCATTTTTTCAGATGAAGAACTTTTCAATGTTCAGAATCCAGATAGAGGCAGAGCAATAAATCTATTTTCCAAAACACCCACCTTTCATCCTCACTCAATGAACTGACTCTCGACGCCGGAATCCGATCCACTGCCCTCCTCATCACCCCCACATATAGCATCATCATCATCCCCGAAGAACTCTTTTCTATTCAACGCAGGCACACAGTGAAACCCATCACCTTGTCTCCCAAGGCTCGTCAGCATTCTATCAAAATTGGCCTTCTTGGAGCTCATCAGAAGCAGCTCTCTGAGCCTTTTCCTAGCTAAATAGACATCATTTGGCTCCAATATCTCACCTTTTTTATAACCCTCCCTGAGAAACACCGTGTGCAGCCTCCCCTGATTCCCTCTTGTCGAAATGTAGAATATCCCTTGATGCTGAAGAAGAAATTCCTTTAACTTCTTTGGCAACCCCATGGCCTGCCTGAAATGTGCTATCCTCTCCAGCGTCGTCCTTTTCTCCACAGTCAGTGAGAGAAACTCATGGATGGTGGCCACCGCACGCTTCTCCATCCTCCGCTGGGCTTCTAATGATCTAAGGTCGTAGCTTGAGACGTCCTCGTAAGGAGACCAGTAAGGCAATCGCTGCCACTTCCATACAGCGATGCGGTAGTATTTCCCGATTTTGAAGCCCGGAGGGAACTGAATGGGGAAGGCGAAGCGGGCGTCTTCTGCGTCGGAGCCGCGCACACGGTACTCGCGCTCGCGCGCCAGTTCGACGGAGGCGACGGGGAAGGGCTCGTCGGGTTTATGGACGGCTTCCACGAACTTGAGGCGGGGTTCAGCTTGGGGACCGGAAGGGGAGAGGAGGCGAAAGAGCGATGGGTGGGAAAGCACGACGGATTGCTCGAAGTCCTCTGGAAGGCCGAGCTCGGTGCGTGCGAGGCGGATGTGTTCGAGACGGAGGCGGAAGGACGGTGCTGCTAGGAGAAGGAAGCGTCGGAGGCGGAGAACAGCGTCAGGGAGGGAGGAGGAGAGGGCATCAGATTCGAGGCGGAGTTGGTGAATGGCGCGAGGGGTTAGGCGGGCGTAGAGGACGCGCTGGACGGGGTGTTCAAAGACGTGGAAGACGTGAGGGTGGCGTAGAAGGAAGGAAGAGGATTCTTGCGGGGAGAAACGGAGGAGGCGGCGGGCGAGGGAGTCGAGGCGGGAGACAGGGAGGCTGCCACCGGGGTGGGAGAGGATGAGCTCCTGGAGCTTTAGTGCGCGCCGGACCTTCTTTTCGACTTCCATTAAGTCGTCGAAGGCGTGGTCACGTTGGAGCTTCTTGGGGATGGACGTGGACTGCGATTTGTGCCGGACGCTTGCGGAAGGGAAGAAGGAAGAGAGGCGCACTCGCCAGATAGAGCAAGACAACATCTTCAGTTGTTTGGAAAGGGGTTTAGGGTTCTAATGGGTCGAGGAGGAGAAAGTGCGAAAGCGGAAATCGGATCTATGGCGGCCGGAAGGGAGACGGGGAACATGGAAGACCGGACGGCTCTTGCCTCTTGCCCATGAGAATTAATTTTTTGGGGGATTTACATACATACCACTCAATTCTTATTAATTTACATATCTCACACCTAAAGTTTACTATTTACTTAACTAACACCTAAATCTTTCAAATACATCATTATACCACTAACTCAAGTATACATTTGAGCGAGAAGCGTGAAATCCCTCCGTCGAACCCTTGATGCGCTACTTTAGGGGTTAGATGCGTGAAGAAGGAGCAGCACGTGATAGCTCTTCCGTGCTTTCTCCCTGTCGATCTTCCCCTCGTTCCCTCTTAGTGTTTGCAAGATTTGTTTCAAGGTTAGCTTTGTTATACTCCTGTATTGCGCCTTGCTTCCCAAGCTCTTCCATCGGCGACGGAACTCCACTCACCGGAGTCGCCGAGCACTTACCACGGCCCCTTCTTCTCCCTCATCTCATTACTCACCCCACGTATGGATATCGCTTTCTCGGAACATCTCTTCATTCCTTGTGCCTCCGTTCTTGGACCCATACCAAACACCCGTGTCTCCAAATTGAGTTTTGAGCTACATATCGAGTAAATTGGTTCCTACTTGAGTATTGATCTATCTATTATTTTGTCGATACTTCTGATTTTTTATTCATCTAGGCGGTTTTGAAACCTTTTTTATCATACCACAAGCAATTTTGGGTAAGACAGCTTCATTGTCTTATAATTTGGTTTACATTTATTTCTTCAAATTTTTTTCTAACATCTTTTGTATCACTCAGAGGTGAAGAAGGTAAAGATGTTATCTCTATAATTTTAGATGATTGACAGCTTTTTTTGCTAGTGTTACCATCCTTTTCTTGGAGTCGGTAGCCTACCGTAGAATGCAACCCCTTTGCATTGATATAATCTGTTATGGAATAATCTTCTTAATCATATTAGAATTGTCTTAATACTTTAAAAGCTTGATCCTAAGTCTGAACTTAAGCCTCCTTGGGTGTGGATGTCTTATTAGCCTTCCTTAATTTCAGTTCTTTCCAAGACATTTATTATAGATATTTCTACAACTAAAGTTCCTTGAAGTGATATTAAATCATTTAATCATTCAACTAAATTGGAATTGGTGGACCTTACATAAGTTGAAGAATTTGAGCTGAAAGAGGAAAGTGCGACATTGGAAATTTCTAATGGTCTAATATTTGATCCCAAGAAAACATCTAAGTTTTACTCTCTTTAATTTCCTCTTGATTTTAGTATGTCTTTTTTAGATATTAACTAATTTATGGCACTCTTTGATATCCCTAACACCTCGGGTATGCAAGTGGATCGAGAAGATCTCACAAAAAATTTATGTTTTTTTAATTTAAGTGTCCTTAATTGTTACTAATTTGTTATTTTTTCTTAACTTTATTTAATAGATTACATTGCCAAAATGAGCTCAAGTCATCATCGATCGATGGGCATCTAGAACATCAAGTGTTGTGTCGTTGTAATTTACAATGTTTCATATTCACAAGCTATAAAGAAAGGACTTGTGGTAAAAAAATTTTTAAGGTGCCCTCAAATAAAAAGATGTGGTTATTTCATTTGGTTAAATGGTGATGACCCTAAAGTATATGAAAGGGATTTTGAAGGAAGAGCTTTTGAGAACATAATGAAGAAACTTGAGACCATCACATTTGAGATCAAAATTATGTTGGGAATGCTCATTATCATCATTGCAATGATGTTTTTTATCCTTAAGTTAATCATGTATTTCATGGTCTCTTGAAGATCCGATCAAGAACTATATAGGATAATGTATTTTTGGCACCTACTATCAATGGAACTAGTTTATATTACATATATATTGTCTCTATTGGTTGAATGTGATAAATTTGCAATCATTAAAAATTTTCTGCTTTTTTGGTTATCTTCTGTGAGATCTTTGGTGTTGCAGGAATGATGTATTATTTGAAAATAAGAGAATGAAATACATATATAAAAAGGACATACAGTTTCATCACCCGCTGCTACTCTCGTTCATAGTATTCATTTTCCTTGTTAGAAGAACATGTTGTTGAAGTTGTTCAGCAATAGTGATAATATTTTAATACTTGTAAATAATGATAATATTTAATACTTGTAAGCATTTACCATATCATATTTAATACTTGTAAATAATGATAATATTTTAACCTATTTTATAAATCATGAAACAAAGCCTGGTCTTCCAAAATTCTTGAAATTTTGAAAGCGGTAATACACTGCATGAAACCTTATTCTTGCTATTAGCACTTGCCACAGAAATCCTGATAAGATAATATACGAAATCCTCATAATAATTGAAAGCATTCAGAATAAAAAAGGAGAGAGTTGCATGATTCTAACGCTAATCATTCTTAACTGTGCAAATAACTCAATTAACAATATATTTGAAAAACTCAATAGATTAAAATTCATTCACATGTTCATTGAAAAACTCCATGCAGTACTCATTCTCATTGTTGATCAAATGATTTACAATCATTTTGTATACTATAGCACCAAGGTTATCTGAATTTGCACTGAAGACATACTTCTTTCCCTGAGATAGCAAGGCCTCGAACTTTCCACTATTCACCAAGGATGGGAATACATCCATGTGCCCTCGCGAATACCAACCATCCCTCCCTGTTTTGCCTTTGCTTGGTAGAGGTAGAAAATCAATCATTTACCAAACGAGGATATTGACTTTGGTTGAAGATATGGATTTCAATGTTTGAGTTGCCATAATTTTCAACAACCTTCAATGTATCGTCATGGGTATTGAATGAGTTCGTCAAAGCATCCATATTTCTTGTTCAGAGACTCTCTTTGAATAATAATGAAATCAAGAAGCCTACAAAGACAACAAGAATTAAAATCCAGTCAGAAATGACCAATAAGCGAAAGGAAAAAGGGAAAGAGGACCGAATGGCTGCAATACTAAAGGATCCCCTTAGTCAGTGTCCTGAAGTTCTACTTGCAGCAATTTCTCACATCAGCACTGCATATAATTTCCTCCAGTCTGAAGTCAGTTCGATTTTGTTTCCTGCAATACTAAAGGATCCTATGAAGACTAGTTTGATTCATTGTCTTTGGCGTGCTAATCCTAATCTGGTATTACAGAGATTTCTTGATGTTTACACAGATCCATACTTCCTTCAAAGAGGGCTCGGGCTAGGCTCAAACCAAGCCCATGCCAAGCACAGCCCGTCCAATGAGCTATCCGAGAATATACAGAGCTCTCTCCACGAGGCTCATGTAAGAGTTTCATGCTGAATATAAATCATAAACTAATAGATCAAAGAATGATAAACGTACCAAAACAATGCTAATCCAAAAAAATTCATGCAAAATAGTTCAATAAATCTTTACCTATTAACTTAAAACTTACTTCTTGGAGCAGTCGTCCCTGAACAGCCCACGCAATCACATAAAACAATCCATGAAATGTGAAGAGAACCATTGTAAGATGTCCCAGCCAGACGTGATATCTAGTAGCTTGCTCAAATGGAATATCTGTCATTCGGAGATGCTTAAAGAAGCTGCGGATGCGGCAACTAAAGTGTCACTCTTGATGGAGTTTATGGAATTGTGTCTCGGCATTCACAATGGAGAGTGCATGGAACATATTACTGGGAAGGAAATATGTGCTATGGATATGAAACTGTTCATCAATAATAAAGGACATAAAAATGCTATCAGTAGAAACATGGAAAGTAGCAGTGGCAGATAAGACTGTTGTCTGTTTCGTAACCATCAACTTCAGCATTTCTGGCTTTTCCCAAAAATATATATGACTGAAAAATGGAAAATAAATAATTAAATGACTACAAAGACAACTAAAAAGTATCGATGAAGACTACTCAAAGACAATTAAAAAAAATTACATGATCCACAAAAAATGGGTCCTGCCCTCTTTCATGAAAAAACTTGAGATAATCATAATTAAGAAAGTTATAAGTATAATGGACACAAAGGATATTCATAACCCTGATAAATGCTCCTGTAACCGACAAAAAAGACCCTAGTATTCTTGGAACCATGTGACAGCTCAAATTCCTTCTCAAAGACAAGGTCATACTGAATTTTAGCTCAAATTGCCATAAGTGAAACAAAATTCACATCAAACGAAACCTGTGAAAGATGCAAAACTTTGTCATCCCCTGGCTCACACTTGACAGTCTGTCCAGGTTTAACTTCAATACCTGAAACCAACACCAGAAAAAAGTGCTAAGCAATAATCATCTCCACTAATCATCCAAAGCTAATAACGGGCCAAAAGTATTTCGAGTAGTTTCTCCTAGACCTCAACCAATAAATAATCATCAGTCAGAATTAAAATAGTTCATACTGAAAGAAAAATATAGTCAAAACATAAGGAATATACAAAATTCATAAGCTTCATTTTGGGGTACGGAAAGAAAAACAAACAAATTCGATCTGAATGAAATAGAAGCAATCCAGATTTTCAAGTCAACTAAAACATTTTGGCCAGTTATTCCATAGTTAACCACGAAATCAGACAATAAATCTAGGTTGTAATAAGCGTTGAATATTTGTGTTATAATGGTTCAAGTGACAATAATCATATTAGTCAAAACAACCTAAGAAACAACAACTTGAAGCAACAAAAAAACTACATCAATTGTTTCTTAAGTATGCAAAAAATACATGTAAGTCCTCCTCTTAAAGCTATCAGTAGCTATTACTCTCATTAATCAATTGCCTCAACTTCATCGTCATGCGCCTCTCTAGCAGCTTTTCTCTACTTCCCAAGGCAATATATGATGGTTCACGAGCGTAAGCATTGATGTCTACATCGGCATCTGAGTTTGATCCATCAAGTGCATTTTGCAAGTGTTTCTATGATGACCTCAACATCCATAGCGACTACACTTGTGTACCCTCGTATTTTTGGTATTATTTTCCATGAAGCTTTTATTCTTCTCTTCCTTGGCCTCCCCTTGTGCAGGTGTATAGGTGCCCCAATCTCAATATCATCATTACATTGTCTCCGGCTTTTACTTGGTAGAGTTGATATTGCACCATCATAAGCCATAGCGTATCTACAAATGATTGAGGAATGATTAATATACAAACAAAAATAAATGCATAATAATTAAAATTACCTATTAACATGATATCATCCATCCAATGTGCCATGTGGGTGCTCCTTTGAACCGATGAAAGCAACAACATGTATACATGGAAGGCTCATCAATATCTACAACTGCTTTTAGCTCAATATTTACTTCATGTCTTTCGAATGCCCTTCAACCTCTGTAGATGAAGTAGATTGCCTAATAATAAAGTATTCCTTTCTTGTTGTTATCTCATGTAATCTTCAATATGGACTAATTCACCTCTCCAACTTGATGTATTCATCTTTCGTTTAGCTCTTTGTTCCATTAACATCCCTCTAATCATCTACCAACTCAACAATTGGTTTATCTCTAACCACTCCTATCCAAGAGTTAAATGACTCGATAAGTTATTTGTGTTGTAGTGATTTTAATTTCGGAAGGAATTGGGATCTTGACCATTTATATGGTAAATTTAGAAGATAAGAATATGCTTGTGGGCTCACCATAGTTCATAACTTTTGCCTCATATTCATGTCTTGTGTATGCATTTGCACTAACCAAAAATGTTTCTAATCTTGTGGCTATCTTGAAAGTGATGAAATTTCTTCATGTTCTTCCACATGGTATGCAAACTCTATTCTGCATTAGGAAATACAAACTTAATAGCTTCTCCCAAGCCTTTCTCCATATCAGAAATAAAAGATAGTGGCACCACCTCACAACCAAAAGAGTCAACCAAATTCTTCAAAAACCATTGCCATGAGCTTTTAGATTCGACTCAACAACGATGTGTAAAGACCATTATTTCCATCTAATGAATTGGGATAATAACACCCCAAGATATTTTGATTTTAGGTGACATGCATCAAGCCTATAAGAGTGCTGACCTACTAGAAAACCATCGATACACTCTAAAGCAAACATAGAATCTTGAATGAGTTGTCAATGGTATCATACTCATAAGTAATGTGAGAGCCGGGGTTTCTTCTAATAAGCTCTTCAGTAGAGTAGGGACCCACTTGTAGCTATCAGGCCCAAGAGGTTGTCTCTATTTCTCTAACGCCACAATTTCATATAAGGTAGTGATAGCCCATACTTACTTTCTAAATCTTCATTTATTTGTTTTGGAGGGATGTGGATGTTTTTAACTATATCTTGAATTTGTTGAGCAACCCATTTAGATGTAGCTTGTTGCTCTGTTGACACTGGACATACATGTAAATCTTCTACTTTTAGACTTCAAATGTTTGCCCATCTACACATAAAGAAGCTCTCTCTCCAAGGACACCTACGTAAGCACAAGTGGCAATGACTCGGTCTTGTCTTCTTGCTCCAAAATTCTCATGGATTTAGGGAAGAAAATGCTTGAAACTCATTGCATCATCAAATCGGTGCCAACTACTAATGACATATTATCTCGACTAGTTAATAGATCTTCATTATATAAAGCAAGTTCATCGAAAATTGGCTATCATTGTAGCTTGAATGTTCATATTGTAGCATGTCCCTGTCAAACCTTCTTTGTTTTGTGGCATCATCTCTACTCCACCGCATGGTGACTCACGATATCGAGAAGTTCAAATGAATGAAACAAAGCTTACCAAAGAAGGATAAGTCTTTGGGGTGATCCATCTAAATTTGCTAAAGATACAAGTTTCACCACATGAAAGATTATGATGTAGATCTTGAATAGGAGGAACATAAAAACAAAGTCTCAAATACAAAACTTGAACCAATAATTTCCATGCATTTATAGATCGTTAACTTTTTTATTTCAAAGAACATATTTTACTACTTAAAACTCATATTTGAAGCGGTAAGCTAGTAATAGAATCTCTGTTTGTTTAACAAAATGTATAAAGATGGAAGTTAGGAAAATAGAACCAAAAATAATCTTTGCACATAATCTGGAGACAGTACATACAGTAGCAGGGATTAATTAGTCTTTCCGTTTGGTATTCGAAAACTGTAGAGAAAATAGAACAAGGGAAACAGCAAAGATCAAATAGAAGTAAGACATAATCAGATCAAAACAGAACAAGGGATTACCGGATGGTGGCCTTGGCGCAGCTTGGATCGTTTTGCTTTTTCTTGGGACGGACGAGAGGCTCATTTGATCGGGATGTAAGTCACGGGAAGAGACGAACTTCGGCGAGACGGAACGTCAAGAGCTTTTTGGATTGATCGGTCTCTGAGGCAGAAAATCGCGTGTTGGAGTTCTGCGTGAAGTCACGGAAGAGCGAACTTCGAGCAGACGTCAAGAGCTCAACTTGATTGATCGGTCTCTGAGACGGACTAGAAATCGTCGCGTGTTGGAGTTGCAGAAGTCACGGAAGAGAGCGAACTGGGAGCAGAGCGTCGGCTTCAGCAGATTGATCGGTCTCTGAGACGGGCGAGAAATCGTCTTGTTGGAGTTCTGAGGTGGGCTTGAAACAGAGGGATGGAGAACGAGGGGAGGGAAGCGGTAACACGAAGGTTTCCGTAATCCAAAAGGATTTCAGACGGAAGTGAGACGCTTGAGGAGAGCAGTTGTTCAGTTCCTAAAGCGGAGTTATCGATTCATCTGCGTGAGTTAGTGGTATAAATGATGTATTTGAAAGATTTAGGTGTTAGTTAAGTAAATAGTAAACTTTAGGTGTGAGATATGTAAATTAATAAGAATTGAGTGGTATGTATGTAAATCCCCCTAATTTTTTTCTTCCAACAAAATTAAGGGGAGCTTCATCTTACCCGCCATGCCATCGACATCGTCATCCCACTAACGTAATTTTATTTATATTACTTTGCTTTATCAAAAAAAAAATTATATATTATAAATTTTTTCAATCAAACCATTTAAAAAATTTTCAAATATCTTATTTTTATTTTATATAATTTTTATAAATTTTCAGATAAATAGACGATATTTTGTATCATTATGAGCTCATCATAACATTATTAAGAAGAACTTCAAAGATGTACTTTAAATATGTATAAGATATTTATATTATTATTTTTATTTATTTTAATTATCAAATATGTTTTAAGAGAGATATTATTTTGTTTTTGTAATTGTAGTTATGTATATGAAATCTATTGTTATTGTCTATTATTTGTGTTGTAATCTGCAATATCTCTCTTATATATCTCTAATAATAATATTTGTTATTCAATATAATGTTCTTTAATATTGTTGAAAGTTACTTATTTGGTTGCCCATATAATATTCATTATTTGCTAAGTTTTTATTAATATTGTTGCAAAATTAATAATGATAAGACTAATGATAATAATGATGAATTCATTATCTTTCCTTGTTGAGGAGAATATTGAATTTTTTTTTTGCATGTAAATGTGCACTAAATATTGAAATTATACCCATAAATGACTAATTTGACAACTTCATATAAAAGAAATTATAAAATTTAGGAGTTGAAATTATTTCTCCCCCCTCCTCAACTGTACATGAGTCTGCCCTTACCTTCTATTAAGTAGTTCGACAAATGCCTTTAGAAAATACATGACTTCACATGATTACCAATCATATCTCTTTTAATAGAGTTCAATATCATATCATTTTATATCCTTAAAAGCTATAATATTCACATAAAATGCACTAGCAGATCAATTCTTGCTGACAAGTTGAAGAAAAAAGGCAGACTTATGCAAAGCACATTAGTCTATTGGTTGAGAGCTTTGGCTTTCAAAGAGATGTAAGGTTCATCGTTATGTATATGAATTTGTGATTAAATTCGCTTAAATGTCTCAAAAAAAGACAGACTTCTCCATTCTAACTTCAACTCGCCTCCAAGTACCAACCAAGCCCCATCATGAGACAAATTTTATCAGGAATTTCTTACAATAATGAAGGATGGATCACACTGTCTTCCATGCATAAAAAAAAATATTTCTCACTCAAATCACTTTAGTTTCTAACTTCATTCAATCAAAAGAAGAAATTTAGCAAAAAAATTCATGTTTATAACATTTTTTAAATTTCGAACAATCAAGTGAACTTTATAAAGAATCCTTAATTACATGAAATTCTAACAATCATATATGTTGCAACACTAGTAAAGCTTTGGCAAACAATGAAAACTTTCCTATATTAGATAAATGCTTAGCACTTAATAAAAAAGCATTCAATGTTCAACACTTCATAGAAGTAACATCATACTTAGAGATCATTTAAAAAATTACATAAATATATTGAATATATATATATATATATATATATATATATATATATATATATATATATATATATATATATATATATATATATATATATATATTACAAAGTTTGATTTTTTTTTAATTTATAAAAATTAAAAATAATTATTGAAGCACGAACTCTTCATAAATGATTCATTACAAGATAATTGTGCATCATTGAGCTTGGATTTCTTCTTCTTTTTTCCAACCTAATACTCATATTTATTTGAATATTGGTAAAGTAGTCTTCTTACTCTTGCACCAATTTTGTATAGAACCTCCTTATGACTTCTTCACTTAAAGAATCACAATAACTAAAGAAAGAATTAAAAATATAAAAAAAAACTAGAATAAGTTATAAAATTAAAATTAAACAAAACTTATAAATTAAAACTAAAATGAAATAAATATAATAAGCTTTTGCCAAGATAGTAATTGTATGAACCAATAAAAATAATTTCAAAGAACTAACGACTAGATGTCCAAGCGATTAGAAATTTTGAGAAACAAAATAGCTTCTTGCACAATATCAACCCAACATGTAATTATGTGCTAAAAAAACTACACAAAAAGTAATAATAAAGACTTTATTTTTATTGCCTATTAGCGTCTTCCAATCCTTCTCTTTTTTTTTTTGTTTTGATTCGCCATAAAGCTTCTTATCCTTCTCTTTCTTGGCCTATCTTTACATCTCATTGTATTTGGTGTATCAGTTGATTACCATCATCAAGTCTAGTCTATTGAGTCTTTCTTGGGAGTGTTGTAATTGCATCATTATAGGCCATCTTATATTTATAATTACATTGACAATATTAAAAAACCATCAAAACATGATGGCTATTTAAAAAAAATTACTTGATCATATGGTAATACTCATTCATATAGATGTTACATTATATGTGCTTTGGTGCTAATAAAAAAGATATCGAGGGGGCCCTGTCATTTGTCAGTATCTACAACTGTGTTGTTTATTCATGATGTCCATTTCATGCTTTCTTGAAGTCCCTTGACCTAAAGCATCTATATTGTTGATTGTTTGATAATAAAACGTGCCTTTCTTGTGATCAAGTCTCTAATATATTCCTTAATTACAAGAACTTATTCACATTTCGAACTTACTTGAGTTCATCTTTCTTTCACCTTTTTGCTCCATCAACATACCTTTAATCACATATCTATCAAATTAGCAATAGGGTTATCTCTAACCTCTCCAATCAATGAGTTAAGGGATTCTAACATATTATTGTTATTAAATTGATTTTGATTTTGGGTGGAATTTGACATTTTAATCATCTATATAGAAGTCTAAATAGATAAGCATGAAGTTTAGAGCTAATTTGAAATATTTAATTAATTTTAGCATCATAATCATATCTTGTGAATGCAGTTGCAGCTAGTCACATATTATTTTTAATCTTATGGTTACATATGGTGGTATTTTATTTTTTTTATATTCTTCCACAATTGATACATGCAAATCCTATTATATATTAAAAAAATACATATATAATTATCTTGATCAACCTTTTTTTATATTAGGAATAAATAATTAAAGGCTTAACTTCACATTTGAAAGATCTAGCTAAATTTCTCAAAAATTATTCTCATGATTTTTTCAACTCAAACTCGACAACTGTAAATGCTATTATAAAACTTCATTATTATCATCCAAAACATTTGATGAAAATAATACCCCTAAATATTTAAATTTTAAGTGAAATTCATCAAGGCCCACATGATGCCTGAAACCAATGAGAAAACCATTGATTGACACCTTGGAACTAACATGGAATCTTTTAAATGTTTGATCATTGTCACCATAATTAGAAGTGATGTCAGAACCCAAATTTTTTTAAACAAGCTCTACTCTTAAAGTCGAAAACCACTTATAATTATCATCAACTAATCCAAATAGGTTGTCCCGCATTAACTACCTTGATCACCATAACTTCATATATGGCAGTGGCGACCCATACTTATTTTCTAGGCTATTATTAATTTATTTAAGAGATATGTTTGAATTACATCTTATATTTCATTGGTCACTCAACTAGATATTGTCTATTTATTAATAGCTTTGTTGACACTTCAACTTAAATGTTAAGCTTTCATTTTAAAAAAAATTCAATTTTTTGATCATTCACACATGTTGAAGCTCTTACTCTCTATATGTATCCAACATATGAACAAGCAATGATAACTCTTTTTTATTGCTAGCTTTAATCTTCATACTAAAGTTCTCGATAATCACTATTAATTGAAGAAAATTATCTTAAACTCAAAAAATCATTGAACTAAGTGCATACTTTTAAAGGCATATCTTTAACTATGTGACTCATTAACTGTCAATCACAATACCAATAATGCTCATTTGCAGATTTGTTAGTACTGTTAGAGCTCTAATGATGATATTCTACAATTTAACAAGGATCTATAACTTTTCCATTATGTGATATGATGGTCTTCAAATTACTTATATTGATAAACAAATAAAAACAAAAAAATGTTAAACAAATAAACATAAATAAATATTTTTTATCAACAAGGTTGTCACATTTTTTGTACTTTTAATATTATATTTCTGATATGTTTTATATATCTTATGAGAAATGATGCTATCAAGAATAATACTTTTAAATTTGCCTAAAGCCAATTATAACCTGACTATTAAGTTTGATTTTTTTTACTTTCCTCTATTAGGAGAAAAATGTAATTTTGTGTGATTTTTTAAGCATTTTAGCGTGGCAGTGGCTGCGCGGTTTGGTGCAATACGCCATCGTAGTGTTGTTTTGTGGCACTACATTATGACTGTATTTTAAAGAATCTATAATGACAAAAATGTAATTTTCAAATTGACTTGACTGCTTGTAGCGGCTCCCAAAAAGCTGTGATTTGATTTTATGAAAATAAAAAAAAAATTTGTAAATCTCATCATAGCTTTCTAAACAACAGATTCTTCTGTATCACTTTCACCGTTACTTTTTTTAACAATTAGTCCCAAATAGAGCTTAAATATCATCAATTTTGATAAGCTATATGTAGTTGAAAAAGGAAAAAGTATTCACACAATTTAAATAGAAAATGAAAAGGGCTAAATGTAGAGAGTGCAATTTGCTATAATTATTATGTATTGTTGAAAGTCTCTCTTACATTTCATTTTTTTATTTATTATTTTCTTTAAACATAAAATGTCATAATTTCTTTGATTTTTTTAGATCTACTATAATTGTAGGACATGAGTCCTTTTATTACACTTTATTCTAAAGATGATAAGCTAGCTCTTTTTCAAACTCCAGACAATTTTACTCATAGATGCTTGGTGCTAATGTTTAACTTTATCAAATATACTGGTTCCCTTTATGTAGATGAGTTTTGGTTAAAGCTAGTGACATCATGCACTACATGTTTAATTGGCTTGCAAATTTCTCTATTATATACTACTAATTTGTAACACCAAATTTTGTTAAGCTTTTTATTATCTAATTACACATATGTAAAGCCCTCTAACTTAGCACATATAATATACATAACTTAAAAATAAATCCAACAAATGTTGTTGGTGATGGTCTCAGAGCTCATTGCACTATGTGGTTAATGAAATATGTTAGAGGGAGATGGACGAGGTGGATTGATAGCTGACAGTGTCATTGGCATACCTTGCAAAATACAATCAACATATCACAAATAATGATAAAATACTATGAAAATAAGAACAAATGAAGGAGCACAAGGCTAATGGCGAGCACTGGGCTAGGAGACATGGTTAAATACTAGAGAAGTCAATGTAAGACATACGAAATATCAAAAGCTCCCCCAACAACCCACGTGCATTAACCTTCATGAATGTGGAACTCAATGTCACTCCTCACACACTCCTCCTTTTCCACCTACAATTTCTTCTTCTCTCCACCCTTCTCCTCTTTCTCATGTCCTATGTTGCATCCATCATCTTCTTTGATATCATTACAATTGTTATACTTTTCAAGCTCATCCCTCTTAGGGAGAGTTCCATCAGCATTCCTTTATAGCTTGTCAAATTTTTTCTTACTTGATTATCTTCCATCGCCACTAATCTCCATTTCTAAACCCAAAGGCGTCAATGCATCTCTCTTCATGATATCGTTTATTTTCTTAGGATCCTTTATCTCTATGTTGAGATTCATGATTGTAGAGCCTAAGGTTAAACGAAGGATGAACATGCCATTAATTTCACTAAAAGTTGAAGCTTGTAAAACCTAATGTTAGGTGAAGGATAAGCATGCCATTAATTTTAACAGAAGCTGAAGCCACTATCATGTCGATACACCTTCCTATGTTTTGAATGATTCATATTAGCTTTGAGTTAGGATATTCACCATATTGTTATAATATCTGAAGAACTAATATCGATGAAAACACATTTTGAAATCCCACATATTACTACTTTAACATCATAAAATAAGAAGAAAGCATAATTCTCTTAATTTGGTCTTAGATTGGATACAATATCTACCATTCACATATTTATTATAATTATGACTTCTTTGAGCCATTTATGAAATGCTTTTAACCATCATGCTGAGATAAACTCTCTTAAAAAGTGCATCACATGAAGCTTTTTCAAAAACATATCTTGGGAACACCTCTGAAGGATGGATTTCAATCTTCCTTATAATGGGCCATTGTTATAATGGGCCGAAATATCAAGATAAATATAGAAATTATCTTATCAAATTATGGGCCACTGTTACAATGGGCCGAAATGTAGCTTGGTCTTGATCAACCGTTCAAAATGAAATTAACGGATGTGATGGTAGTGGTTTCACCTAGTTACGACACTACTTTCCGTCGATAGAATAAAAGAAAGGGGAAAATTGGTGTTTTTAGTTGATTAACCAGCCTCGAATCCTGCCGGATCACGAGCCCTAGCCAGACAGGTGAGACCGGAAGGGAGAAGGGTATCGCGTTTTCCGTCGAGATCTATGGGGTTTTGGGTAACAAGTGTAATCTTCGTTCTCGCCGGTGTTATCGCCGCACTCTTCCTCAGGCTCTGCTGCAATCAAGGCCCCTCCACTAATCTGTAATTCCCTCCGTTCCCTTTCATGTTTACTTTTGTGATGATTTGTATTACTTTTTTTTTTTTTGTGGGAAACTGTGGGGTAATGGATATTTGTGCTGAGTAGGTTTGAAATGTTTTGTGTTTTACGACCTATTGGCTGTGATGAGGATCTTGGTTGTTTAGCTTTTTCTACTGCTCCTGATCTTGTTTAGAAGTGTCAGAGATTGTAGTTGATGGCCATGTGAGGTAGATTGTGGGAGTAGGTTGGGCTTAAGTGATTAGGGATTTAGGAAAATGTTGCATTTTTGACGTTCATCGGTTAGAATTTTAGAGGATATGATGAATCTTCCAAATGTTTTTGGAAGTAAGGTAGCTTTTCCTGTCGCAAAAGTTACCGTTTTATGCTTTAGGGGACTATTTTGCCACAAATACGATTTAGTAAATCTCGTAAATCCCGAAGGCGTTAAATACTGAGAACTGTTTGGCATGATAGATGTTTGATCTGGCTAAATCTTAGTAAACTGTTTCGTAGCTATGTTTGAGATTTTTAACAACATTATGAGAAATCCAGCTATATGAACATGCAATTCAGCTTGTTTGTTTTTCTGATTCGAAAGTTCTGGTTAAAAGTATTTCTGTTTATTTATCTTTTTTTTAAAACTGAGAAATAAACGCAGCTTCAAAAGACACTATTCAAACGGGTATCAAAATTTCACGCCTCAAAAGAAAACGCTAAAAAAGCCCTCCCAAAGCCCTCGTTGAGAGGAGAGGAAAAAATCTCAAGCCATACCACCCACCTACCTAAGAGTCCTTAAAGCACCTTTTACCAATGTCATTTCAAACGCTTGCAACCGATGGACTTGTGTTTTGTGATAAGGTATCAAGTTTATAACCTCCTATGCATGGTGCAGCATCCTATGTGATACCTAGTGTGGCATTTGAAAAGTTAATTACCTTTAGCATCAACTCCATGCGAATTGTACCCTGTTATGCCATAATAATTTGGGAATATTTCAATGTAGTTAGTTTATTTTATTTATTTATTTTTTAAGATATAGAGGTTGCAATTAGAGAAATTAGTGTGTGATGGTTTATTATTTGCGTCGGTAATAATAAATGTTTAGCCAGTGCATCTATAGTAAGTTGAAGATACATAGGGTATGTCAGTGATCAACATTTCTGTTACTTGCTAATAGAAAGAGTAATAAAGTGGAGTTTGTAGCCAGCTACTACTATTGTTTGTCAGCAATGATTTTTGTTGTTTGGGGATTGAAGTAATTGTGTGAGCATTATTGATATCTATACATTCATCATTTTCTTCTTAGGTCCAGTTCATTGTTTTGTGTTTCTTATTTTATTGTAAATGGTGTTGGTAATTTCACTTTTAATTTCACTTTTTATCTTGCCTTCATTCATTTTCAGCCTTACATTTTTGCATCCATTTTTCCATTTCCCCTTTTTCTTCCTCTGTAGTAGTCTAAATCAGAATAAAGGAAGAGGAATATTTGAAATTGATGGAATGAACGGGTGAGAGGAAGAATAAGAAGATAAACATTGATGTCTCAATTGTAAAAGCCTTCAACTCTAACCTCTTTCTTTATGTAGTTAAGCGTTGATGGTGCATACCCATTTATTTATCATTCTAAACCAGCCTAAAGCATATAGCGCAGAATGGATGTATGAAAGTGACTAATAGGATATGAAATTTAGCTGTTATGCAACTCTAGCTTTGTTATTTCACATTAGACTTGAGAGCAATACACGCAAGTTTAGGTTATTCTCCTTGTTCATTAAGAATAGCTGGAAACTCTTAGCACTTGTTTCACCATGTTTAGATTTAGTATTGGTTACCTGGACTGCAGCACTCCATGTTACAAGTTGAAATGGTCTCTTTGGTCACCAAAGAAATAAAATTTTCTGAAATTGGTTTCCTTGTTCATTTCATGCATATATATCAATGATCATATACTTGTATGATTGGTAGTTGATAGGATTTTTTAATATCCGCTGCTGTTCTTTTTATGCTTATTTAACTGGTTTTGGGTTATTGAAAATCCTCAAATTTCTTGATTACCTGGATGCATATAGCTAGAAAATATGGTTATTTTTGCATATACTACTTGTTTATAGCAGCTAGTGACAGATGCTGATAGTTTTTTTTTAAATTATTTTGTCTTTACATACAGGTTGCATTTAACATTGGTAATTACGGCTACAATATGTTGCTGGATGATGTAAGTTGTCAAAGTGACCATTATTTAGAAAAGTTTCTTTATATTATGTCAGCAGCTTTATTCTCTATTAATTCAGCTTAATGCTATCCGTCTCTATTTCTGTTAAGAGAACATACATTTTATCTTTTTGTCTGAAATGCTGAGCGGATAGTAGGTTATCTTGAACTTTTTCTAGAGCTAAATTAGTCCAATTTAGCTTTAAAATCATTTTACAGTAAATAATGAATAGTAAATTATGTTTTAATTTTGAGAAGTAAAAGTAGATGCATGCTGAGCAGAGATATCAATGACACATCATATAAATTTTAAACTAATTTGAGCTTCTAAAAGGTTGATTTATAGATTTAGTTTAGAAATATTTTAAATTTTAAGAGCACTTTTAAAACTTGAGTTTATGAAGAATTTGAATGAGTACAGGTTTCTATGATTGTCAAATCTCTCAAGTCTGTTCAAAATATTTAACTGTTAGCTTTCACTTCCTCAATTTTATTTTACTTCCAATCAGAATAAAGATGCATAGTTCTTTACATGGCCCATTATTATGATAGTCAACAGTAGAGGGAAAACAGCCTGTAAATTTTCTCTGTCTGCCTTATTTTCTCACGCTTTTTTTTCTTTCTTTCTTTTATATTCTTTCCATTGTTAGATTTTGTTTTTCTGTTATGATTCTCTAACAAAACATATAATGTAAATTTGATGTTTAAGCTTATTTTGATATGCTATTTTGCAAATGCCTCCAGGATTGCAATGATAGTTTCAAAATCCTTGTAACAAATTGATTGATAGAGAGATATTTTCCTTTAATAAGTAAAATAATTATTTAGATTTTAAAAACAATGGACTCTGAATTGTTGTAAACTTGTAATGGCATGGTGCCCCAGAAGCATAGGTTGTATGCGTTTCCTTTCATAACTTTTTTAAATTGTGTTTATGATAGATGGATTTTCTTAGGCAACATGAGCTCTTTTTAACGGTGGAATTAGTTTTGTGAATTACTCATAGATTTATGAAGAGCTTGTAGTTCAAGAGATCATGCAACAATATGTAACTACTTGTCACTTAAATGTTCAGAGCATTGTAAGACTTGACTGGTGCGTTGGATATTTGGATGATAATGTTCTTCCTAGAGGAGCTATTCACCTTTTCTTCTTTATCTTCCTTAACTCAACCCATTTTGATTATTCATTGTTGAAGCCTGATTAAATCATTTTATAGTTTTAAGACTTCTCCTTTACTTGTTTGAACATAACGTGAATGTGTGTACAACAGAGGGAATTGACTACAATTCTACTGGTGCATGAGGGAGCTAAAGCAATTCTTTATGATTATTTTGTCAAATTTCTGTGCATTTTTTTAATTAAAAAATTTCAAGTATATCCATCATGGATCAATTACTTATGCTATAGATTTATCTCTTAACTTTTTTTTATCTGAGGATCTGAATGTACTTGACATTGTGTTGGTTTGCTATAATCAAGAGGCTTTGATTTTCAGTGTATAACATTGACCATGGAAAACAAGAAAAAGAGAGGAGATTTGAGAAGTACTTGAGAGAGAGAGAAGTAGAGAGGGATAGTGGAACAGTGTTGAAACAGAGAAGGTTCAAAATAGAAGACAACAAGGGAGAGAGAATGAACGGAATTGGAAACAATGAAAATGAGGGAGGCGGAGAGAGGAAAATCAAGAGAGAGTTGCAGCGGTATAGGTGATATTCATGGGGAGAGAAAAACAGAGAGAGGGAGGTGAAGGAGAGTGTGTAGATGAGTGAGGGTATATGGGCGAATTATTGAGAAAGAGTGAAGGAAAGAGAGAATTGTCTGGCAAATTATCCAATAACTCTTCAATAAATCATTGCAAGCTCTAAGGTCTATTTATGGACAAAACCCAATGGTAATAATTTTGCATAAACATCCCTAAACATGAATGTTGAACAATAAACAAATCAAAGAAGTAAAAACAATTTGAACAAATCAAAAAGAGAAAAAAACTTAATTGAAATCTTTCTAATTCATCTACTAAAAAATTAATCAATTTAATATTTGATGTCACACATATTTTGTTATTGGATGTTCTCCATTAGTTTAACAAGAGCTATGAACTTATATTTCAGAGAGTAGTTCTGATGTTATTTAACAAGGTGAAAGGCATGGAAGGTCCTTATTGTTTCACCTGGTGATGATGTCACCAACAAATTATGCTTGCCTGAAGGACCTAACGGTAAACTATAGTCAGATAAAATCAACTCAATATTTGATGTATCTGGAATTGTTAGAACAATGGGAACTCTCATTGTTGTAGGGATGCAAAATATTCACTTGTAGTGACATTTATTAAAAGCTTTGGAGGTTTACATTGCCTTGCTATGGTTATAAATCTTCATCACTAAATGTCGAATCAATACTCATGTCAGTAGGTAAATTAATAACACATGCCTTTGGCCATTAGTATTTTATATGGGTGTGATGCTCAGACATGGAGTTTCTTGAATGGATTGTGCAAAAAGCATTAGGGATGAATATGGACTAGCACCTGTCCACCTTCATTAAATTCTCAAATTTCTTATGAATATTCGTAGCTTTATATTTTTTATTTTGCAAAATAGTTTTTGTTTTGATATCATTAATTTAATCATACACTCTGCAAATGATGTAGGTAAATTAGAGTTTGCATGCATGTGTAAATTTATGGGATTTATAGGCTTCTTAGATTATTATTCGTGCACCATTTTAAATGGGGAGTTTCCAGTAGATTTACTAAAATGACATTTATAAGAAAATCTCACCAGAGGCTAGCGCAAATCCCATTTCCTCAAACTATTATAAAAGATAGATGAAACCTTCATTTGAATCCCGAGAAGAATTCAAAATTTTCTAGAAATAATTGACATAGCATACATCTTTTTTGGCACATTAAAATCGGAAATCATGCAGGCAAAATTTTTTTTGAGAAACAACTGCACCATGCAATAGGCATGAACAATCTTAGAACAAGGAATAAACTATACCATCTTGAAAGCCATTTGACTAGTGTTGAATCATGAGCACCTACAGTCTTTTACCTAGCCCAATTTGTAAAGCAGTTAAATATATAGTTCAATATTTTGTTTGATAGCCTTACCCATATGAGAAGCTTAACACTGACCTGTGATTTTGGCAACTTTTTGGGTAAAGGCTAATAAAACCTTTCCTCCACCGACAAAATAGTTGTCACAACCTGCGTGACCATGAGACTCTTGAACAAGGAAATCTTGTACAGATGTATTAAGGAATGTATAACTTGGATCATTTTTAGAGAAATCCATAACGAATACTATATGGATAAGACAGTAAGAGGCATTTCCTTCATGAATGTGGTGGCATAATGAATGTTCATGTTTAATTTTTAAAATTATGTACTTTTATAATCATGATACTAAGCTGGATATAAATCCTTCTCAAACCATCAAAAATTTCATTTTCAACTCCATAATAATGCTTGAGAACAAAAGAGAGATCTCTTGCATATAATGGTGAAACCAAAATTTTAAGTGGAGCAAAGGAATTTATTCTTAACTTTGGGGGAATAAGGAGCTCTCATGCATATAGTGGTGGAACCAAAATTTAAAGTGGGGTGAAGGAATTTATTCTAAACTCGGGGGAGCTTTTATTTTACTTAACTAAATGAAAATTTATGGATGAAGCTTCCATATTATATAAATTTGCAATAAGGTTCACCCTAAATTTAAAGGGAGCAACATTCACCCTTAACCACCCCTAGTGCCAACATTGCTTATGCAGATGTTATTGCATAGAATATTCAATTCTTTTGGGATCACAAATATTTTAGAGTTTGGTGTTCCATAATACAATATAAACTCTTAATGTACTGAGTAAGGAACTTACACCACAATAGAGAACTCCTTATCATAGATGGATTATCTTTGTTTAGCATTATAGAAAGTTTTATTTAAGTACACAATAAATTGATTTTCTTGATTTAAATTGTCGCCATTTTCTACTCTTGAAGGGTAATAGGACATTTCAAAAACTTTATAAAATCATGAAGTCTAAAGATGGGAGATTCGATCATCCTAATTTTGACATATTAATTATTTTTGTTGTGACAATGATCTACAAAAAAATTGTCTTATTTTATTGTGTTTGTTATCGTTGAAATAATTGAACTAAAGTGTTTGATAGCTTTACGATAAGGAGTGCTGCTAGTCCATGAAAATTTTAAGACATGATGAATTTATTGCTTTAATTTGTTTGTGTTAGTCTTAATCTTTTGTCGATTGACTTCCCATCATTTGGAAGAGATCAAAACACAGAAATATGACTTGGGCCTCGAGAAAAATGCACTCTTTTAAATTAATATATATCTTTTTAGATCAAAATGCCTCTTAAGAAAAGATACAAATGATCGAGTTGATCTATATTGAAAGTATTATTAACGAGGATGCCAACAATTTTTACTAATAATTGAACTGCAAACCTTATTCATGATCTACATATAAGTATTAATTGTGATTGAAATGCCAAGTCATTATCATTCATACTGTCCATTAGATGATTTAAAAGTTACTTTCACTTGTTTTCATGAAAAGTTTGGATTTGCTAGTAACCTGTTATAATATCAAGTTTTTAGAGGAATAAGTATCCTAGGATCATGTATAACATATCAGCTAAATATTGAATTGCTAACCTTTACTTAATAGTATTTTTGTTGTAAATGAGGATAACAAAATAAATGTCTACTAATAGTTTGTCTGAAAATTTAAATAATGATTTATATAAAAATTGGAAAGATCAAATGACATATTCATATAAACCAACATATGTTTTAAAGGTTGTTTTTCACTCATTTCAATGATGAATTGGATTTGGTTGTAATTTGTTCTAATATCTAGTCTTAGGAGTAAGGATCCGAAGATCATAACATATCATCCAATCGATGAAGTTATAACCATACTTGATTGTTCTGCAACCAATGCACGTTTGCCAAGATTCATCTTCTTTTTTGAGTCAATAGTTGAGATCAGTTACATGCTGAACTCTGTCTCTCATTTATTTAACCTTTGGACGTGAGTCCATCAATTTGTTTTTTCAGTTAAATATTCTTTCTTGAGTTCATTTTATTTGGAGAACGATTTGTTAATTCAAATAAGATCAGTTACATGCTGAACTTCATTCTTTGAGGTAATGCCTCAGAACTTCCTTTCGATTTCAGATATTCAAGCTTTTCTAAGAGTATTTAGTAGCTTCAATAGGTATGTGCTGTGCAATGAACTTGGATTTTCTGTGGTCCCTCTTTTACAATTTTCATTGGTGTTAGGTTTTTTAATCAAAATTTCCCCTCATCTTAAGACACATGCTGATCTGAAACCACAGTAGGATATGTGTTAGAATCTTCCAAATGTAATGAAGAGAGTCATTAAGGTTTGTTTATTTAAAAACTTTGATTCGAAAGGCTTTTAAAATATTTCTGAAAACTATGTCTTTGCTTTTGAAAGCAACTTCGGTGAGATGAAAGCTAATTCAAAAAAACAATGATGAATGAGTATCAATCAATTATTTTCATAAAAGCAGCTAAAAGCTCTCCCAAACGAAGCCTAAGTATTTGATGTGCAATAATATCACCTACTTTATTGGTTGATGGCAGTGGTAGAACCAGCTTCTTTTCTTAGGAGAGGCAAATTTTTATGTTGGGGCGAAAGTGGAGGGTAAAAATATTTTTTAGGGGGCAAATGATTAAAATGCCTACCTCAACAACTTATAAAATAAAAGCGAAATTTATATGAATTCTTTATCTTCAGTGTTCTATTATGTCAAATTCTCAAGTAAAAATAAGGTCATTTTTTATCATCTTAGCAGTAATATTTATCTTGTCTTTTCTTTAAAATCTAAATGCTTCTTAACACGTTAGATGACGTCTTTATATTGGATCATCTAAAGCTCTGATATCTACCTCATATAAGAGAAATTATAAAATTAAGAGGCTTCCTGATAATTTACTTGTTTTGTACCAAGTGGATATACTCTTGAAATGGGAAAGGCTAATATAAGTGAGTAGTTTGTTCATGCACTATAGATTAGCAAACAAAGAGAACAATGCCAATTTTTTGAGACAAAAATGAAAAGATGCAACCTTAAAGCATGAGGAGGCTCTTAGCTTCTTTGAAAACTATCCTTACCATTAGACTTACTTTTTGTAGAGAGATATAACATTACTATCAGATGATTTTAAAAAAGAATGGGTATATTCAAGGTAGTTCAATAAATTTGTAAAGAATAAATTAAACACATCAGATGTCATTCAGTAGAAATAAATGAAGAGAGTATTCAGATCGGGATGAGCCTACAATTTTTATTTTTTTTTTATATATATATATAAAATTTTAGCTATATGTTAGTAATATAAATAGTAAAGTTTAGATGTTAGATATATAAATAAATAGAAATTGTGTGATATAAGCACATAAATATGGTAGATAGAATTAGCATGGAGCAAAATTGATTGATCAAAGATAACATTTTTCAGAAGTTAGGGAAGATAACTACTAAGCAGAAGTTAACATCTCATGCAAAACTCAACATAAATGAATTAAAGTAGATAATATTATGGGAAGTGGTGGATATATTAAAGTTAAAAATCTCTATTTATATTCATTCGATCGATCGAAATGAATGAAAAATGAGAATTCATCACATTAATATGAAATCATTATAGAGTAAAGCTAATATTTATCTTTGATTCTTTTGAACTTTTTGAATCCATTTATATTGTTTCTTTTTCTTTTTTTTTATTTTAGGTGGGCAATTGTTTATCTTGCACAGATGAATCCGTTGATTGTTCCCATACTCAACGAAGGAGAGTAGTGAAATGATTTCCATTCCTTCAATCCAGTTGCAGCTACTGTCTCATTATCTTTCTTTTTTTTACCCGTTATTTTTGTAATAGTGCAGCAGAAAATAGTGTTCAATGCAGTGAGGGAGAAATTTTGTAAGTTTTTTTTTATGTCATTGTAAACCAAGGGGGGCAATTTACAATTAAATAAATTGTGGTTTAATTTACTGATTTGTGTTGTTCTGATGTGTAATGATACTGTATCACTGGATAAATATTTGGTGAAGATATCCTTTATCAAAATTGGTGAGAATGAAATTTAAATTTTTTCGGATTTATTTTTAGATGAGTATATATATATATATATATAAAATACTTTTTAATTAAATTTTGATTAGTATATTTTATCTATTTTTTAAAATTATTTGAATAATTATGAGGTCTGTGAAAATTGGCAAAGCATCAATTCTTTTTTTATGAAGCTTTTTTAATTCGTTGATTATTTTCTAATTTCATGATTATAGTTGAATTTATTTAAATTAAAAGTTTAAGTATTTTTATTTGAAAAGTTTTTATTAGTCGATCTAATCATATATTGATTTAACATCAAATTTTAAATGAGCATAAATTTATTTATTTATTTATTTTTTTGAGAGCATAGCATTAATTTAAAAAATTGTTTTGATTTTTTTTCACTGTGAGAATATAAAGTAATCCTCTTATTATTTGTTAATTTTTTTTCATATTCATTTATTTATACTGAACTGAATGAGCAATGCTAAACTATCGAAAACAATTTATTAAATAAATAATATATTAAGTAAATCAATAAAATTTAGGATCACAATTGATTTTTATTTTAAAAGAATTTTAATTAATTCATCTCTTTTAATATTTATATGATATATTTTTATTATATAAATTTTTTTATTAAAAATGAAATATTCTTAAAAATTAAATACAATTACAGTCCTGCTGACGTGTCACATACAATCCGCATAAATCTTCAGAGAACCAAAGAATGAAGATTATGTGAGCTTACATCATTTTTTAATGAATTTATTCAAATGATTTTATTTTTAAATATTAGTTTCAACGTTTTCTTTTTCATCCCCTTCTACTCTGTCTTTTTAAGAAGGAAGAGCGCTTTGAATTCTTGTCATTCAAGCTCGACCACCGGGTCAATTGTAAATTTTTTATAAAAAAGTTATTTTTAAAAAATTATTATTAGGATTATAAATATTTTTTAAATAATTTTAAATAATAATTTTTTTGATAATCATTATAATTTAATAGTTATGATTCTCAAAATAAATTTTTATTATAATATTTTTTAAAAATTAATTAAAAATTTGATAATCAAATTTAATTATGATTAATTTTTGAAAAATTAAAATAATAAAAAAAAGTTATCTAAAATATACTTTTAAATCTCAATTGGTCAATTCAGCGGACAGGTAGCTGTCATTTTAGAAGAAAAAAGCTATTCCTCTTTGGAGCGTAGTGCCTTCTTTAAAAAAGCCATGATGGAGAATTAAAGGTGTTGATGTTATTGGTCATCATGATATAATGATTATGATGATAATATCTTAAAGATTTTATATATATAACATCTTAAATTTATATATATATATATTTATATATAGTTATGGTATAAAGTTTATATATTTAACTTTTATTGATAAATATATTTAAAGTGAACAAAAACTAATTTTTTTAAACATAAAAGAGGGAAAAAAAGCAAAAAACTATAAAAAAAACTATTATATTTATTTAAATTTTTTTTAAGATAATAGAATTACATAATTATATGAGAAGGGTTGATAATGGGAATAAAATCACACAACAACCATAAAATTCGTTCGGTTGTAACATAGTAGCAGAATGATAGTATCAATGAGGAGTAAACGACGATTAATAAGTGATGGGATGGACGATAAGGATGGTAGTTGGTAACCAAGGGGTCGGCTGACCAAAGCAAGGTATTTCACGATTATGCACTTCGCTTTTGATCTCTCTCTCTCTCTTGGCCTCTCTCTATGATGAATGATTATTTATAGATTGGAGGTACGTCTATAAATACATGCAAAAGAACCATTCCTCTCCATCCTGTGATTTCCTTGATCATATGATGTATTTTGTGTATTTGAATGCTGAAGTCAAATTAAATATTGGGGCGATCATCCAGGCTTCGATTTGATTATGATTATGTTTAAGAGTTATTTAGGATTTAACCGACATCCCGAGTTTCCAAAGATATTTTAAGTGCTTGATCTACCGGTTCAACTTGGATTAACTGCTTTTAACATCAAGATTCGCTTATTTAGTATTTTTAATATCGGTTACTTTTTTTTTGGATGACATTATCTCAATCATCCAAAAATATATATGTCAAATACTTTTGAAAATAACAAATTCTTCAATGAAATTTGAGTTATTATTTTGAGGAAACAGAATCTTACGTAGAACAAGATTATAACTGGGAAGCGCAGGTCAGGATGTGTGTAGGTATCTTGGTGTGAATTTGAGGTTATGGACCCATCCAGACTACGAGCAGGCTCATGAGTGCTTTCATGGCGGCCCGCCTCCGGTAGCGGTTACAGCTGGCTATGCGGGCGGCCGCTATCTGGGCCTATCGTCATGGCAACGGGCAGCATGTGGCCAACGGGCTGCGCGTTCGGTTCGTGGAGCGGTCGTCGCAGATGCCCGCCGCCAGAACCACGATCAGCCGAATGGGGAAGCGAGCCGTGGCGCAGGTGGCCGGCCAATGGATGAGCGGATATGAGCTGCGAACCTTGCCAGCGCCGCTGGCACGCATGGTCCATGAGTGGCAAAAATGTTCGCTCGTTTTGTTTTGAGCGATTTTGGGAAATTTTGGCGTTTTTGACCTTTTTGCTCTTATAGGGGGTCTATAAAATCTCTTAAGGCCAAGGGAGAAGGCACCTTATCTTCTTCTTGAGAGAAGGTCATTTGGAGGCGATCAAGACCCGTAGTTCATACAAGGCTCCAGTTTTCCTCGAAAGAGGTGTCAACTGACCTCGTCGGACTGACCGGGTTCGGAGGCGATCAAGACCCGTAGTTCATACGGCAAGGCTCCAGTTTTCCCTCGAAAGAGGCGTGACTGCCCTTGTCGGACCGACCGGTCTTGACGTGATCAAGGAGACTATAACCGAGATCTGGGTCGACGATGCTCTACGATGGTGGGTGGCAGCAGGACCAGACGGTGGTGGCGGTAACCAACCGACGATGGTGGTGACCGGCAGATTGCCGCCGAGCAATGCGGCGCGGACCGGCATGTACGGGGCGGACCGACTACGTTGGTGGCGGCCGACGGGTGGTCGAGCAATGGCAAGACGTAGTGATAGTAGGACGCATCGGTAGTCTACGGGATGACCGGCGACGATGGTGGTGACCGGCAAAGATTACCGTCGATGGTGCGGGAAGCGGACGCGAAGTGGTTGGCGGCCGACGGAGTGGTCGACAGCAATCGCAACGTAAGTCGATGGTGGCGAATCGCTTCGTAGTGGCGGGGATGATCGCAATGGCGGTGGTGACCGGCGGGCGATGTCGGCCGATTCGACGGCATGGACCGCCACGGGTATGCCGGGCAGTAGTGCGGCAATGACAAAATGGAGACGCATCGATGGTGGCGACCGCCGAATGGGCGGGGATGACAACGGTGGTGGGTGACCGTGAAGTAATGGTCAAGAAGGACCGACGCACGGTACGGCAGAGAGGTGACCCGACGAGGATTTTGACCTATCTCGAGTTGTTTGTCGAGTCTACGACGTTAACCCGATGACGTTAACTGCGGTGGGAAGAGGTTGAATTGAATCAGGATTTTGACTCATCCGGAGGTTGTTTGTCGAGTGTTACCGATGACGCTAACCGCGTGGAAAGACCGGAAGTCCACCAAGAACTTTTGACTTATCTGAGGTTGTTTGTCAGAGTCTTTGCTCGATGACGTTAACCTATGTGGAAGAGGCCGTGGAAGTCCACCGGACCTTTGACCTATCCTAGGTTGTTTGTCGAAGTCTTTGCTCGACGCTAACTATGTAGAAGAGGCCGTGGGAAGTCCACCAAAGACCTTTTGACCTATCCTAGGTTGTTTGTCAGAGTATGACTCGATGGCGTTAACCTGTATGGAAGAGGTTGAATTGAATCCGTTGAAGATTTTTGACCTATCCGAGATTGTTTGTCAGGGTGTTACCCGATGACGTTAACCTGTATGGAAGAGGTCGAATTGAATCCGCTAAGGATTTTTGACCTATCCGAGGTTGTTTGTTAGACTTTTACCCGATGACATTAACCTATATGGAAGAGGTCAAATTAAATCGGATTTTGACTATCGAGGTTATTTGTCGCGACCATGAATTTGTATGGAAGAGGTCAAATTGAATCCTGAGGATTTTGACCTATCCGGGTTGTTTGGTGTTACCCGATGACGTTACTGTATGGAAGAGGTCGAATCCTAAGGATTTTGACATATCCGAGGTTGTCGAGTGTTACCCATGACGTTAACTGTATGGAAGAGGTCGAATTGAATCCGAGGATTTTGACCTATTGAGGTTGTCGTCGGTGTTACCCGATAACTTGTATGGAAGAGGTTGAATTGAATCCGCTAAGGAATTTTGACCTATCTGAGGTTGTTTGTCAGGGTGTTACCCGATGACGTTAACCTGTATGGAAGAGGTCGAATTGAATCCACTAAGGATTTTTGACCTATCCGAGGTTGTTTATCGAAGTTTACCCATGACGGCGTTAACTGTATGGAAGAGGTCGAATTGAATCCGCTAAGGACTTTAACCCATCCAAGGTTGTTTGTCGAGTGTTACCCATGTTAACGCATGGAAGAGGTCGAATTGAATCCGCTGAAGATTTTTGACCTATCTGAGGTTGTTTGTCAGAGTGTTACCCGATGACTTTAACCTGTATGGAAGAGGTCGAATTGAATCTATTGAGGATTTTTGACCTATCCGAGGTTGTTTGTCAAGGTGTTACCCGATGACGTTAACCTATACGGAAGATGTCGAATTGAATCCGCTAAGGATTTTTGACTTTCGAGGTTGTTTGTTAGAGTGTTACCCGATGACGTTAACCTGTATGAAAGAGGTCGAATTGAATCCGCTAAGGATTTTTGATCTATCCGAGGTTGATTTTCAGGGTGTTACCTGATGGTGTTAACCTGTATGGAAGAGGTCAAATTGAATCCATGGATTTTGACCTATCAGGTTTGTCGAGTTTTACGATGACGCTAACCCGTATGGAAGAGGTCAATTGAATCCAAGGATTTTAACCTATTGTTTGTCGAGTGTTACTCGATGACGTTAACCTGTATGGAAGAGGTCGAATTGAATCCGTTGAGGATTTTTGACCTATCTGAGGTTGTTTGTTAGGGTGTTGCCCGATGACGTTAGCATGTATGAAAGAGGTCGAATTGAATCCGCTGAGGATTTTTGACTTATCCGAGGTTGTTTGTCAGGGTATTACTCGATGACGTTAACTTGTATGAAAGAGGTTGAATTGAAACATCCGTTTGTGGTTGTAGCCAAAGTTGCTCCTTAACCTTGGTCTTATTTTTCCATGAGTATGATTGGAAAATCATAATTTGCAAAGCTATATCTCTTCTCAATGTTGAAATATCCTCCAACTTTGACTTGTTTCTTGGGATGGAAATCGATTAGATGCTTAACATGGGCGATCTTCTGAGATTAAGAGTTGCCCCCCAATTTCTAACAAAATCTGAAGAAACAAAGTTTGATGAATCTTCATTCTTCGCTTGCGCTCCCTAAAAGCTTGAAATGCTCCACCTCGATGGTGGTTTTGATCTTGTTGGGAAACTTGGTCGTCTTTCAAGATGAAATAATGGGAATCAACTTCCCACAGACGGCGCCAAACTGTATGATTGAGAGTTATTTAGAGATTTAACTAACATCCCAGAGTTTTCAAGGATATTTTAAGTGCTTGATCTCGACCAGTTTCAACTTCCGACGTTGCTTTTAGCATCAAGATTCACTAGTAGTATTTTAAGTGCCATATCATATATATATATATATATATATATATATATATATATATATATATATATATATATATATATATATATATATATATATATATTGAGTGCTAGAAAAGTAGTGATAGAATAAAAGTTTATGTCTTAACTTTATTGTAGATTCCAGCATACACATAGATATTTGAAGAATTAATAAGAAACTTTAAAATTTTTACGTGGAAAAATCTCGAAAACAGGGAAAAAACTACGGGGCTTAGCCCTTTAAAAATCATCCACTATGTATTTGTTTCAGAGTATAAAATTTTCCCGATAACAGGATTACATAATTGTATATGAGAAAGACTGACAATGGGAATCCAAGAATCAGCCAACAATAGCTATATAACCATGGTTAGGTTGTAACAATTGCTAGTGATAGTTGAGGATGGTGAACAGAGGGGGTCAGCGATCGTCGGTGACGGTCGGTGGTGGTGATAACCGACGGAGATGGTCAGCGATGGTCGGTGGCGGCGATAGTCGCCGGCGTGACGGACTGACGGGTCGCGATGATGACCGTGACGGTGGTTGACTGAGCACGGCGGTGACCGCAGCAGTCGTAGATAATCAACGATGGCCGATGACCGGCGGTAACGACCGATGACGGTGGTTGACGGCAATGCCTGGCGATGGTGGCCGGCGATGTAGATTGACAACGAGGAGGATCGGCGATGGCGGCTGTCGGCGGCGGTGGTTGGCGGCCAACGGAGGTGGTCGGAGACCGTCGAGTGGTGGCACGATTATGCTTGAAGGATTTTCAAGCTTTAGAGTTCTCTCTTCTCTTTAGCTTGGCTCCCCTCATGTGAAGAATGAGGGGCTATTTATAGATTAGAAAGAAGACATTTCCGTAAATACATGCAAAATCCAAACCACTCCATTGGTTGGCTCAAGATGACTCCCTTGATCATCTGATGTATTTTGTGTATTTGAATGCTCAAATGAAGTCAGAATCAAGAGATCTTGGGCTTGTTAAATCCGACTCGTTAAGACGATCGATTTGATCTTAAACACTCCATATTTAAGAACTATTTAGAGATTTAACTAATATCCTAGAGTTTCCAATTATATTTTAAGTGCTTGATTTCAACTAGTTTCAACTTAAGATCGGCTTGCTTTTGACATCAAGATTCGTGCTTCGACTAGTAGTATTTTAAGTGCCATATCAGTTGCCCCCTATTTTTGGATGACATTATCTCAATCATCTAAAATATATATACCAAATAATTAAAAAATAGCAAATTCTTCAATGAAATTTGCGGGCTCATTAATCATACATTTTGAGAGAATAAATCTTCATGGGGGCACAAAGTTATGATCATGGAAGCGGGTGTATGGCCGCGAATGTATGCGGGTACGCGCGGGTGCAATGTTTCGGGGTTATGGATCCATCCGGACGGCTACGGGCACTTCTGTGCGCTGGCGAAGGGTGAACGCTTGCAGTGCCATTGGTAAGCTGGCGCTGAGCGGGCGACATAGTGCCACGCACAAACATGCACCGATGAGCATTTTTTTCCATTTTCTTCCATTTTTTTTTCATTATTTTTCATTTTTTTGATTTATTATATTTTTACCCCTATATGGGGTCTATAAAATTCCCCTTGGGTCAAGTGAGAAGACACAATTCCTATATGCTCTAATGTTCCTCTGTATTGAATGAAAAATCATCTAGCGGAAGTTCAAGGGCTAAGGTAAAAAATTTTTTTCTTTCTTTTTGTCAGCGAAGTTCTGACCTTCATCTTAAGAGAAGGTTATTCGGTTTGTTGATCAAGGCCCGTAGCTCATACGGCGAGGCTCCAGTTTTCCCTCGAAAGGGGCATTAACTATCGTCGTCGGACCGACCGGGTTCGGAGGAGATCAAGGCTCATAGTTCATACGACGAAGCTCCAGTTTTCCCTCGAAAGAGGCGTCAACTGTCATCGTCAAACCGACCGGGTTCGGAGGAGATCAATGCCCATAGTTCATACGACGAGGCTCGGTTTTCCTCAAAAGAGGGATCATCTGTCATCATCGGAATGATCGGGTTCGAAGGCGATCAAAGCCCGTAGTTCATACGGCGAGGTATCGATTTTCTCTCGAAAGAGGTGTCAACTATCCTCATTAGATCGACCGGGTTTGGAGGTGGTCAAGACCCATAGTTTATATGGAGAGGCTCTGATTTTCCCTCGAAAGAAGTATTAACTGTCTTCGTCGGACAGACCGGGTTCAGTGGCGATCAAGACTCGTAGTTCTTACAACGAGGCTCTGATTTTCTTCGAAATAGGCATCAACTGTCCTTGTCAGACCGACCGAGTTTGGAGGCGATCAAGGCTCGTAGTTCATACGACGAAGCTCCGATTTTCCCTCGAAAGAGGCGTCAACTGTCCTCGTCGGACCGATCGGGTTTGGAGGAGATCAAGGCCTACAGTTCATAAGACGAGGCTTCGGTTTTCTCTCGAAAGAGACGTCAATTATCCTCGTCCGACCGGGTTTAGAGATGATCAAGGACCATAGTTTCTACTTCTTCTTGTAAGAAATTTGATTTCTTGAAACTTCAATGAATGGTTCAACAGTTGATAACTGCCAAGATGGCAGGGAAGCGTTAATTAGGAACCATCCTTTGAATGACTCAGAAAGTATGATAGGTAATTTCAGAGTATCATTAGAGAGGAATAACTTTTTTTATCTCATATGTATGCATATACTTTTCATCAAATTGTGGGCAAAAAATTTTATCCAAAGCTGTCTGTGAGCGACAGAGTCAGGAAAGGATATGCCCAAGTATTAGGGTGAGTGAGTTGCTTCACAAAATTATCAGATTTTTATCTTTTACTCTCTCTTTTTATATTTTTATTATGTATTTTCACAGGATGATGGCCGGAAGAAAACCCATAGCCTGACAGCTGCAGACGATATATCATGCACTATCACATCAGATAGTTTAATGGTGCTCAGCAGGAGATTTCACTTTCCTAATGAGTTGGTGGCTATTGTTGCCAAAAAGTCTGATCGAGCCCATTCACCACCACAAGGATACTTTACTATTTCTGAGATGAATCTTTGTGCGGGATTGCGATTCCTTTTGGCTTCTGAATTGATTGAGATCTTTAAAATATGCGGTGTAACTTTGTCATAATTTTCATTTCGAGCTTTAGTGATCATTGTTGGTTTGACTATCTTCTTTAGAGAGCGTGGTATTACTTTGAACATCAAATACTTGTGCCGAATGTGTAGATTCACATGTGATGCTTAGGGACGTGTTTCTTATAGGGCTATAAAGAATTGGATAGAATTTTCAGCACGGGATCCATCTAGAAATTGGTCTAATGGATTCTTTTTTGTGAAAAATGAGTAGGGCCGCCTTGAGAGATGGGGAAGATTTAATGAACTTCAAGATCCATTGCTGATTGAAGAGAATGAAATCTTAACAACTCTTAATATTTCTGATGCAGGAAGCTTACAGTATGAGTTACGTCACATTGACAAATATAAAATTGAAGATAGAATATTCAAAGTTGGCCTTTCCATCGAAGCTGGGAGATCTCATGCTCTTCCACTGAAGAGATCAAGTAAAGGTGATGAAAAGTCTCCTCATATTCACAGGATTCTATCAAGAAGCCCGTTGTGAAATCACAGTGATAGCGATGTTTCTTCTTTAAAGAAAAAGAAGACATGTGTCGAAGTGACTGCATCAAATATCTGCGGAGGAAATGTTCGGCCCCAGTTGGCCTCTGAGAGTTTAGCTATCTCAACTCATAATGGGGGAATTCATTTCTTGAAGCCGCATATTCCTAAAAAGGTGCTAAAGCACGCATGTCGGACGCGCATCTAATTAGTACGTTGTCTTCTCCTCCTCCTTCTTTTCTCCTTTTCCTTTTTCTTTGTGTAATATTTGTGATGATTTTTTTTATTGTAGGTAGCTCAAACATTAGGGCTGATGCCTCATTTGGGTGTTGCTTTAGATGAGTGGAATACTGAATTTGTGAAGGTAAAATATCTGCAAGGCGAGTATGAGAGAAAGATGAGTGCTAAGGCCAAAGAAGTGACGACTCTGGAGGATCCGCTAACCAGTGTAGAGCAGCTAGAATGTCAACTTCTCTTTCTCCAAAGATCGGAGGTGGAGCGCACTTGTGATGAGCTGATTGAGGTGATGGCAGAGACTCACCAGAAAGAGAAAAGACTCAAAGCACTTGTAGCGGAGAAGAAAGCATTACATGATCGTCTTTCTGAGAATGAGCTTATAATGTCAGAAGCATAAGCAAATGAAATCTCCTTGAAGGCAGTGAAAAACTTTAAGAACTCCCTAGCTTATCGTAATACCAGGAATCTCCTAATCGTATTCTTGATGTTGAAGTGAAGGACTTGGAGCACCAATGTTTAGAGGAAGGCTTCATCCGAGGATTCCTAAAAGGAATCCGTTTAGTACATCACAAAATCAGAGCTAGTATTGAGAATCTATCTCCCAGCTAAGTATCTGAAGACCCTTCGCCAGATTCAAGAGATGAAGGGGTCGAGAGTGAGTTTAAGGGAGCATCTCCTAGTGGTGAGAAGGATGTTGATATCATGTAGTATCACTTGAGGATGTATTTTTTTCTTTTATTAATGTATTATTATTTATTATTATTATTATTTTGTATCAGAATTTTGATTCTTTCTTATATCATCATATTAGTGATGTCAATGATATAAAAATTTTTTGTGGATAATATGCTATTATTTTGTTTTTACCTATCCGAGGTGATTGGTCAGAATATTATTCGACGATGCTAACATGTACGAATGAGACCATGGGAAGTCCACCAAGGACCTTTTGGCCTATCCTAGGTATTAGTCAAAACATTATTTGACGTCTTACATGTAAGGAAGAAGCCGTGGGATGTCCACCAATGACCTTTTGACCTATCCTAGGTATTAGCCAAAATATTATTTGACGTCTTACCTTTATGGAAGAGGTCGTGGGATGTCCATCAAGGACCTTTTGACCTATCATAGGTATTAGCCAAAGTGTTACTTGACTTCTCACCTATATGAAAGAGGTCGCAAAATATCCACCAAGGATTTTTCAACCTATCCTAGGCATTAGTCAAAGTGTTACTTGACTTCTTACCTGTATGAAAGTGGTCTGATCAAGTTCCCTTGGGATTGATCATGCCTCGACTGAGATACAACGTGAGTTGTATATTTCTCAAGTGAGGGGATTAAATGAAGGAGATTGTTTATATGTAACAAGCGCGAAAGAAAAAGATATAAACTCATTACTCTGATAAGGTCGGTGATACAATCATAAGATGATTTTAATACAAATATGAGTTTGAAGAGGAAATGACAAACGAGATAAAATAAAAATTGCAATAATTATGTAGTAGGAATTACTGATAATATTTTTGGAGATTCTCAGTGTTCCAAGTTCGAGGTAAAATTTTTCCCTCTGAATCCTTGAGCTTGAATGTTCCTAGCTTGACTATAGCTATAACCACACATGGGTCATCCCAAAGAAGTGAGAGTTTATTGCGTTGATGGCCTTTGCCTGCAGCTTCGAGACTTCGCAGTACCAAGTCATTGACAAATATGGGACAGGATTTTACTCTTCTATTGAAGTGACGAGCTACCCTTTGGTGGTAGGAAGCAGTCCAAAGTAGGGTCATGTCACGAGTAGCAGATGTAGCAAGCTTAGCGAGAGCGTCAGCTCGAGTATCTTCTCTCGCAGTATGTGAATGATTTGATGTGTCTTGAAATGGGCAAGAAGTGACTTTACCAAGCTGAGGTATTGTGCCAACTGAGGATTATGAGTATTAAAGTTTCTCTCAACCTGGGAGGAGATAAGCTGAGATTCAGTGTGGATCACTAAGTCTTGAGCTTCATAATCGATGATGAGTCTCAACCCTGAGAGCCTCATATTCAGCCATCTTATTGGTTGCAGAAAATTTTAGGCGAAGTCTATACTCTAAGGTATCATGTTGGGAGGAAATAAGTAAGATTCTTGCTCCGGCACCAGTATTTCCTGAAGCTCCATCAACATAGAGGGTCCATAGAGGAGACGAAAGGGGTGTAGTAGATAGCTGATTTAGAGTTGAGGCAGTGCATTCCACTACAAAGTCTGCGAGTACTTGAGACGTTATATCTGGTCGAGGTAGGAAATGAATATCAAACTCTCCTAATTCTACAGACTATTTAATTAACCTCCCAGATGCCTCTGGTTTCTGTAGAATGACCTTTAATGGTAAATGAGTGTAAATGCCGATGGTGTGAGCTTAGAAGTATGAACATAATTTTTGCGTTGAGAAAACTAAAGCCAGAGCCATCTTATCTGCCAGTGAATAACGACTTTCTATATCAGAGAGAATTTTGCTGGCATAGTAAATCGGTTGTTGTATCCAATTTTCTTCTAGTACTAAAATTGAGCTTATCGTATGGGAAGAGACTGTGAGATATAAGTATAATATGTCTCCTTGAATAGGCTTGGATAGTAAGGGTGGAGATGCTAAATACTCTCTTAGTTGCTCAAAAATAGATTAATATTCATCAGTCCACTGAAAATTATTATTTTTAGCTCCCTTTAGTATTTTAAAGAATGGAAAGTATTTATCCCCAGAACGGGCAAGGAAGCGGGATAAGATAGTAATTCGTCTATTCAAACGTTGAACTTATTTTATATTCTTCAGATGAGTCATATCTATGAGGGCTTTGATTTTCTCGGGATTGACCTATATCCCACGGTGGGTTACCATAAACCCAAGAAATTTTCCCGACGTAACCCCAAAAGCACACTTTTAAGTCATGTTATAACGTAGAAGTTTAAAGCATATTTCTAAGTCGAAATATGTTGTGATTCTTCCAAGCTTTTTACTAACATGTCATCCGTATATACCTCCATTATGCGGCCTAAGAGGTCTTTAAAAACCTTATTCATAAGGCTTTAATAGGTAGCTCCAGCATTTTTTAACCCGCACGACATAACTTGGTAATAATATAAACTTTTATATGTTTGAAATATTATGACTTCTTCATTCGTTGGGTCCATTTTTATTTGGTTGTAACCAGAGTAAGCATCCCAAAAATTGAGCATTTGATGTCCAGATGTAGCATCGACCAATTGATTAATTTGAGGGAGAGAAAAACTATCTTTCGAGAAAGCTTTATTAATATCAGTGTAATCAATACACATTCTCCATGTTCCATTTATTTTCTTAATCATGACAACATTTGCTAGCCATGTAGGGTAATGTACTTCTCGTATGAATCCCGCTTCTAAGAGCTTGTTAACTTCTTGTTCAATAGCTTGGAGGCGATCAGGTACAAAACTTCGCTTCTTTTGGATGATCGGTTTAAATGTTGGATCAATCTTGAGGGAGTACATGATCACATTGAGGTCGACCCCCGACATATCTGTCGGACTCCAAGTGAAGATGTCTTGATTTTTGTGCAAGAAGTTTATGTATTTTTCCCTGTGTTTGTTTGAGAGTAGAGATCCAACTTGCACTGTTCATAAAGGTTGGTCATCTGATAATAAAACAGGGAGCAAGTCTTCTATAGGCAAAGCTTTTTGAGATATTTCTTCATCTTAAAAATTAAAATTTTTGATGTTGAAGGTCACCGAAGGGCGTGGTTGAGCTTGTCTGAGATAATATGATTATGTTATATGTTGATTTCCAAATACCACCCCAACCCCAACAGAGGTTGAAAATTTCATCTTAAGAAGATATACTGAAGTGCTGACACCAAAAGTTGATTAGAGGAGCCTTTCGAAGATAGCGTTATATGCTGAATCTGACTTGACCACCATGAATTAAATTGAATGAGCCACTTGTTGAGGGAATTCTTCAAGGATAATAGGAAGGATGATTGTCCCCTCTACTCACACGGGGTGATTATGAAACCCGTATAATGGTCCTGCAGGTTGGAGCTTTTCCCTAACCAAGCCCATGCTAAAAAATGTGGAGTAAAATAAGACATCAACAAAACTCTTATTGTCAATCAAAATTCTCTTAATATTATAGCATGGGTCGCCGATCCCTGCGTTGATGACAAGTGGATCTTGATAAGGAAAATAGACTCCTTCTAAGTCCGAGTCATTAAAAATGATAGAATGATCAATACGATATTTCTTTAACTCTGGTTCTTCGGAGGTGGAAATGATAATTTAATTAGATAGTAGTGGTCCTCCTACGATTCTTTCAAGTTCCCCAACTATTTGATGACTATTTTATTGTTTCTGTGATGATTGTCCTGGTTGCCCCCCAGTTGGAGTTATGTTTATTTGAGTTGATTGATTCTTCATAAATTGACGTAGATATCCTTGTTGAATGAGCCTCTCAATTTCTTCTTTGAGTTGTTTGCACACCTCAATAGTATGTCCACGACTTCGATGAAAGTGACAATATTGCTCCCAATTTCCTGAATTTGGTTTCAGCGAATATGGCCACTTGATGGTTTCTTCATCTCGAATGGCCATCAGAATGTTAACATGAGATGTATTCAGTGGTGTGTATTCCTTTTTGGTCATGGTTCACATCATTGATGTGGGGCCGTGGAGGGAGATCATGACTCCCTTGTTGCTTTTTTTGATGAGATTATCGGTCTACATTCCTTGGGGCGCTCTTACATTTTCCTATAGATTATTCAAATTATTTACGATGGACATTAATAGCCTCATCGACAGAAATTTGTGCTTCCATATGATGAACTAAGTCGGCATATAAACGGACCATATCTCGCATTAATGATGAGTAAAAAGGCCTAGGATGGAGCCCTCTAAGGAAAACTCCTTTTAATAGTTCAGGGTCTACTCCAGGTATTTGGCAAGCTTCAAAAGAGAACCTTTAGATGTATTCCTTAAGCGATTCACTCTCATTTTGACGAATGACTAAGAGATGAGAAGAATCTTTAATGATCCTCTGGTTTGTAATGAACTGTTCTATAAAAATCTTGGCAAGTTCATCAAAGGTACGGATGGATCCCCTTGGAAGGGAGTAGAACCAAGTGTGAGCTTTCCCCTTGAGGGTAATGGGAAAGACATGACAAAGAAGTGTCTTAGAAGCTCGTTGGATATGCATAATGATTTTGTAATGGTCAATGTGTTCATATGGGTCAGTTGTCCCATCATAAGAGTAGATGCTCAGAAGCTTGAACCCTACGAAAATGGGATGTTGAAGAATAGCCTCAGTCAGAGGTGAAGACCCGTGATAGCCCCGATGAGAGAGAATATGATTTCCATCTTTATAATGGAATTTTTCTCATAGTAAGCATTGTAATTCCACACGTATAACGTGATGGGTGGAGTCAACAAGATGAGAACGTGCCAAACTACTAACAATAATTAGTGGATTAGAGGTCAGTTGAGCTGCAAGTGATGGATGAGTAGAACTAGTAGTGTCAAGGAGGTCAGCATCACAGTCTGGAAGCGGAGGAACTTCAGTCTGATGGAGAGAAGGCCCCGTATTAGCATTTGGACCTCCCCTAGCTAATGATCAATCTTGAGGAGATGTGTTTATCGTAGTAGTAGCTTTCGTGTTCCTCGTAAAAGTCAGATTATCTCATTTTGAGACTCTTTCATTCGGCGCACACGATCTTCTGGAGAGATTCCCGTTGCACCTTCACTGACAGGGTCATGCCTATCAAGGGGTAGTGAGGTAGAAGCTTGGCATCCTTTGTTCAAGGATTGGTTTCGAGAGTGACAGGAGTTGGAGCGGGAGGCTCCGTTATTACGAGTATTATGCCTATTGGCCATAATGCAAGTGTTCACAGAAATTATGATTGAGGGAGTCTCTTCCCACAGACGATGCCAAACTGTTGCGTGCTAGAAAACCAGTTGCGATAGAATAAAAGTTTATGCCTTAGCTTTATTACGGAATCCAACATACACACAGATGTTTGAAGAATTAATAAGAAAACTCCAGATTTTTTACGTGAAAAAATCTCGAAAAGAGGGAAAAAATAACGGGGTTGAGCCTAGTAAAAATCTTTCACTATGTATCTGTTTCAGAGTACAAAATTTTCTCGATAACAAGATTACATAATTGTATGAGAAGGGCTGACAATGAGAATCAAAGAATCGAGCAACAATGTATATAACCATGGGTTGTAACAATTCAAGTGGTAGTTAATGATGGTGAATACGGGGTCGGAATCGACGGCCTACGGTGGTGATATCGAAAAGATGGGTGATGGTCGACGATGATAGTCGGGGTGGTGATCAACGATGATGACCGGCAATGATGGTCGACAGCGGCGACTGGCGACGGTAGTCGGAGGGGATGACCGACGACGATGGTTGACGGCGATGACCGTGGTAATGACCGGTGATGGTGGTTGACGGCAATGCCCGGCACGGCGGTGAGAGTGGTCGCGGTGACGGAGATGACAACGACGAGGATCGGCGATGGCCGACGGCAGCCGGCCATTACTGCTTGGAGGCCAACGAGGTGGTCAGCAACCGTCGAGTGGTGGCATGATTATGCTTGGAGGATTTTCAAGCTTTAGAGTTCTCTCTTCTCTTTAGCTTGGCTCCCCTTATGTGAAGAATGATGGGCTATTTATAGATTAGAGAGAAGAATTTTTGTAAATACATGCAAAATCCAAACCACTCGATCGGATGGCTCAAGATGATTCCCTTGGTCATCTGATGTATTTTGTGTATTTGAATGCTTAAATGAAGTCAGAATCAAGAGATCTTAGGCTTATTAAATCCGGCTCGTCAAGATGCTCGATTTGATCATAAACACTCCATATTTAAGAACTATTTAAAGATTTAACTGATATCTTAGAGTTTCTAATGATATTTTAAGTGCTTGATCTCGACTAATTTCAACTTAGGATCAGCTTGCTTTTGACATCAAGATTCATGCTTCGACTAGTAGTATTTTTAGTGTCATATCAATGCGGAGCCTCACCGTTTGAAATACGGGCCTTGATCGCCTCCAAACTCGGTCGGTCCAACGAAAATAGTTGATACCTCTTTCGAGGGAAAATCGGAGCCTCGCCGTATCAACTACGGGCCTTGATCACCTTCGAACCCGGTTGGTCGACGAGGACAGTTGACGCCTCTTTCGAGGGAAAATCGGAGCCTCGCCATTTGAACTATGGGCCTTGATCACCTCCAAACCCGGTCGGTCCGACGAGGACAGTTGATGCCTCTTTCAAGGGAAAACTAGAACCTCGCCATATGAACTACAGGCCTTGATCATCTCCAAACCCGGTCAGTCCGACATGAAAAGTTGATGCCTCTTTTTAGAGAAAACTGAAGTCTCGTCGTATGAACTACAGGCCTTGATGACCTCCGAACCCGGTCGGTCCGACGAGGACAGTTAATGCCTCTTTCGAGGGAAAACTGGAGCCTCGCCATATGAACTACGGGCCTTGATTGCCTTTGAACCCCGTCGATCCGACGAGAACAGTTGACGCCTCTTTCAAGGGAAAACTGGAGCCTCATTGTATGAACTACGGGCCTTGATCACCTCCAAACCCGGTCGGTCCGATGAGGATAGTTGATACCTATTTCGAGGGAAAACTTGAGCCTCGTCGTATGAGCTACGAGACTTGATCAGCAAAGCGAATGACCTTCTCTTATGAAGAAGGTCAAAACTTCGCTAACAAAAGGAAAGAATTTTTTTTTAACCCTAGCCCTTGAACTTCCGCTAGATGATTTCTCATCCAATGCAGAGGAACACTAGAGCATATGGGAATTGTATTTTCTCACTTGACCCTAGGGGGGTTTTTTATAGACCCCTTATATGGGCAAAATGATAATAAATAAATAAAAAATGAATAAAAATAAAAAAAATGGGAGAAAATAGAAAAATAATGCTCATCGATTGCGCACACACTGCGGTGAGTTACCGACACTCGACAAGACCACAAGACTCCGGCCGCCTTCGGTGTTCGCCACGATGTGCTCGGCGCTTGTCCGCGGCGCGCCTCTAGTCAAAGCAGTAATCATGGTGTCAAAAGCAAGCTGATCCTAAGTTGAAACTAGTTGAGATCAAACACTTAAAATATCATTGAAATTCTAGGATATTAGTTAAATCCCTAAATAGTTTTTAAATATGGAGTATTTATCAAAATTGACTTTGATTTGAGATTCAAATATACAAAATATAAAAATACATCGATGATCGGGAATCATCATGAGCCATTCGATGGATTTTGCTATTTATTTTAAATGCCTTCTCTCTAATCTATAAATAGCTCCTCATTCTTCACATGAAGAGAGCCAAGCTAAATAGAAGAGAGAACTCTAAAGCTTGAAAATCCTCTAAGCATAATCGTTACCACCGACGCCGACCACCTCTTATACCACCAACCACCGCCGCAATGCCCATCCGATCCTCATGTTAGTCATCGACCATCACGTTACCACGGCCGCCGTCAGTTAGCCCACCCACCATCAATCCTCGGAAAACTTAAACTTTGTACTCAAAAATAGATGCATAGTGAAATATTTTTACTGGGTTAGGTCTCATGGTGTTTTTCCTATTTTTGGGATTTTTTCACGTAAAAATCCTGGAGTTTTTCGTTCTCTTTTCAAATATTTGTGTGTGTGCTTATTTCGTAACAAGGCTAAGGCGTAAAGTTTAATTCTACTGCAATTGGTTTTCTAACACGGAACACTTTGACGCGTGGAGAAACATTCCCTTTACATCTTTACAATGGTTGATAATATGACTTTATGTTCAGAATATCACCCCTACAGTCGACCACTACCGTCGGTCACCACGCCACCACCACGCCGGTCCACCGTTGCCATCACCGACCACCGCCACGCATCGCATCACCATCCGCTTGCCACCGCCAATAATAGCATAACCCAACTACCACTACATAGCTGTTGTTACCTGATCTGAGATTTCCATTGTCAGGCTTTCTCACATATAATTTTATAATCCCGTTATCGGAAAAACTTCAACTTTGTATTCCAAAGTAGATATATAGTGAAAAATTTTTACTAGGCTAAGCTCCGTAATTTTTTCTATTCTTTTTGGGATTTTTTCACGTAAAAATACTAGAGTTTTTTATTCTCTTTTCAACTATCTATATGTATGCTGAATTTTCCAACGAAGCTAATGCATAAAATTTTATTTTACTACAAATGATTTTCTAGCACGTAACAATATTTATTCTGATAAATAAAAAAAATAAAATTATATATTTATAAAATTTTCAACTAAATAACTTAAAAATAATCTGAATATATTACATTTACTTTATACTCATTCCTTTTAATGTATTCCAAATACATTGTATAAGATATTTTTGGTATTTTTGAAATTTTCTTGATTTTAATTCCAAATCCAATGTAAAAGTATCTGGCCGTCGTTAATGGCCCACATGCGCCACCATCGCTAAGCCGGCCACCGCCGACCGCCATCCACCGCCATCTACAAACGTCACCGGGCATCAAAACTTTCAAAATATTTTACATAATATTTTTTTAACCAAACAGAAAAAAACAAAGCCATGAATTCGTAAAACTCTCAAACAAACAACTGTAAAATAATCTTTTTACACTGTATTCCTTTTACACTGCATTCTTTTTTCAGCCAATCAAACAGCCCGTAAGTTGTATTCCTTTTTCACGCATCCAAACTAACTCTATTGTGCTCGAGCTGTAAGTTTATATATGCTGCGTTACTGTCGATATGAAGTGGTCTCTTATGCTTGCCGGCGTTTAACTTGACGGGAATGAGCTAGTATTCTACGGCGAGCTCTTCGACGCAAGCCCTAAATCAATCTCAGGAGCGAGATCTTCAAACTCCCACTGCAAAGACGACCGGACGAGGGAATCCTGACAATATTACACGAAGAAAGGGCTGCAAGAAATCGATTACTGAGGAGAAAGATACGGGAGATTGCTCAGATAGAATAGAATAGAAGATGAGGGAACCAACCTCAGATTCGGGAGGTGGAAACCCTACAATCAGACTATTGCCATGGAAACCGTGAGGCTGGAATCTCGGAGCTTGGGAGGTGTGGAGTTTCAGGCCGAACATGAAGAAATCTTACAATAGTGTAGTGTAGTATAGTGTATACATGCACACTACACTATAGTATAATGTAGTGTAGTATACAACATACATACACATACTACACTATACTACATATATGTTATATATATACTACTTTATACTATATATACTACACTTGTCTATAACTATACTATACTATACTATATACTATATACTATATGTAGTATAGTGTATAGTTATACTATATACTATATACTACTATACAATATTATAGTATAGACTACACTATATTATTATATACAATACACATATACTACACATATAATATAGTGTAGTGTATACATATATAACTAATAGTATAGTTTAGTATATATAGTGTATATGCTACTATTGTGTATATGCTACTACATATACTACACACTACACTAAACAATACACATAACATTGTATATATAGTGTTGTTATGCCACATACTACGTGTTACACTACACTAAACTATATATACTACAAACTACAATAGTATATAGTAGTGTATATGTATAGTATATGGTAGTATGCACTACAGAACATTATATATATATATATATATATACTATACTATTACATAACTACAATACTATAGTATATATATATACACTATCAATGTATAATATAGTTTATAATATAGTATAGTGTAACTATGGATTTTGTATAAAGCATAAGACATATATGGTAGATATACATAGCAGTATATATGTATGGTGTCTATACGACTATATATACAAATAAATACATATAGTAGTAGAGTATATCACACCATTACCATACGTGAGTATTAGTGTAGATAACTAATACCATATATGCATATTATTGTTATGTATGGCACAACATAGTAAGAGAAGTGCATATGTAATGTAATATCAATGTATGTGTATAGCATAAGATAGTGCATAACATAGTTTAGCATAATAACATAATATGTCATGTAGTACGTAGTAGCATGTATATTTATACACCACACATCAATTAATACCACATATACAATAATTACATAACATAAAATAAAGTAGATATAGTGTAGTATAATATATACCTACACTAGTGCATATAGTATATAGTATTATACACTACACACATATTGTATAGTGTATAGTATAGTAGTGTAATGTGTAGTATATACTACACATAGTTTGTATATAGTATAGTGTAGGTTGGTATAAATTATATTTGTATAGTGTAGTGTATAATATGTAGCATATTATACTAGACAATATATACTACATAGAGTGTATTGTATTATATTGTACAACACTATACTGTATAATATAGTATAGTATATAGTGTAGTATAGTAGTATATAGATATACTAGTAATATTTAAATAATAATTTCTTAAAATGAGTAAACAAATAATATATTTAAAGCTTTCTTGATGAGCAATTGACAATTGTAGAGGATTTCACACAATAATCTTATATTGAAGGGAGAAATTATCCTATACAAGTTAACCCACTATGCTAGAAAATCTTAAATAAAGATTTTTTTTTAGCATTACATTAATTATTCAACATATATAGTTAACTTGGTGTATTATTATCATGTAAATGATGATTATGTTGCAAGTCATTATAAGGAATGTTGCTTGTTAAGTGATATTAGTGAAGGCTAATCACACATTCGTGTTTGTGGAAGCTGAGGCAATTTACGATGATGATCACATTATAAATTACATCAGCGAAACTGTGGTTGAGATAAGATAAGACTTATCTATATTGATGACATAGAATCACAAAATTATAAAAGCAAATTTACATACATAGCACACAATTATTATGCATTTAAATATCTAACACTTAGTTTGATATTCACAAATATAACTCTTTTCTTATGTATAAAAAATTGCATTTCAGTTTTAAAAAAATAATAATAATAGTGCTATTTTTCATGTAATTTTAAGTATTTAGGTGGTAATTATGTAAATAATAAAATTTAATAAATGTGCAAATATATAAGAATTATGTGCTATATAAATGCCCAAATTACTAATTATTATCCTAAATCAAATACAATTTTTTTTTAAAAAAAATATTAAGTGCATAAAATATTATCATTACTTCATATAATCAAGACATTATAAATATTCTGCGACACTTGAATCTTTTATACATCATTTTTTGCAGTGCTCGCAGATGAGTATTAGTATCAATGTATAACACCTCAAATGATGACTCAAATAAAAATGAGAATAATGCCATTAATAGAATACACATAGATAATCATATTGAACTTCTAGGATATGGCAATAAATCATGATTTTAAATTCCAATCAAGATGAATTTGAAACCATCAAAATTCAAAAGTGATCAATTTTGATTTAGATCTTTCAAAAATCGCATGAAAATTTGAAATTTCAACCAAATTAGACCAATTTTTATTTAATATTATAAAAATAAGGCTAAAATCTATGAACCTCAATAGAATTCACTAGAACTCCCTCAAAAATCATTTTATATATATTATTAAGTTGAAATCATTTTATATTATAACTAATTCATCACAAACAAACTAACATAATAATAATCATTTTATATATATTATTAAAATTTGAGATTAATTACGACTAAAATGAGAAACTTAATCCAATACAAATCATCATCATAATCAAATATATAAAGAAATAAAAATAAAAAAGAAAACTTCAAAAATTCATCCCATTGCCACAACATATTTATTCCCTTGTGCAAAAACGTTAGCTTACACAGTTTCCACCAGTAACGGCGTTATAGGCCATCATTTATAAATCCAGAATTCCTAACGGAGACATACAAATTTCCGTCCGTCCACCATGCACGTCAGCCCCCACAACAGCACAACCAAATTTTTTTTCTTTCTCCATTTCTTTATACGGAAAGGGAATTTCACAGAATTAATTATCTTTAATTATGTAAATACATAACCAATTTTAATAGAGCTTATGATGATATCGAATATTTATTTTGATCGTATTGAAAAATGATATGAAATATCGAGCTTATAGGATACAACAATAAATCATGGTTTTGAAATTTAAATCAAATTGAATTTGAAATCATTAAAATTCTAAAGTGATCAATTTTGATTTAGATCTTTCAAAAATTGCGCAAAAATTTAAATTTCAACCAAATTAATTCAATTTTGATTTAATATTATGAAAATTAGGCTAAAATCTATGAAATATAAAATATTAATGATTTTGAATTTTATTATAAATGAATTTATATCATAGTCAATTTTAAATTTTTTTTAGTTTACCCAATTCTAGTATTTATAAACAATAATAAATATATTCAAATAAAATCAAAATTAAATATGAAAATTTAAATTTTTATGATGAGAGTGGATATATTTGGTTTGACTTTTTTTTCTTTCTTTTGATATGAAATATAACTTAATAGAATTTGGCGGCCACTCACATGATTTTTATCAAAAAAAAAAAACATGATAAGAAAATCTCTCTCTCTCTTTCTCTTTTGACTTTTTATTTTATATAATATAATTATCAATGATAGTTGTATATATCATTATATATATATATATATATATATTTGAAATATTTTTTATTTTTTTAAAATAATCAATATAATTTTTAGATGTTTTAAATATTTCTAAAAATAATTATTGCCATCAAATATTTTACATTTTAAATAAAAATTATAAAATAAAATAAAATTATAAAAAAAATAAAAAAAGAGTGATCCAAATGACACCTAAAATTCTGAAAAGATTAGTATACTTTTTTATTCTTAAAAACATTTATATTAGTTTATTTTATATATTCATATTATTATATAGAAGATTTCCCTGAGCTATTTATCTCTGAGCCCAAATTATTTCATTTATTTTAAAAATTATTTTTTTCTTGTTTATATATATATAAATTGTGTCTGTGTGAAATGAAATTGTTGGTTTTTAAATAAATTTAATTTTTTTTAGATGATTGAGTGTCAAATTATAAATTTGAAATTGATGAAATTAATTTAAAAGCCTTAGCAATAACTTTCAAGAGCTTTACGGCTAATTGACACCCATCAGTAATTTTAAACTAATAATATTTTTAATAAAATGTCGTCCATTTATTATAATATTAATAAAAAAACTAGGATGAATGAAGGCATCATTTCTTTAGGATTGATAAATCAATTCTATAATATTTTTTTATGAAATTAAAAAATATATCATTTATTTTTCATATAAAATCTACATCAGATATGACAGTAACCCAAATTATTTTTCTTTAAAATTTAATGATAAAATATAAATGACTTTTTAGGAGCTTCTTGAAATATAGTAAAAATTACATCTTTTGGATTGAGGAAACACTATATTAGATTTTCTTGTTTTTATATTAATTATGATCAGAATTTTTTGGATTGATTGTGACTAAAATGGGAAACTAAACCCATAAAAAATTTCTTCTAGAAACATCGTCATCAAATATACAAAGATATAAAAAACAAGAAAAAAAAAGAAAATTCAAAAATTAATCCCATTATCACAACATATATTCCGTTGTGCGAAAACGTTAGCTTAAACAGTTTCCACCCGTAACGGAGTTACAGACCGTCATATAAAAATCTAGAATTCCTAACGGAGACCGACAAATTTCCGTCCACCATACACGTCAGCCCCACAACAGCACAACTAGAAGCTTTCCTTCTGTTTTTTATACAGAAAGGAATTCCACAGAATATATTTTGAAATAAAAAACCGAGCCGCTTCGTAGCCCAGCCACGTGACATGCTGCTCAACTCACGTGCGCTCAGTCGCTCTCCATCAGCACCCGGTCCTTGCCGTTACACACCCGCTGCGGGCGCGGACAGTAGACCACCCAGGGCCGCCGCTCCGCCGCCGTCTCCTCATCCTCCGCCGGAGGTAAAGGTAGTTGATATGATTCGGGTTCAAGCGTTTCCGACTTTATTGCCGGCGCCGCCAGAGCAGGTAATTCCTCGCAATCGTCGACTTCTCGGCATCGCTTCTCGCCGATCGAAACGCCAAAGAGCATCGGGCACGGTTCGTAGTACCACGCCGAAGATCCCGCCGCCGAGGACGAAGGCGGCGGTGGCGGCGGTGACGATTCAGTCTTCACGCCCATCTCTTCCGCCTCGTCCGATACCTGCGTCGGCGGCATCAGGTCTAGCGCCTCCGGCGCCAGCTGCGCGGAGCCGGCGTACTTGGACATCAAGAGGAAGATGTTATTACACAGATTCTTCATCTTGGATAGCTCGTTAGCAAGCTTCCGATTCTCCTTTCTCAGCCTCTCGTTCTCCTCCACCAACTCCGTCGTGCTCCCCGGCGGTGGCGGCGACGAGTTCGACGAAATCACCTGCTCCCCTTGCTCCTCCACCGAATTCGTCGGCGAGCCCGCTCGATTCACCGGAACCGCCGATACTTGCGCCGACGTCGAAGCCGCGACTGCCACCGATAAGCTAATCTTTCTCCTATGAATATCACAGAGCAACCGCTGCTCTCCTCTCCTGAAGCAATCATTCGCAAACTCCCATCGATCCGGCACAATCTTCCTAAATCCCTATAATTTCACCCAACCCTTATTCCATCAATCACCAACTCCAAAAGACGAATCAATCAAATCTCAAATCAAAAAAAGGGGGGAAACTCACATATGTATTGAGCTGCCGCACGAAGCTGGAGAAATTGTTGTGTTTAAAGTACTTGGGGAGAAGATCGCGAGCGAACTCGGCCGGCCGCCACACGACAAACGTGGATCCCTCTTCGTTCCACGAGATGACGTCGTCGACGATCGGATCGTCGACCATATGATACGTCTTGGTGAGGAACGGCGTCGGGAGTGCTCGCTGCGGCTCCGGCGGCGCAGTTTCGTCGGCTTGCACGGCCGGCGGCGCCGGAGTTGGGCCCATGTGGATCGCCGGCAATCACGAGAGTTCGCGGCTTCCAGAAGCTTCGAGCTGAGAGAAATCTGGAAATTTAGGAGGGAGAAGGGTTGGTTGGAAGGGGAGGAGTTATCCGAATGGAAGGGAAGGGAGAAGGAGAGACCGAGAAGATACTAAAATCGGCGTGGTCTAGAAGATTCGCCGGTTTTGAATGAAATGACTTGCTAGCTCTTATTTTTTAGACCGTATATTTCCTCAAATAGTGTAATTTAATAAAAACATTAATTTGTCTTGTTATATAATAATTTTGAAATTATTAATTCCTTATATTTAAGATTAGTGATAGAAAAATAAATAAATATGAGTTAGCTCAAGTATATTTTGTTATTCCTTATAATCACTTATGAGTATATTAATAAATTATTTTTTATTGTTCAATTCTCAAGAAATTGAGTAATATTCATCTAATATATATTAATAAAATCAATTATTAAATTTAAGATATTATTTTTCAAAATAATTTTAATAATTTTATAAATTAAAGTAAATATAACCTTATCTTATCGATGAGGCATTGATGGGTTAGTGATGGTCTTATTTTATGTCTTAGGGTTAAGTGTGATTGCTTAAGATTTGGGAGCGAACAAATTAAATATTTTTGAGAAAAAAATAATTATTAATATTTTTTATAATAATTTGATAATAATTTTTTTATCGTGAAAATAAAAGCCGGAAACGTTCTAGACCTGTTTAGTCAAACGTGGAAACTTCCAGCGAAAGAAAAAACAATATAGTAAAGATCTCATCTGCGCTTTCAACCAATACAGAGGAACCCACGTGGGTTGAAGAATCCTTATCTCTTTGTCCCATAAATTCCACTCAATAATAAGTGACTAAAAATTATATTGTGCGGAATCCGCATATAAATTTTATATGTACACTATAGTAATATATAATTATTTGAAATTCTCTTAATAAATAATTAATATATATATATATATATATATATATATATATATATATATATATATATATATATATATATATATATATATCGATTGCTATATATTAATAATATCTATTATTGCGAGAAAATCACCAAGCAGAGTGAAAGTTTACTTTATCAAAATACAACACAATACATAGATATTTAAAGAATAACAAGAAAACTCCAATTTTTACGTAAAAAATCTCGAAAGAGGAAAAAATCACGGCCACTTCAATAAAATCTTCCATGTATATTTTGAGTACAAAATCTTCCGAAATCCGGATTACAGGATTGCATGAGAAGGAACAACAATTATAATCACGCTCGCGTTAGTTGCATGGTAGAATTGAACAGCATCAATATCAGGGTCGCCAATGATGACCGGCGAGATCGACGACTACGAGATCGGCCGGCGGTGGCGGTTGGCAACGACCGTCAGTGGTGGCGTGGATTGTGCTTGGAGAATCTTCAAGCTTTGAGCTCTCCTCTCTCTCGCTTGGTCGCCATATAAGGAATGGCTATTTATATGGAATCTCCAGAAATACGCAAAATCAACCACTCCTCTCCATCGGACTCGATGATTCCTCGATCATAATGAGATCAAAGATCCTCGGATTCAATTCAACCTCTTCCATACAGTTAACGCCATAACACTCGACAAACAACCTGGATGGTCAAAATCCTCCGGAGTAATTCAACCTCTTCCATAAAAGTTAACATCGGTAACACGACAAACAACCTTGGATGGGTCAAAATCCTCGCCGGATTCAATTCAACCTCTTCCATACTGTGTTAACGCCATCGGCAAACACTTTGACAAACAACCAGGATAGGCCAAAAGTCCTCGTGGACTTTCCACGATCTCTTCCACACAATTAACGCCATCGTAACACCAACTAACAACCCTGATATAAAAATCCTCAACGATTCAATTCGACTGTCTATACAGTACGCCATCGTAACACTCTAACAAACAACCCGGATGGGTCAAAACCCTCGGAGTTAATTCAACCTCTTCCATACAGTAACGCTATCGAGCAAACACTGACAAAAAAACCTCGGATATGTCAAAGATCCTCAGCGGATTCAATTCAACCTCTTCCATACATGTTAACGTCATCGGGTAACACTCTGATAAATAACCTTGGATGAGTCAAAAAGCCTCAACGGATTCAATTCAACCTCTTCCATATAGGTCAACGTCATCGAGTCACACCCTGACAAACAACCTCGGATAGGTCAAAGATCCTCATCGGCCGAACCATCGTTGCCATCATCCCGCTGACTATCGACGCTGGCCGCCGACGACACCGATTTACTAGCCCGCTGGCCAATTGCTGACCATCGCCGGCTGACATCTCACCGATTACTGACGCGGCTATTACTTTTCGATTACTGCTGCCAGTTACCGCTACCACTCCGGCGCTAACTTGCGCCATCGTCATCGTTGCCGTTTATATCGCATCGCTTACGCTAATTTTGCGTAATTTTCGCCGGTATAATTATCGTTGCCGGGTATCTCGCTGATTACGGCATTGCCGCTACTGCTGCTGCATTCGTACATTCGACTCATGACTACATCGCCGGCTACTCCACTGGCTACTGCTGCTGACCATTGCCGCTTCACCGCCAAACGCAACTTCATTGCCACCACCATCGCTGCCGGCTATCCCACCATAGACGTTGCTTACCGAATTGCCGCTTAATTGCCGCTGACCACCTCGTATACCAAACCACCGCTGGCCATAACCATAGTTGTTGTCACCGCTAACTACATTGACTACCGCGGCCACTACTACTGACCATCGCTGCAGAATCTCCGGTACCACTATCATCGCCGGATCCCCGCCGACTACACGCCTAAAGCACCGCTGACCATCGCTACCATCGCTATCGACCAACGGCCGCCAACCATCAGAAATTATCACCGCCACCGACTACCGTCTTATTTTTAATTTTTTAATTTTTTTCATCCACTTATAGCTTTCTTTTTAATAAATTATCAAATTAAAATGAAGTAAGATTGTATAAATGTATATACATCATAAATTTATAATCATAGATGTAAAAAAAAAAGATTTATGCCAAAAAATAATATTTGAAAAGGCTGAAAATAAATTATTTAAATTTCAATATTATCTTCTAGACGAGTGTTTATTTTTTTGAAATGAAAAGAAATAAGACAATTTTTTTTGGGAAGAAGTATTTCTAAGACCAATGAGATATAAAAATACATCGCGCCATTTAAGTATTACATTTTAATTATATTTTGACTATATTTTAAAAAATCTATGATAATAAAATTTTACTTTCCAACCTAATCTTATTATCTATGATGAAGTCAATAAACTAAAATTTAATTTTTTTAAAATCAAATTAAAAAATTATATACTCATCTCAACTTTTTTATACAACTTCACCAATTCATCACTATCTTTTCATAATAATGCAACTATCCCAAGCAAATCTTAAATTTGAAAATATTATACTAATTCCAACATATCTTAAAATTCTTTTTTTTATATTAATTTTACAAATTTAAAAAAAGAAAAATAAATCATTCATAAAAAACATAAATTCAAAAAAATTTAAAGATCTAACTTTTAATTTAAAATATAATAGATAAAAACAAGTCATATTTTGAAATAAATTCCCTTCATATCCTCAATTTTTTTAGATACATTTAAACAAATTTAATTACAAACTCACACACATAACACATACAAAAACTTAAATTAAAAATCTCTTGATTGAAAATCAAAACTCTAAACTAATAGTCTAATTTTAAAATAAAAAAATATTTTTCAAAAAAAAATTGGTGAAATAATTTTTTTAAAGAAATGGAGAAATATTAATTTGGTTTAATTAAATGCATATTTTTATAATTTTCATTTTTAAAAATTATAAATATATCCTCGAAACAAAATATAGGAAGGCATTGTAAACTAATTTATTTTGTCAACCCAATCCTATATAAATGAATTAACCATTTAGGTCAAAGAAATATAAATTCACCCGCCATTTTTTATTTTTATTTTATTTTATTTACATTTGTTATTATTTTCTCGTTATAACTTATAAGATTACCTCAGGATAAGGCTACAAACCATTATATTTTTATGCAAATGTTGCTGGCTGATACAGCTCATTTACAGAAAGGCACCTTATAATAAGAAAATAAACAAAATATCTGATGCAAAGGAATTTGACAAATAAGAACTTGCATATATATATATATATATATATATATATAAGGTGCCTTTCATGAGCAGAGACCCAAGCTTATACTTCTTTCCTTTAAGACAACCACTCCTTTCATTTTCCTTTTTAAATAAACAAAACTAGTGAGTGATTCTCACTTTTTTCTTTTCATTTTTACAATCATAGTATAACTCTCATTTATCTAAGGCTGTAAATGAACCAATGCAGTCATTGAACTACTCCAACTTAGCTCAATTAATGCTCATTCATATTTATTCAAATTAATAAACAAACAAGCTTGAACAGTTTTTAAAAATACGAATGTTAAACAAACTGAACATTATTACTGTTTTGTTTACGTAAACATACTGCTCATTATTAAATAAATAATTTGTTAAATAATTAATATTAAATTTGATAATAATTCATATATTATCTTCAAAATATGAGTAAATATAACTTATAAAATTTTAATTATATATTTAATAAAAATATTATAATTTATTTAATTATATATTTATAAAATATAATTGATACTGTAGTTTATAAATTATAAGATACACTTATACACAAAAATAAAAGAAACTCATTAATTATTAAAATGCTTAATTAAAGTTAAAAAATTATTTTATTTAATTATAAATGATAAAATAACCAAATGGGTGTGACTCAAGGGCCTAGTCACCCAAATAAAGCTTAAGCTCTGTAGATTCATCCAAATTCCAAAGAAGCAAAATGCTTAAGCTCAGTTTAAGACTTTAAGCCCTAGCAGCTAGCACCAAGGCCCGAGGCTAAATCTCAAATTCCCAATCTCTTAGAATCCAATTCACTCAATTTAAGCCCTAACTTGCCTTCGTCTACCATCAACCTCCACAAGCATTCACTAGTCTTATTATCAATTTTTGTTCGACACTCCCTCCATCCTTTTCAATCGATTCATGAGGTAAAGTGGAGATAAACTATAGCTTGAACTGATCATTCTCTCTTCCTTTTCGACTTATCTAGTATAACCATGGCATCCACCTCTCCTTTTGATTTTTGAACTGAAGTGGAGGAAAAGCAGAGGTAAACCGTGGCATCTACCTCTCCTTTTCAACTTCCCTCTTTTTCCTCTTCGACTTCTATTGATGGTCGCTATCTCTCTTACTAATTTTATTTTGGCCAACCTCTCAGACTTTGTCTACTTGTATGTTAATGCTCTCACTTATTGATATGCTTATGTGCTGATAATAACGTTCTTATGCATTAATCTTGATAATCCATCATCTACTATTGATTCTAGTCTTAAGAGAGTTCTTCAGTCTTGGTTCTTCCTCCTCAAATTTATTTTTAAAATTTTGATTCATTACTCTGTTGTCTATTGGTAGCTATTCTAATATGTTTGCTGACCAAAATATTACATTACATATATCGAGCAATAATTTAGATATTTTGTGTTTAACTTATGTAAAAATTATTCTATTTAGAGATTTCAATTTAAGTTATTTATTATAGTATAAGAGTTATAAAGATATTGATGGAATTGATATTACACTTAAATCTTGGAAGGATCAAATTTGGATTAGACTTCCTCTTGAATTTGAGATTATTTGTTAAAATTTGATGACCTGTGATCCCTCTCTTTTTGTGAACATGTGCGTTAGAGAACTACACTATGAGCAACAACTTGTAATAATAATATTGTAACATTTATAATCTAAATAAAGAATAAAGGAACTGTGATCCCTCTCATTTTATTAAATTTGATATCTATCTTTCATTGAAAGACCGACAAGACAACCTAAAAGATAATTTTTTTTTGAAAATAATAATTATATCTTTATACTTCATTTAGTACAACTTAAATTGATGTGAGCTCTATTTGATCTTTGATATTCTTCTAGATTTAGTAAATTGGAATTTGAAAGAGTTATTTTCAACATTTTAATAATCTCTTCTTTAATTAGGGTTTGAAAAATCAAACATAATATCTCTTATCCTATGATAGCACTAATGAAACATTTTTTATATGAGCCTTCAAATTTTGTCCTTTATATAGTTTTTTTTATATTTAATATTTTAATTTAATAACTATGTAATTGACTTTTTTTTGAGTGACCATTACTTTACCTTTTTTCTAGTGTTGAAATCATGAATGAGACTCAAGCAAATATATATATTAATATTATTGTTTAGACCATTAAAAGAGATGAAGATCTAATTATTTAAGATATTCAAAAAAGTATTTTAAAAAGAGAAAAAGAAAGAAAATTTTAGATGTTGAAAGACTTAACTATTATAAGCTAAGAAGTGGTTTTGAAAAAAGTACAATACAATCATTGCAAATTATATATGAATTAAAAAAAATGATGCAACAACACAATATAAATATCATCTTCAAACTAATGCAAAAATTTTAGGAAAGGGACAATTGCTTATCACCATGGAAAACCAACACTTACATCGATGTGAGAGTAACGCAAAAATTTGAAAGTGTGATCATGCTAAAATTAAAGTGATTACATCTCATATGATCATACATGTGCTTTTTTCACTTTACAAAGTAAAATATTTAATATTTTGATGAAAGCTACTAATGTACAATATGAGAGAATTTCATATACAATGATAAAACAAGATTGTATCAATAGTTATGAAATTGAGAAGAAACAATTGTAAAATTTGTTAAATTTAATGAGGATGATAAGAAGAACAACAGACTTATAAAAGTTCGAACAAAAAATTCAATATATAGTTATCACAATGTATTTTGTTGATAAAGAGTGGTGTCTACAAAAAAAGGTTTTGAATTTCATTGATGTTAATCCAACGCATATAGCACATGACATTCATGATTCTATTTATAAATATTTGAAAAATTAAAGATAAATTTTTTAGTGTAACAATGGATAATGATTTATATAATGATAAAGCAATTGGCCTTTTGCATGATAACATCAACTGAAGAAGCTTCCATTGAATGAGAAGTTATTTCATAATATATGTGCACACATATTAAAGATGATCTTTCTATGATAAACCATATTATCTATAATATAAGAGAACATATAAAATTTCTTTCAACTTCCACTGCAAAATTAAATCTATTAAGTGAAATTTCAAAATAACTTAAACTTTCAAATAAGAGACTAATACTTGATTGTTGCACTAAATGGATGCAACATATGACATGCTTTCATGTGCATTAAAGTTTAAAAATGTATTTTCTTACTATCAAGATAGAAATCCATTCATACTGCTCATGTAAATAAGATTGAAATAAAGAAGAAGATGTTTGTTCTTTTTGAATTTATTTAATCAAGTTACAAATATCATTTCAAGTTACATATAAATATTATTTTTCATTTATCTATCATTACATTTTTTTTAATTTTTATTTCATAAGTATACCAATTTTAATTGTAGGAATAGCATATTCAACTTTATATCTATTTCTTTCTGATCTTTGGAAAATTAAAATATGTTAAATGAAATTTCTATAAATGGTGTTGATTATATGAGATTGATGAACATGAAATATAAATTTGACAAATATTATAGAGAATATAACTTGCTAATTTCTATTAATGCAATACTTATCCAAGAAATAAGATGAAATTAATTACCTTTGCATTTTCCAAAATTTATTCTCCTAATGAAACAACTAAGCATGTTATAATCATTCATAAGTCACTATAACTATCGCATAATGGTTATGTATATTACAAAAAATACAACTTCTATTGAAGAAGTTATTAATCACTTTGGACGCAACACTAGTTTCACATTAAGAGGCAAGTCTTTTGAGACTGGAAGATAAATCTTTGAAAATTATCTTAAGAGTGATGTTAATAAGAATATAAAATCTGAACTTGATGTTCATATTTCTAGTAAGAATAATGATCATTACCAATTTGATGTTTTAAAGTAATGAAAAACTAACAAATTAAAATTTCTTATACTATCTAAAATGACTTGCAATATACTATCAATATCTATTACTATAGTTGCATCAAAATCCACTTTCAATGATGACAATCAAATTATAGATACATATCAAAACATTTAACTCTTGATTTTTATATATTTTAATCAAACTTAATTTCTTTTTAGAATCTGAATTTTGCATAGCAAATAAAACTTGCATGAGATTTAAGAAAATAAATACAACAAAAAATTAAAGAAAATATAAATATTCATTTAAAACTCATTAATTAACTCAATTAAATACTAATTCAATTAATTCAAACACACCAAATATAAATCAAACTTAAACATATATAAAATTAAGCCAAGCTTGAACATCCATACAAAAGACTCAAAGCTGAACAATATTTAAGTTGTCCAAGCCAAGTCCAATCCAAGAATACTCAACTCTCAACTCAATTACAACCCTACATCTATCTACTCAAATTTATAAAAAAAATTGACTAGTTTTATAATAATTTGACTCTTAATATTAAGATTGATGATGTACTTTACAACAACAACAAGCCTTAATCTCACTAAGTGGGGTTGGCTACATGAATCCTTCTCCATTCTGTATTATGTGTCAAATTCTCATTTAATTCAAATATACTAAGATCATTTTTTTATACATCTTAACCAAATCTTTTAAGTCTACCTCTACCTTTCTTAACATAAAGCAAATCTGCATCTACTCTCCTAATAAATCGACGCTTTATGTGGCCAAAACCCAGGCGACTCTCTAATCTTATCTACCACTGGAGCTACTCCAACTTTTTCCCAAACATACTCATTTTGCATTCTCTATAAGAGTAAAACCACTCATCCACCAGAGCATCCTCATCTCTGTAACATTTAACTTAGTCTTATGTTTCTCTTTTATTGGCCAACATTCTGAACCACAAGTCATTGCAAGTCTTACCACCATCTTATAAAATTTTCCCTTAAGTTTAAGTAAAATTTTTCTATCATATAATAGGCCAGATGCATTCCTCCACTTCAACCATCCAACTTGAATTCTACTAATATCTCCATTTATTTCACCATCATTTTGAATAATAAAGCCTAAATATCTAAATCACTTACTCTTATTGATGACTTGATCACCTAAAATAACAACACAATCACTAAAATTTCTACAACTAAAATTACACTCCATATATTTAGTTTTAGATCTACTTAAACGAAAACCTTTAGACTCTAAAGTTGACCTCTATAATTCAAGTTTATGTTGGACTCCCTCTTTGGTCTTATCAACAAGAAGAATGTCATCAGCAAAAAGCATACACCAAGATGCATCTTCTTGTAAATGTCTCATAAAACATCCGTAACTAAAGTAAAAAAATATAAGAACTTAATGTTAATTCTTGATATAATCCAACTGAAATAGGAAAATATTTTGTCAATCCTCCTTGTGTTTGGACACAAGTAACAACTCTAATGATGTACTTTATTGAATGAAAAACTTTTTTCATTATGCTTAACTAAATTAAATTTCAAATAAACTCTATTTCCTTGCAAGGATAATAACTTAACTACTAGGATTATAAGATAACCTAAACCATTTAAATTGCATCTAATTGATAAATAATTCATTTTAAAACCTTTATTTACTTATGCTGAATCAAACATCTATATTTTTTAAAACTCAAATTAATTTCCACATTATCATCACTAATTGTGCCTCAAAGAATTTGAAATTTATATTATTCAATTTGAAGTAGTTATTTATTAAGAGATAAACATGCACTCCTTTATTAAAACCATAATCCTTATTATTTGTACTAAGCTCTTAAATATTCTAAAGAGTTACTAACCCTACTATTAATATCCTATTATTTATTTTGCATATACTAGGAAGTTATATTTTCATGTTTATAATGAAATATTAACTTTCATAAATAATATAATTATGTCAATACTAAACTCTTTTTGCTGCTAATTAGACCTATAAGTCCTTAAAAAATCATTAAATTTCAAAATATTGGTGCCTATCTTTCCTAGTTTCAAAATACCATATTTACATATTACCAAATAAAAACAAATGATTGAGACTAAATAAACATGTTTATATATTCCATGTGATAACATATAATTATGACAAAAATTTACGCTTGTAAACCTCTCATATATATGATCATTAGGACACGAGCAATAATATAAATTGCATAAACATATGATGACATTCTTTTATTGATTTAATACCAACCTTAATAACTTATAATGCGGTATGCCCCAATACATTAGCATTTATGTTCTAAAAATCAATTGAAATAACTACTACGAGAGTAATTAATAATGGATGGCTTACTACAGTGTTAGTAGAAGAGGCTTGGAGCACCATAAAATTGAGCTTTGTTTCATCCAATTAATCAAAACTAGAAGTGCTATTATATAAAGAGCAATAAGAGAAGAACTAGCATTAATGTAGTCAGCCATGAAAAAGCTTTCCTTTAAAAGAAAAGTTGCAAAGTGACTATTAGTCTCTTTATGGAACAATACAATGCTATAAATGCCAAAATCAAGGATAAAAGAGAGGCCAAATAACAAATTAAGAAAACAATTGCAATTCTTTTCGTTAAGATGATGATTAGAATTCAAGACAACAATTTCTAAAGGTTGCTTCAAAGTTCAGATGGGATTATCAGCCCAATAGGGACAGAACCCACTCCTATGAAGCAAGGAAAAAAATCAAAATACTCAAATTTTTAAACAAAATGATGTGTAGGGTACTCTTGTTCATGACCGTTATAATCATAGTACAATCTCTCACCTTTCAAAATATCTCTGTTGGCAACAAGCAGTACCCTGCACTCGCCATCAACATCATACCTCACACATTTCAGATTCTGCTTCTTCTTTCCATCCCTGATTGCAAAATATATATATAAAAGAACGCATTTTAGAAGAATCATCGCATATAATCAGAAGTGCAAGGGCTGAGAAAGTTAGATTACTGTGTGTAATTGTTGATGCCATTGATGAACCGAGCGATGTTGCTGTGTTTGTAGGGGCAAATTACGAGACTTTTTGAAGGATTTTTGGCTGACAGCAGAGTCATCATGCTGTCTCCATCATCATCTCCCTGTTCTCTAAGAAATCAACGTCACCAACATATTCAGTGATTATTGTTAGATCTTTGATGAATCTATCTGCTTCTACAGTGAACCTGTTCGATAAAATCTCAAAACTTAGCATATTGACATTTTCATAATGTTATTACAAAAGCAAATTAATATTTTTGAAAGAAATGACTATAAATTATGGGCGTTTATTCAAAAAAGGGAATTTTGAGAAAGTCAACTGTTCTTGACAGCAACTAAAAACTACGAAGCGGCTGCTTAGTATCGTAGTTTAGGAAGGATTTGAATCCTCTTTGTAGCCAAAGTGCCCTTAATTATGAGATATAGCCTATCATAACTGAATCATGGTAATCGATTCAAAGAAAACCTACCCTTCACGAGGATCAAAAGCAACCAAGAGAGGAGGACATTCTCCTCTTTCCATCATTCTTTTACACGAATTCAATGCTTCAGCATCCTCCCTCGACAGAACCTGGGAGTATAACCAACAAACAAATCCATTCAGAAATTTCGTCAAACACCAAGAGGGCAAGTAATGTGGCAATCATTACCTGCATTCCTCCGTGCTCGAGTTCAGCACGATTAGCCGACATCGGGGCCATTCGGGGACAATAGGTAAGATTGTCGCTGAAGACAGCTCCAGTTGCCGTCAATGCCGTAGCAAGAGAAGCCATTTGTTCCATTCTTCTTTCTGGATTCTCACTGGGGATGTAAGGCAGCAGCTTCCTTTTCTTTTTCGCCACCACTAGTCCTCCATGCCTCTTCTTCCGCTTCCGACCCTCTAGCTTCTCGAACCCCGCTGGCGATCTCTGTATCCGAAAGAAATCGACGATTTTGGTCTGGATTAGGGGAAATGCTGCAATGCGATCAAGACAACCAAGAGATCAATCTGTCAAAATAAAAGGGGCGGAGAAGTGTTTAAGGTGTTAATGATGAGAGATTTACGCTTGGGCTTCTTCTTAGAAGAGCAAGAAGGGCAGAACCACGAGCCATAGGGCACGCAGGCGAGGATAGGGCGGAGGCAGAAGAGGTGAAACCCTAGATCGCATCCATCGCAGAGGATGAGCTCCTCGGCGCTGTCGCCAGAATGGCACTCATTGCACTCGATCGCATCAATGCGGGCTTCTTGATAAGCCTCCAAAGACCGAGCTTGCGTCCTTCGCCGGAAGGGAGTTTTGGGAGCTACAGCGGCCATTGATGGCAGCGAGATAGACAGAGGGAGGGAGGGAGACGGATACAGAGAAAGAACGTAGCTTTCCTGCTCCTTTAAGATTGGAGGAATGGGAAAAGATGGAAAGCATTAGCTTTCAGGCGGCAAATTGAAGACGGCGGGAATGCCTAATTTGGCGGGAATCGGTCGGCCGAGTTTCGGTGGCTGGAAAATATGGCGGGAAGGCACAAGAAATTTTATGCTCATCATGCAATAATAAGTTTTGTTATATGGGCTTCATATTAAATAAATTTATTTTAAGATAAAGTATAATAAATTAATTAATTTAAATTTATACTATATTCAACATAAAATAAACTTGTGACTAAATATTTTAGCAAGATATCTTGAATTAAAATTGACAAAAATTATATATAAATATCTTGATATAATCTTTAATCATAATAAATCTCAAAATTATTAGATTTATTTTAATATTAGTGCACTATAATTTCAATATAATTTATATTATATTAATTTTAAAATGAAATTAATGATTTTTAAGTTTATTCTTATTAAAAAATATATCAAGACATCCTATTTAATTTTTTTTTTTCTAATAAGCATTCCATAAATTAGAGATTAATGATCCAATTTAGAGTAAAACAATTTAATTTTAAGCCGATATAAATTTAATTATAAGTTAGCTTTGTCAATCATATAATAATTAAAATGTTTTTCACATTTATAATATAAAAGTATAATCAATATTAAAGATATTTTAATTATTTCATTTATCCTTATTATTCTCCCCTTGTATTTATATTTAGTTATTATTATTTCAACATATTATTCAATTTAATAAAGAATATTATTGATATGATACTAAAAATTCTACTCGTTGAAGTACAAATCTTGATGTCAAAAGCAATCTGATCCTAAGTCAAAACTTGTCTAGATCAAGCAATTAAAATATCATTGAAAATTTTGAGATTTCAGTTAAATCCCTAAACAGATTCAAAATATGAAGTGTTTATGATCAAATCGAACATCTTCACAAGTCAGATCTACCAAGTCCAATATCTCTTGATTCTGACTTCATTTGAGCATTCAAATACTTAAAATACATTATATGATCAAAGGAATCATTTTAAGCTATCTAATGAAGTGATTTGGATTTTACATATATTTACAAAAATACCATCTCTCTAATCTATAAATAGTCCTCCATTCGTTATATAAGAAAGACCAAAGCTAAAGAAAAGAGAGAGCTCTTAAGCTTGAAAATCCTTCAAATATAATCATGCCACCACTCGACGGTGGCCGACCACTTCCATGCTTAGCCGCGCCGTCGACCACCATCGATCCCGTCATCGTTAACCGCTGTGATCATCACTCGACCCTTCGCCATGCGCCGTCAGCCACCCACACCGTCGATCCACGCGTCGTTACCATCGTCGGTCATCACCGCACCATCATCCGTCCGTCATCGTTGCTATCGCTTGCTCGGCGCAGCCATCGACCGCTGCATCGCCGTTGGCCACCACCATCGATCATCCTCGTTGCTCACCGCTGCTTCATCGCTGACCACCTTCCCGGTCATCAGCCACCATCCACCATCGCTTTATCACGCATCGCACTGGCCACCGCCGTCGATCGTTGGACCGTTGACCGCATTACTTCGCAACATTCACAACTTAATCATTGTTGCGCATTTTATTGACCGGATTCCCATTAGCCATCTGTAGTATTCCGTTATCGGGAAAACTTTATACTCCGAAACAGATACATAATGGAACATTTTTACTCGGCTAGGCCTCGTGATTTTTCCCCCATCTTCAGAGGTTTTTCCATGTAAAAATTCTGGAGTTTTCTTGTTCATTTTTTAAACATCTATTTGTGTGTTGGATATCACAACAAAGCTAAGGCGTAAACTCTTATTCTACTATCAACTAGTTTTCTAGACGCAACAGTTTGGTGCCGTCTATGGGAATCAAACCTCATAATTGCAATATTTGTGAACACCTGCATTATGGCCAACAAGATATTCGCAACAACGGAACCTCCCGCTCCAGCTCCCGTCACTCTCGAAACCAATCTTTGTACCAAGGATGTCAAGCTTCTATCTCACTTCCCCTTAATAGGCATGACCTAATCGGTGAAGGTGTAATATGAATCTCTCTAGAAGACCCAACTGCTGCAACTCGTCTCCGAAGACAAGCTGCAAACTTTATTATTATCAGATGTGAACTATACAAACAAGCTTTTTCTATGTCATATCTTAAATTCCTCTCACCATCAGAGGTCGATTATGCATTAAGAGAGGTTCACTCGAGGATATGTGAAGCAAGATGCCTTGGAGTTCACAAAAAAATATGTGAGTTGTCAGTTGCACTCTAATCTCTCTCATGCACCACATACAGAGCTCTCATCCCTTAAAAGCTCGTGACGTTTTGCTCATTGGGAAATTGATATTATGAGACCTTTTTTAGTAGCATCAATATAATAAAAATTTATCATTTTAGCTGTCGACTATTTCACTAAACAGGTGGAAGCTGAACTATGCGCTAAAATCAGAGGCAAATGATAAACAATTTGTTTAAAAAAATATAATATGTCGATTCGATCTTTCTGCAAAGATGATCATCGACAATGAAACCCAATTTATTGAAAAAGTCTTTACGTCTTTTTGTAAAGATCTTCACATTCGACTACATGTTTGTAGCCAAACCAACTGCTACCAATATGACTATACTTAAAGGGTTAAAAATGCGTCTTGAGAAGGCTAAGGGCAATGGGTTGAGGAGCTCTCTAATATTCTTTGGGCTTATCACACTATATTGCTAACTCAGACTAGTGAGACACCATTTAATTGTGTTTCGGCACAAAAACTATTATACTAGTAGATATCGGGATTTCAAATCCAAGAGTTTAATTATTCAATTATGATAGTAATGAAAAAAAACTCTGACAGAACCTAGACTTACTCCTCGAAACTTGTGACATGGCCTTACTTTGGACTGCTTCCTACCACCAAAGGGTAGCTTGTCACTTCAGCAGAAAAGTGAAACCCCGTCCCATCTCTATCGGTGACTTGGTCCTGCGAAGTCTTGAAGCTGTGGACAAAGGCCCTCAACGTAATAAACTCTCATCTCTTTGGGATGGCCTTTATGTGATTATAGCTATAGTCAAGCTAGGAACATTTAAGCTTAAGGATCCAGAGAAAAAAATATTGCCTCGAACTTAGAATATCGAGAATCTCTGAAATATTATAAATAATTCTTACTACATAATTATTGTAATTTTTATTTTGTCTCGTTTGTCATTTCCTCTTCAAACTCATATTTTTGTTAAAATTATCTTATGATTGTATCACCGACCTTATAAGAGTAATGACATTTTCTTTCAAGCTTGTTGCATATAAACAATCTCTTTTATTTAATCTTTTCACTTGAGAAATGCACAACTCACATTTGTGTCTCGGTCGAGACATGATCATTCCCAAGGGGACTTGATCAGACCTCTTCCATACAGGTAAAAAGTCAAGTAACACTTTGACTTATGCTTAGGATATGTCAAAAAGTCCTTAGTGGACATTACACAACCTTTTTCATATAGGTAAGAAGTCAAGTAACACCTTGACTAATGCCTAGGATAGGTCAAAAAGTCCTTGGTAGACATTTCACGGTCTCTTCCATACAGGTAAGACGTCAAATAATATTTTGACTAATACCTAGATAGGCCAAAAGTCCTTGGTAGACTTCCCATGACCTTAGATTAGTTGTCGAATAATATTTACCAATCTTCTCAGATAGGTCAAAATAAAACAAGCACAAATCACTCAAAATTTTTTAATGTTATTGATAGCTCTAACATGAAGATATAAGAAAAAATCAAAATTTTGGATACAAAAAATAATAATAATAAATAACAATATATAGATAAAAGGAAAAGAAATGCATCTTCAAATGATACTACGTTATATCAACGTCTTCCTCACCACTGGAAGATGCTTCCTTAAACTCACTCTTAACCCCTTCATCTCCTGAATTTGGCAAAGGGTCTTCAGATACTGGGCTCGGAGACAGATTTTCAATATTAGCTCCAGTTTTATGATATATTGCAATTATTTTAGAACTCTCGATGAAGCCTTCAAACATTGGGGCTCCAAGTCCTTCACTTCAACATCAAGAATATGATTACGAGCTTCTTGGACATGGTCTTCGATAGCATCGTGATAAGCTAGGGAGTTCTTAAAGTTTTCTACTACCTTTAAGGAGATTTTATTTGCTTCTGCTTCTGACATTATAAGCTCATTCTTGGAAAGTTGATCATGTAATGCTTTCTTCTCTAGTTCAAGAGCTTTTTTCTCCGCTACAAGTGTCTTGAGTCTTTTCTCTTTATGGCAAGTCTCTGCCCTCACCTCAATCAGCTCATCACGAGTACGCTCCACCGCCTTATGCTAGAGAGAAAGAGAAGTTGACATGTTCGCTAACTTAGTTTTACTCTGGTTAGCTGATCCTCTAGAACTGCCACTTATTTGGCCTTAACACTCATCTTTTGCTCATATTTGCCTTATAAATATTTTACCTTCACAAATTCAGAATTTCATTCATCTAGAGCGACACTCAAATGAGCCATTAGCCCTAATATTTGAGCTACCTACAATCAAAAACTCACAAGTATTACACGAAGAAAAAGGAAAAGAAGAAAAGAAAGAGAAGAAAAAAATAACGTACTAATTCGTTTGCTCGTTGACGTCCAGTGCTTACGTGTTTTAACACATCTTCAGGAATATGCGGCTTCGAGAAATGAATCCCCCCATTATAAGTTAAGATAGCTAAACTCTCAGAGGCCAACTAGAGGCGAACATCTTCTCCGCAAATATTTAACGTAGTTTCGCCACATGTATTCTTTTCTTTAAAAGAAATATTGTTATCACCATGATTTCATAATGGGCTTCTTGAAAGAATCATGTGAATATGAGGAGACATTTCATCACCTTTACTTGATATCTTCAGTGAAAGAGCATGAGATCTCTTTGCTTGAATAAAAAGGCCAACCTTGAACATTATATATTCAATTATATACTTGTCAATATGACGTAACTTATGCTGTAAGCTTCCTGTATCAGGAATATTAAGTGTCGTCAAGATTTCATTCTCTTCAATCAGCAATGGATATGGAAGGACATCTAGTTTTTCTCATCTCTTAGGAAGACCCACTCATTTTTCACAAAAAAGAACTCATTATACTAATTTCTAGATAGATCCCGTGCTGAAAATTCTATCTAATTCTTTATAACTTGATAAGAAATACGTCCCTGAGCTTCACATATAAATCTACATATTTGGTACAAGTATTTGATGTTCAAAGTAACACCACACTCCTCAATCAATTCAAGAGCCAAAAGGAATCGTAGTCACGCACAAAGAATCATCCTAGAAATAGTAAAGTATCCTAGCAGAGGTGAACGTGCTCAATCAAACTTTTTGGCAACAATAGCCACCAACTCATTGGAGAAATGAAATTTTCTACGGAGCACTATTAAACTGTCAACTGTAGTAGTGGATGATATATCGTCCAAAACTATTACACTATTGGTTTTCTTCCGGCCATCATCTTGTGAAAATACATAATAAATAAAAAAGAGAGAGAGAAAGACAATAGTCTGAGAATTATGTGAAGCTATTCACTCATCACAATACTTGGGTATATCCTTTCCTCACTTTACTACACTTTGGATAAAATTTTTGCCTACGAAAAAGATATACGCATATATATGAGATCAAAAAAGAAAAAAAAAGCTATTTTTCTCTAATGATACTCTGAAATTATCTGCTAGACTTTATGAGTTTTTCGAGGGATGATTTCTAATTGACGCTTCCCCGCCATCTTGGTAGTTGTCAACTGTTGAATAATCCATTGGAGTTTCAAAAAATTCAATTTTTTATAAGGAGTAAAAAATATAGATCTTGATCATCTCTAAACTCGGTCGGTCCGACGAGGACAGTTGACACCTCTCTCGAGGGAAAATCGGAACCTCGCCGTATGAATTACGGGCCTTGATTGCCTCCAAACCCGACGATGACAGTTGACACCTCTCTAGAGAAAAAATTGGAGCCTCATCATTTGAACTACGGGCCTTGATCGTCTCCAAACCAGTCGGTCTGATGAGGGCAGTTGATGCCTCTATCAAGGGAAAACTAGAGACTGGTTATATGAGCTACGGGTCTTGATCAGCAAAGCAAATGACCTTCTCTTAAGAAGAATGTTAGAACTTCCCTGACAAAAAAAAAAGAAATATTTTTTTTTACCATAGCCCTTGAACTTCTGTTAGATGATTTCTCATCTAATGCAGAGGAACACTAGAGCATATGGGAGTTGTGTCTCCTTATTTGACCCTAGGGGGGTTTTAATAAGCCCACTATATAGGCAAAAGGGAAAAAAATAAAAAAATGGAAAAAAATAAAAAAAAACCCTCATCGGTGCTTGGCGACTTCTGTGCACGAGCTCACGAGCCCATAAGCATCCGTGCGGGTCTAACTCGAAGTTATGCCCGCGAAAGCACATGCACTGCTTCTTGCACCCGCTTCTGTGATCATAATCTTGTGCACCTATGAAGATCTATTCTCTTAAACTATATGATTAATAAACCCGCAAATTTTATTGAAGAATTTGTTATTTTTAATTATTTTATATATTTTGGATGATAGAGATAATGTCATCCAAAATAGAGGGCAACCGATATGACAAGAAAAATTATACTAGTCGAAGCACGAATCTTGGTGTCAAAAGTAATCTGATTCTAAGTTGAAACTTGTCCAGATCAAGCACTTAAATATCATTGGAAACTTTAGGATTTCAGTTAAATCCCTAAATAGTTCTTAAATATGGAGTGTTTATGATCAAATCGAAGGCCTTGACGAGATCAACAAGCAAGATCTCTTGATTCGACTTCATTTGAGCATTCAAATACTTGTACATCGAGATGTTCAATGGAATTATTTTGAGCCATCTGAAGTGGTTTTGATTTTGCATATTTGAAAATTTCTAATATAAGAGACTAATGGCGCTTGATAATCACCACTATCGCCGCACCATCTTAACGACATCGCCAATAGCCACCACCGCCGATCATCGCCATCAACCACCATCCTGAAGTCATCACTGACTATCATCGCCGGCCACCGCCAGCTGCTACCATGCTGACGAGCATTGCCGCTGTCATACCACAACCATCGCCGCTATCAACCATTATTACCGGGTCATCACTGCCACCACTATCGCTGCCGATCGACATCGCTACATCACTTCATCATCGCACCGCTGATCACCGTTGTTCGCCACATCACCATCATTAACCGCCATCAACAATCATATAATCTAATCTGCCAGATAGGTATATCTATTATTCCCTTCAACTTCATATAATTGTAATTCGTTATTGAGAAAACTTTGTACTTTGAAACAGATACATAGTGAAAAATTTTATTGGGCTCAAGGGTTTTTTCACGTAAAATGGAGTTTTCTTTTCATTCTTCAAATATCTCGTATGGATTTTACAATCAAGTTAAGTAAAACTCTTATTCTACCATCAACTAATTTTCTAGCACATAATAATTATAATTATAACTTTTCTAATAATATGATGACTAGTTGGCCTCCCTCTCAAAAAAAAATTTATGTGTCATCTTGCTTATTTTATTTTATTTTGGAGTTTAAATTCCTTATGATTAAGAGCTTAAAAGAGTCTAATTCATGTGAGCAAAAAATATTTTATTTATATTTAATAATTGGACATATTGATTGTTAGATAATATAAACATTATCTTTTATATAATTTTATCATATAATTTTATAATATCAACAACAATAATAATATTAAATATTTTAATTTTAGAGAGAAATTTATATCAAATATTTTAATATTTATGTAATATATAGAGCATTGATATTGTAGCAAGCTCAAGATAAATTCAATGGCTTTGATGCCTGTTCCAAACAAATATTGTTTTTATAAAAATAACCTAATCACTTTTTTTTATTGAATAATGATAAAAAGAATTTGCATACATACCACATAATTGTTATATAATTATATATCTAACATCAAAAATTTTATAATTATTTATATAACATTCAAATATTTAAATTATATAAAAAATGGTCACAATTATATAATAATAATAATAATTATTATTATGAGATTCAATAATAAACTCTAATAATACTGTTAGATTTTCTCATAAGGCCAAAAGTAATTGTCCTTTTATCTTCAATTAAATTAATTTTTATTCTTATTTATAAACTTTTTAAATTATTATATATTTCATTAAAATACATATTTTATTGGACGATAAGTGCATAAATATAAATTTATCATATTCTTATTATTCTTATGACTGGTAGATATTCAACTTAACAAATAAGTTAGTTTCTATAAAATTTATAAAGATAAAACAATAAAATAAAAAAAATAAAAAATATTTTAAATATGCTGTTACTACGGCCTGGTACAAAATAAGTAAGAACAATAAGAATATTATTATTTTATGGTTAGCACCATGCTTGACGGGCCGAGTCGGCACTGAGAAAATATTACGTCGAGTCTTACGTGGATTTCCTCCCCGGCCTGCCAGAACGCCGATGGCGATAACGACGGCATCAGAATATACATTTCCCCGACTCCTTAGCGCCATTCAAAATGCGGAGGAATTTAAAAGAAATATATCGATTTAGGGTTCTAGTTTTTTCCAAGTTAAACGAGTGAGAAGAGATAGAAAATCTCATTTCCTTTACAAAAGAACCATGAAGATGGAGAACGCGAAAAAAAATAACCATTTTACGAGGATGTAAATACAAATCCATCTAATGCTTCTCGCATTTTTTCACGGTTTATTAGTGATATTCTTTTTATCAAAAGAATATGTTCATTTCTTCCAATTGTAATTTGATGTTTTCGAATATTTAATTTTGAGTGTTATTATCTGCATCAGAATTCTTTGATCTGCACCATTTTGACCTTTTTTCCCATTTTTTTTGCCACCTCCTTATATGTTATGTTTGAACATTGGAAAGCATTTGATTTAAGATTTTCGGTTTAGCATGATCTCAGACTGTAATCTGAGGGTATACCATTTTGACCCTTTTTCCCATTTACAACTTATGATTATGTTTAGAACATTGCAGAAGCATTTGATATTTGGGTGGTTTCGGGTGGTTTAGTGCATTCAGACCTGTACCTCTTTGGAGGGTACATAATTTTTGATGTTTTTTTTTTGCTTTTTTCCAACTCCTTGATTATGTTTAGAACATTGCAAAGAAGCATTTGATGGCTTTGGGTGGTTTCTGGTGGTTTAGTACCATGTGTACCTCTTTGGAGGGTACTGACATTTTGACCCTTTTTTTTTTCCCAACTCCGATTATGTAGAACATCAAAAGGAAGCATTTGATGCTTGGTGGTTTAGTGATCGATCCCAGCAAAGATCGGCCCGGTTTTTTAACCCTTATGATTATGTTTAAGCAAAAGGAAGCATTTGATTTGTGGTTTGGTGGTTTAGGTGATCAGACTCGTACCTTGAGGAGGCAGACCATTTTACCCTTTTTTTTTTGCCAACCTTATGATTATATTATTGCGGAAGCATGGCAAGTGGTGAGGTGACCTTTGATCCATTTTGCTTTTATGATCTAGTTGAAAATATGATTATGTGATTAGTTTGAAAAGGAAGTATTTGATTCTTGGTATCTGAGGATTTTTCCTTAATTTTGCCAACTCTTTATGATTATGTTTGCATTGCAAGGAAGCATTTGATGCTTGTGGTGGTGGTTTAGTGTATTTGACTCATCTTTGAGGGTACAGACTTTTTTGATCTTTTTTATAGTTTTTCCGCCAACTCCTTATGATTATGTATAGAGCATTATAATGGAAGCATTTGATGACAGTTTGTAGTTTCGGTGGTTTAGTGTACCAGTACCCTGTGTACCTCTTTGGAGGGTACAAACCTCTTTTGATCTTCTTTTTCAGTTTTTTTTGCCAACTCCTTATGATTATGTTTAGGGCATTGCAAAGGAAGCATTTGATGGCAGTTTGGGTAGTTTGGTTTAGTGCATCCGACTGTACCTTTGGAGGGTACAGACCTTTTTTGACCCTTTTTTACCATTTTTTTTGCCAACTCCTTATGATTATGTTTAGGGCATTGCAAAGGAAGCATTTGATGGCAGCTTGGGTGGTTTCTGGGTGGTTTAGTGCATCTGTACCCTGTGTACCTCTTTGGAGGGTACAGACCTCTTTTGATCTTCTTTTCCAATTTTTTTTTGCCAACTCCTTATGATTATGTTGGCATTACAAAGGAAGCATTTGATGGCGCTTTGGGTAATTTTGGGTTTAGTGCATCGACTGTGTACCTATTTGAGGGTGACTTTTTTGATCTTCTTTTCCGCTTTTGTGAACTCCTGATTATGTATGTGGGTACTGCAAACGGAAGCATTTACGGCGATCGGTGGTTTAGTGTATCTCAGACTCGGTACCTTTTTTGAGGGTACACTTTGATCTTTTTTTTTACAATTTTTCCGCCAACTCCTTAGATTATGTTTAGACATTGCAAAGGAAGCATTTGATGTCGCCTTGGGTGATTTCGGGTGGGTATTTTTCATCCATATTTTCTAACATATTTTGTATCTTTCGCTGTAAATGCAAATAATGACCCATATTTGGAGAAACTCGCACCAATCTCGTAATGAAACGGAGGCATATGTAATCAGATGACTATGCACATCAAATTGGTTTGTTCTAAGGACCATACTAGCTATTGGCCAAACTCAAAGAAATTAAATCAAAAGATTTTCTATGTGCAAAAGGGTCTAAGAAGTCCGCCACCTAAATAAATACAAAAATTCCGTAAGGTTGATACAAGAACTGGATGTCCAGCCATGATTAGATTCTCTGTTGATTTGGAGGGGAATTGGACGATTAAAAAACATACAGAAAGTCATAATCATTCTTTGGCAGAGCCTGCTGACCTACATCTTCTCAGATCACACAGATGCATTAGCGATGAAAAGGCGTCCGTGTTGAAGACAATGACAGAGGCTGGTATTAGAGCAACTGATTCGCCTATCTAACTAAAGAAGGTAGAATATCGGTTCACCAAAAGAGATGCTTTCAATTTTATTCGAAAGAGAAAAGATCGAGGATTGCAAATGGTGATGGTAATGCATTAATACAAATGGGAGAGGCAAGCATCGGATGGGATGTTTGCATGGGATGTGCAAGTTGATGAGTCGGATTGCTTAGTAAGTTTTTTTTTTTGTAATGGCATGTCCAGAATAGAATATGATTGTTTTGGGGACGTGATAATTTTTGATACAAGCTATCGACTCAATAAATATAATCTCGCTTTGTTCTCTTGTTGGAGTGAATCATCACCGGCAAAATGTATTATTTGGAGTAGCCTTTTATTAGAAGATATAATTGAGTCATTCTCACGGCTATTCCAAACTTTTCTTTCATTGATGAACGAATATCCTATAACAATATTCACCGATCAAGATCGCTAAGAGCCATTGAAATTGTATTGCCGCATACTCATCATAGGTTGTGCCAATGGCATATTTCAAAGAAAGCTCCTTCCAAGGTTCATTGCTTCAATAGTAATAAGATAGTACAAGGCCTATTTTATAAATGCATGAGTAAGTGTGACTCGTGAGGAAGAGTTTAAAGAGGCTTGGTATGCCATGCTAGAAGAAGGCAATTTGCATGATCATGCTTGTCCGAGCTTTATAAGATTAGATCCAAGTGGTCCATGATTCAAGGACTCATTCTGCATGGGCATCTTGTCAACGCAGCGTAGTGAGTCCACGAACAATGTATGCCATGGAATATCTAAACCAACAAGTTCGCCTGATTATTTCTTGGGGTTGGAAAAGGTTATGGAGACATGGCTTGGAATGAACATGATGAAGACTTCAAGTGTAGCTACCATCGATTGTTCCTTGTTAAGACACCCCAATTCTAAAACAAGTCGCTATGTTTTATACAAGAAAGGTTTACACTATGTTTGAAGAGGAATTTTGCATGGGGTTGGGGTCTATCACTAAGTCGATGACAAAGACCATGGAGTATTTGGTAAGAAACTTAGAGAATAAAAATGCATCCAAACATGTATTTCGATAGACTACCCTAGAAGTGACTTGTGCTTGCAAAAAATTTGAGATGATGGGATTACTTTGTGCCCATTGTATCAGAGTTCTTAGTCAGGAAGATGTGCGCATTCCGGACAAGTATCTTCTGATGCGATGGTCTACTAGAGCAAAGAGGGATATTTACAATGATAGTGCATACAGAAAATTAAGAGATGTGGCAAGCACAGATGGAAATGCTTCTGGCATTATTTTCCGAAACCACATAAGTCGATATGCATATCAAATAAGGCCGTAAGTACGTGGCAAGAGAGTCGAGGACTATATGCTTGGATCCCTAGAAAACTATATGATGATGTTGACTCCATAATAAGTGGAATTCTCCAACCGACAGCAAAGTTAGGAAGAAGAAGTTAACCACGAGATAAGGGAAAAGACATCTTAAAAGATCCGCAAGCAACGCCCAAAGTGTTTCCAACTCAAGGCTTAAGGGATATTGGGAAAGATCCAAGAAAGCCAAGAGTAATTTTCTACTTATATTATTTTTTGGTATTTTAAATATTCTTAATCTTCAAACCCTTCTACTTTTTTTGGTTGCGTAAACCAAACTACCCGATAATAATGAAGGTGCTTCCTCACAAGTTGCATCACCTTTCTCGCTATGCCAAAGTGTGAGGTATGCACATAATATCATATATCGATGCTGTAAGAATGCATTAACTAATACGATGTTCTACATGCAGGAATTTAACTCGAGCTCTACAATGAAACAATCGGCTGAAGGGTACACTCAGCTGATGATGGATATTATCTCAGGAAAACATTTTGATACATGACATTATCTAGTTTTGGTTGGTTCTGATAGCTAGGAGATTTTGACACTGCTGTGTTTGTAGCTCTTTAAGCAATAGTGAATGAGTTAATCCCCTACTGTGGAAATTGTAATCATTGGACAATATCAATAAATATGTACCAATAATAGATCAATTTTGCCTTTTGTTTACCAGTTTTTTATTGCCAACTCCTTATGATTATGTTTAGGGCATTATAATGGAAGCATTTGATGGCATTTTAGGGTGGTTTCTGGGTGGTTTAGTGCATCTGTACCCTGTGTACCTCTTTGGAGATATAAAACATTTTTGACCCTTTTTTCCCATTTTTTTTTGCCAACTCCATATGATTATGTTTAGAACATTGCATAAGAAGGATTTGATGGCATTTTGGGTGGTTTCTGGGTGGTTTAGTGCATTTGTACCCTGTGTACCTCTTTGGAGGGTACAGATCATTTTTGACCCTTTTTTTCTTTTTTTTTGGCCAACTCCTTATGATTATGTTTAGGACATTGCAAAGGAAGTATTTGATGTCAGCTTGGGTGATTAGGGGGTGGTTTAGTGATCTCAGACTGTACCTCTTTGAGGGTACACATTTTGACCCTTTTTCCTTTTTTTTTGCCAACTTATATGATTATGTTTAGAACATTGCATAGAAGCATTTGATGGCATTTTGGGTGGTTCTGGTGGTTTTATCCAGACTTGTACCTCTTTGAGGGTACAGACATTTTGACCCTTTTTTCCTTTTTTTGGCCAACTCCTTATGATTATTTAGGACATTACAGATAGAATCATTTGGGTATTGATTAGGTTTAGTGTGCACTCTGTACCTCTTTGAGGGTACTGCACCATTTTTGACCCTTTTTACCATTTTTTTGGCCAACTCCTTATGATTATGTTTAGAACATTGCATAGGAACCATTTGATGTCGGTGATTTCGGTTTAGTGCCTCATCTGTGTACCTCTTTGGAGGGTGCACCATTTTTGATTTTTTTCCTTTTTTTTGCCAACTCCATATGATTATGTTTAGAACATTGAAGCATTTGATGACATTTTAGGTGGTTTTGGGTGGTTTAGTGCATCTGACTGTGTACCTCTTTGGAGGAATGCACCATTTTGACCCTTTTCTCCTTTTTTTTTTGGCCAACTCCTTATGATTATGGTTTAGGACATTGCATAGGAATTATTTGATGTCAGCTTGGGTGATTAGGGGGTGGTTTAGTGCATCTGTACCCTGTGTACCTCTTTGGAGGGTACAAACCATTTTTGACCCTTTTTTACCATTTTTTTTGGCCAACTCCTTATGATTAGGTTTAGACAGCATGAAATCATTTGATGTCACTTGGGTGATTAGGGTGGTTTAGTGCATCTGACTGTGTACCTCTTTGGATGGTACCATTTTTTTGACCCTTTTTTCCCTTTTTTTTTGGCCAACTCCTTATGATTAGGTTTAGGACATTGCATAGGAATCATTTGATGTCAGCTTGGGTGATTAGGGGGTGGTTTAGTGCATCTGTATCCTGTGTACCTCTTTGGAGGGTACAGACCATTTTTGACCCTTTTTTTCCAACTCCATATGATTATGTTTAGAACATTGCATAGGAAGCATTTGATGGCATTTTGGGTGGTTTCTGGTTTTAGTTCATCTACTGTGTACCTCTTTGAGGGTAGAACCATTTTGACCCTTTTTCCTTTTTTTTTGGCCAACTCCTTATGATTAGGTTTAGACATTGCATAGGAATTATTTGATGTCGACTTGGGTGATTAGGGGTGGTTTAGTGCATGTACCTTGTACCTCTTTGAGGGTACACATTTTGACCCTTTTTTACCATTTTTTTGGCCAACTTATGATTAGGTTTAGGACATTGCAGGGAATCATTTGATGCCTTGGGTGATTAGGGTGGTTTAGTGCATCCAGACTGTACCTCTTTGGAGGGTACGACCATTTTGACTCTTTTTTTCCTTTTTTTTTGCCAACTCTATGATTATGTTTAGAATATGGAAGCATTTGATGGCATTTTGGGTGGTTTTGGGTGGTTTAGTTCATTTGTATCCTGTGTACCTCTTTGGAGGGTACAGACCATTTTTGACCCTTTTTCCCATTTTTTTTTGGCCAACTCCTTATGATTAGTTTAGGACATTGCAGGGAATCATTTGATGTCACTTGGGTGATTAGGGGTGGTGTACCAGATCCCTGTACCTCTTTGGAGGGTACAGACCATTTTTGACCCTTTTTTTTCCTTTTTTTGCCAACTCCATATGATTATGTTTAGTATAGGAAGCATTTGATGGCATTTTGGGTGGTTTCGGTGGTTTAGTTATCTCAGACTGTGTACCTCTTTGAGGTACACCATTTGACTTTTTTCCCTTTTTTGGCCAACTCCTTATGATTAGGTTTAGGACATTGCATAGGAATCATTTGATGTCAGCTTGGGTGATTTCAGGGGGTGGTTTAGTGCATCTGTACCTCTTTGAGGGTAGACCATTTTGACCCTTTTTTTCCTTTTTTTTTTTTTGCCAACTGATTATGTTTAGAACATTGCAAAGGAAGCATTTGATGTCAGTTTGGGTGATTTCTGGGTGGTTTAGTGTACTGTATGTACCTCTTTGAGGGTAGACCATTTTTGACCCTTTTTTTCTTTTTTTTTTGCCAACTCCTTATTATTATGATTAACATTGAAAGGAAGCATGATAGTTTGGGTGGTTTCGGGTGGTTTAGTGCATCTGCATCTGTACCTCTTCTGAGGGTAGCACCATTTTGACCTTTTTTTCCCATTTTTTTTGCCAACCCCTTATGATTATGTTTAGAACATTGCAAAGGAAGCATGATGGCGCTTTGGGTGGTTTTGGGTGTATCAGCATTACCTCTGAGGGGTGACCATTTTGATCTTTTTTTGCGCTTTTTTTCCAACTCCTTATGATTATGGGCATTGAAAGGAAGCATTTGATGGCGCTTGGTTTTGGGTGGGTATTTTGCATTTGTACCTGTACCTCTTTGAGACTGACCATTTTTGATTTTTTCCCATTTTTTTGCCAACTACATATGATTATGTTTAGAATACAAAGGAAGCATTTGACGCTTTGGGTGGTTTCTGGTGGTTTAGTGCATCAGACTCTGGTACCTCTTTTGGGTACGATGACCTTTTTTTTACAGTTTTTTTCCTCCAACTCCTTATGATTATGTATAGAGCATTGGAAGCATTTGATGGCGTTGATGGTTTTGGGTGGGTATTTTGCATTTGTACTGTACCTCTTTGAGGGTAGACCATTTTTTCCATTTTTTTTTGCCAACTACATATGATTATGTTTAAAACATTGCAAAGAAGCATTTGATGGCGCTTTGGGTGGTTTCGGTGGTTTAGTGCATCTGACCGGTAAATTTTGAGGGTACAAACCTCTTTTGATCTTTTTTCTTTTTTCCCAACTCCTTATGATTATGTATAGAGCATTATAAGCATTTGATGGCTTGGGTGATTTTGGGTGGGTATTTTGCATTTGTAGCTGGTACCTCTTTGATGATCATTTTTGACATTTTTTCACATGTTTTTTTGCCAACTCCTTATGATTATGTTTAGAACATTGCAAAGGAAGTATTTGATGGCAGTTTGGGTGGTTTCTGAGTGGTATTTTGCATATGTACCCTATGTATCTCTTTGGAGGGTACAAACCTCTTTTGATATTTTTTTTACAGTTTTTCCTGGCCAACTCCTTATGATTATGTATAGAGCATTATAATGGAAGCATTTGATGGCAGTTTGTGTGGTTTTGGATGGGTATTTTGCATTTGTACCCTGTGTACCTCTTTAGAGGGTACATACCTCTTTTAATCTTTTTTTCCAATTTTTTTTTGCCAACTCCTTATGATTATGTTTAGGCATTGAAAGGAAGCATTTGATGGCAGTGATTTCTGGGTGGTTTAGTGCATTCTGTACCTCTTTGGAGGGTACGCACCTCTTTTGATCTTTTTTACGCTTTTTTCCGGCCAACTTATGATTATGTATGAAGCATTATAATGGAAGCATTTGATGGCTTGGGTGATTTTGGGTGGGTATTTTGCATTTGTACCTATGTACCTCTTTGAGAGAACATTTTGACCATTTTTCCCATTTTTTTGCCAACTACATATGATTATGTTTAGAACATTGCAGGAAATAAGCATATGGGTTTCGGTGGTTTAGTGCATCCAGACTGTACCTCTTTGAGGGTACAGACCTTTTGATCTTTTTTTATAGTTTTCCAACTCCTTATGATTATGTATGAGAATTATAAAGCATTTGATGGCGGATTTGTTTTTTGATTGTATTTGTACATGTACCTGAGGGTACGACCATTTTGACCATTTTTTCCCATTTTTTTGCCAACTACATATGATTATATTTAGAATGCAAAGGAAGCATTTGATGGCTTTGGGTAGTTTCAGGTGGTTTAGTGACCAGACTGTGTACCTCGAGGGTAGACCTCTGATCTTTTTCAGTTTTCTTGCCAACTCCTTATGATTATGTATGAGAGCATTATAATGGAAGCATTTGATGGCGGTTTGGGTGGTTTGGTGGGTATTTTGTATTTGTACCCACATTTTGGAGGTGACCATTTTGACCATTTTTCCCATTTTTTTGCCAACTACATATGATTATGTTTAAAACATTGCAAAGGAAGCATTTGATGGCTGTTTGGGTGGTTTCGGGTGGTTTAGTACCAGTGTACCTCTTTGGAGGGTAGACCTCTTGATCTTTTTTTCGCTTTTTGCCAACTCCTTATGATTATGTATAGGCATTATAATGGAAGCATTTGATGGCGTTGTGTGGTTTTGGGTGGGTATTTTGCATTTGTACCAGGTACCTCTTTGGAGGATGGACCATTTTGACCATTTTTCCCATTTTTTTGCCAACTATATGATTATGTTTAGAATTACAAAGGAAGCATTTGATGGCGTTTGGGTGGTTTGGATGGTTTAGTGCATCAGTACCATGTACCTCTTTGGAGGGTAGACCTCTTTTGATCTTTTTTTTTTGGCCAACTCTTATGATTATGTATAGAGCAATGGAAGCATTTGATGGCGCTTTGGGTGGTTTTGGTGAGTATTTTATATTTGTACCTGTGTACCTCTTTGGAGGGTACACCATTTTGACCATTTTTCCCATTTTTTTTGCCAACTACATATGATTATGTTTAGAACATTCAAAGGAAGCATTTGATGGCGTTTGGGTGGTTTCGGGTGGTTTAGTGCATCTCAGACTCGTGTACCTCTTTGAGGAAACAGACCTCTTTTAATCTTTTTTTACGTTTTGCCAACTCCTTATGATTATGTAGAGCATTATAATGGAAGCATGGCGCTTTGGGTAGTTTTGGGTGGGTATTTTGTATTTGTACCCTGTGTACCTCTTTGGAAGGTACAGACCTTTTTTTGACCATTTTACTTGTCTTTTTGAAGTTAACCATGTCTGGGAAAAGGATAACTTTGAGGTGCAGCCTACCATGAGAGAAATGTGTTCGATAATATTAAAGACGCTTTCGATGAAGCCACGACATTTTAAAGAAGCTTCATCTCCATCAATTCATTAGACTGACGGCATCAAGCAAGACTTCGGTTGCCATTACATCGATCTGCCTTTGTCGGGACAAAAAGCAAGCTTTCACTGGTGGGCGACATTCCTTTCACCCTGATGAAGTTGCATTGATGATAGGGATGCCAAAGAGGGGAGAAGGTTGTATGGCGAAATCATGTCATTTCATCTGACTACAAGAGCTTGAGAATTGAGATGGCTTGCTGCAGACAGGTTGTATATATTTTCTCAAATCTATTTTTTGTATATCACAATGGGGTGGCATCGAATTGATTGCTTAGATGATATAGATAGATTTGCTGAGTACAAGCGATGCCATTTGGGACTTCCTAGTCTCCCAATTTGATGTTATTGCATCAAAGATTCAGACCCAGAGGGCAGCTGGCTACATGAGTGGATTTGTCACTCTCGATGGTATGTTTTATATCTCCATTAATGTGAAATATAATATCTTGAAGTTCTTGTTTAATATATTCATTGTAGATATGGGCCGAGCACATAAGCATCATAAGCGATCCAACCTGCAAAGCCACGTATGCTGCGATGGGCTAAAATAGAGTTCCCAAAAAATGCTTTCACTGGTTTGGGAGGACGCCAGGTGACATATAATAATATCACTTAGTTCAAATAAGAATGTATCCATTTATGTTGTATGTCTTCAAAATTTTTTATCCTTTTACCACGTGCGCCTTTCATTCGAGGACTTATTGGAAGGCAGAATTGGCTCCTTCATTCAGAGTCCTCTGCCCAACAATCTAGACATGTGGAACCCGATAGTAGTCCCATTTTAAGTCCACCATCAAGCCCCCACCGACTCTCCTATATCTCTCCTCGATATTCTCCCCCCCGGCTCTACCGCCCCACGAGACTTCATGGTGGAGAGGATGTTTGTGTTTGAAGGACTGAGAGACAAGATCGCCTTTCCATACGACAATGAGAGGTTGGATGGGCTTGATTTTGGCCGCTATCGAGGATGTTCTATCTGGGGTCCTACCACCCCAAATGTGGGGAGGTTCCAGGGTCACCACAGAGAAACTCTTCAGAGGCTACCACGAGCTTCCCTGGATGGTACCCAGGGAGACTACACGCAGGCCACCGAGGAGGGGAGGAAGCTCTTGTGGAGGCTACCACAAGAGATTCCATTGCGGAGTTGGATACTTCAAAAGGGGAAGCCCGCGTGGAATTGACCGTAGGAGAAGTTCTTGTGGAGGCCACCACTACACATGATGATCAAACCCAGTAATTGGCGATTGAGGTGTTAAAGCTCTACAGATAAGAAAGAGGAAAATTGTTACTTCCCCTTTCACACACACTTACAGGAAGTCTCGAGCAAGAACAAATGATGTGGTGGCCTCCAAAAGTAAGGTCAATAAAAGGACCCACAATAGGAAAATTGTTACTTCCCCTTTCAAATGACCAAGTTGACCTCGTTTGACCCAATTCAAGGCGATTGATCATCCTAGGGTGATTGACGATCATGACATGAGGTTTGGATGGGCTTGGTTCAATCCAATTTGAGTTGGATTAAAACTTGGTTCATATGGGTTCTTTAGGCCACTTTGGGTTAAGTGGACCTAAATGGGTCAATTAGATTGATTTTGGTTTGATTAAGGTTTAGTTGTATTTATATATGAGTCTAAGATTGAAATATAAATCCAACTGCAATCAATTTGGGATATGATAGGTTTTGGTTCATTTGAAATTTTCAAGTCAAAAGAGCTAAGTTAGGCTTGACTTGGGTTGATTTCAATTTAGCTTGATGATTATAGGTTTCATTTATATTTGAGTAGATGATTGAAAGAATGATTGATTCAAGAGAAAATCTATTAGTCTTGACTTGATTTGGATGGGTTTTGGCCAAGTTCAATGAATTAGCTTAAAGAGCTTGAATTGGGTTTTGATTTGATTTTGGACTTAGTTTTGGCTTTTTGAATTTATATTTTATTTATATTTATAAATATAAATGAAGATATAAATAAGTTATGAGAAAATCACTTGAGTTTGGAGTGATTTATAAGCAAATTTGACTAAGCTCACGGAGGTAGGTCAAAAGGGCTTAGAAAAAAATTGATTTAGTTTGATTTAGTTTTGATCATTGAAATGTGGGTTTCATTTATATTTGTGAATATAAATGAATATATGATTAATTTATAAAGAAATAAATTGATTTTGGGTTGAGATTTAGTTAAGCTCATGGAGGTAGGTCCATATGGCTTAGGAAAGGTCTTGGTTTGGTTTGATTTAGTTTGATTTAGTTTTGACCATGAGGTTTGTCTTTCATTTATATTTGTGAATATAGATGATGAAATAATTGATTTATAAAGAAGTCAATTGATTTTGATTTAGTTTAAATGGGATTTTGGCTAAGCTTATGAGAGTGGATCATAATGCTTAAGAAGGATTTGGGAGCTTGGATTTGATTTTGGGATTCAATCATTCGGAATTGAGTTTGGATTTAATTTTAATAAATGTTTGAGGGATTGAATTGATCTTGGAAAAAATCAATTGAATTTGGATTGATTTTAATTTGGCTAAGGTTAAGGCCATGGAGTTCAATCATAAGAAGGGTTTTGAGCTTGGATATTATCATGGGGTGATTATAAATTTTGGAAATTTGATTTTGAATTTGGAATTTGAGTTTGGCTGGTCTCTAAGTGTTCCAAGTCACTAGTTAAGTGTTCAATCACAAGTGAGGCTCTAAGTGTCTATAAGAGTCCTAGATTTATGATGAGGAGGTTGAAATCTCACTCCAAAAGTAAGGTCAATAAAAGGACCCACAATAGGTATGGTGTAACTAACAAGGCACATCGCACATATTGGCATTGATCGAGATGATCAACAACGTCTGAAGGATTAAAAGTACTAATGGAAATGATCTATACCTAAAGATGAGATGTAGATAAAATCATGATCTTAGTACAATGTAACTCATCTTATGTCAAGGGAATAAGAGAGGAAGGAGGGATCCATTGAGGGATTAGGTATATGAACCTTCTACTAGGAAAGTAGGTTTGAGTTATCTGCTCGTGATAAGGGTTTGAATTTGATCACATGATTTGGGGAAGGAAGATCCACTAGGGATTATAATTTATAATCTACTGGGGATGGGTGTTTGAACCTTTCACCAGGGAAGCAGGTTTAGGTTATGTGAGTTTGATTTCATGAAGGTATTCATTAGGGGATAAGAGTTTGGTTAGATTTGTTTGGGGTTGTATCCACTGGGAATAATAGTTTGATTTGATTTGCTTGATTTTTATGAATTGGCCCTCCACCGGGGAGGATAGTTTTGAATTGAGGGCATATCTACTAGGGCTAAGAAATGTGAACCTTCCACCAGGGAAGCAATAGACTATCCGCTAGGGATAATAGTATATGGGTTTAATTTCATGGATGCATCCACTAGGGATAGGGGTTGGTTTAATTTATGGACCATGGCAGTGTACGATGGATCCATTGAGAAGAGGCTATATTAGCCTTGATTTATCTTAGGTTTACAAATCTAAAGGGACAGTCTGCCTACCATAAGGTAGGACTATCCAACTTAAGGGTGACTATTGAGAGAGTACTATTAGGGACTTATCTTAACTCAAAAGTAGTCAAGATTAATTTCTTTTTAATTTAATGGACCCTGTCGGTGTGCAATGGATCTACCAAGAAGGAGCTATATCAGCCTCGGCCTATCTCAAATTTACAAATCCAAAGTGACAGTCTACTGGCCGTGGGGTAGAGCTAACCAACCTAAGGGGCGCCTTTCAGTGTGCAATGGATGTGTTTGGAAGAAAGCATGTAGACTTACATCTTTCAAAGTGGGGAACAACTGCTGGGGTGATTTATTAGTAGCACAATAAATCGAACCCGACCTAGAGCTGCCCGTCGATGTGCAACGGTCGTGCTAGAAAGAATGCGTAGTTGACTTACATCTTCCAAAGCAAGGATGACCGTCAGGGTGACTTGTTGGTGGCACAACAAGTAGAACCTGACCTAAGGGCGACTACATAAGAGTGTCACTGGGGAATTATCTCAACTCAAGAGTAGTCAGGCGATTCCTATTGGGAGTTTTACTGACACTGCCCTAAAGATAGGATGCATGATTGGGAAAAGGTACCACTGGGGGTGTCATCCTAATCCACAAGAAAATATATATTTTATTTATATGTTTATGTGAACTCTGTTGGTGTGCAAGGGACCACAATGAGAAGGGGCTATATCAGTCTTATCTTATCTTAGACTTACTGGACTAAGAGAGAATCTGCATATCCACAAGATAGATTCTCCAACCACAGGGGTGGCTACTAGGAAAGGGGGACTGTCCAATCTAAGAGTAACTGAGGTAGTGTCTAAATGAGATCACAAAAGACGTGATCCAAATAGAGTGCCCATAGGGGAGGTGCCGCTAGGGGAGCTATCCTGGACCATGTAAAAGAAAGCCTATAGGTGTACGGTGGCTAATTGTGGTATTTATTTTTTAGATGGGGACACTGCACAGATCTTAAAGGGTACTTATTGAAGTGATTGAGTACGACATTAAGGAATAATGCACTATCTCAAAAGATAGAAATCAACACCCTATAATGGACCTAATCACCTAATAATGACTCCTAAGGTATGATGGGCCTTCGAATGTACCAAAGATTTTTCCCCTGCTTTACATGAAAAAGTAAAGTAGAGTTTATTTTAAGCCGGGTCTGTTAAGTTCCTTATGGAGGCAAGGCCCGTAGTTAATTACATTCTAAGGAATGCGAATTTCTTAAGAATACTCTCGATTAAGTAGACAATTAAGGTCTCCAAAGATTTCAAGGCTAGACTATCAAAGGATTGGTTGTATTTGAAAAATCAATTGGGAAAGGTCAAGGCGAAGACTTATTTTGGAAGCCAAAGGGAATGAGTGAGAAATGCTCATGATACAAGGAAGCTTAGTGAGCATTCCAATCTATCCTATAGTTGGGCTTTATATATTTGAAAGTGAGCAAAATTATTTTGTAGAGTTGAATTTTATTAGATTGTTAGCGCTTATAATTCATCATCACAGAGTTGTGAAAAAGCCTAAGAGGTGAGAATTTATGCTTGTAGCCCAAAGAAAACAACAACCTGAAATCCTAAATCTAGGGAGCTTTAGAAGGAGTTAAAGCATGACATAAATCTAAGCGAAGATGGGTATAAGGTTTATCTCCACAAGAGAGAGTAAATCACCTGACTACTGGACTTATAACCACCTGGAGTGGTAGTTAGCTAACTCCTCCTACGCTTTAAATCCATATGGCTCGGTCATATAAAATTGCAAGATAGTTGGGCTGTTATTAATTTAGAAAAAGACCAAGTCTTTAAATCCACTCCCTAAGAGACTAGAGCATGAGTGGTATGAGCAATGATTTAATCTAATGCAAAACCTCTTCAAATTTCATTTCAATTTTAACACTTCATTTTGACAAAGGCTTTGAGATTTTCATGTCTAAATGCATGATGAAATAAGATTGTTGGCTAAATCAGTGAGAAAGGAGTATTTTCCACCATAAGGGATGCCCTCACAGGTCAACCATTCTCATATTATGCAAGGATGAAAATCCCCTATTTTCAAGAATGAAATAATATGATATGCATGTTGCGAAGCATTCAACAATTTAGCTATGGGGTTGTTAAATCTTTTAGCTATCTTAATTAATGCCTTGACTTTATGGTGAGATTATGAATTATTTAAATTTTTAGTTATAAGTTGTAGTTGGGTAGAAAATTTATTTTTTATTCTAATAGCCTAATCACATCTAGGTCATATAACAAGCACCAATCATAAAGAAATTATGAAAAGGCATGCTATTTCTATTGCACAAGCTAAACAAAATATCAAACAATTTTTATAACTAACACAGAGGAATAAAAGACCAGTGCAATTTGGTACAACCGTACAACCCGAAAAAAAAAGGGTAGCCGAGCTCTACCATTATATAACCCAGTAATATGAAAGAATAATTACAACTTACAAATGACAAATGCTATGGGGGTCTTCATTTCTTCATTCTTCATATCTTCACATGTCTTTCTTTATTCTTCTTTGAGTTGGTGGGCTTCAACTTCAAGGCATCGCATGGCCTCCCAAGATAAAGCCCTCTAGCCAATGCTCATCCTATACCCCATAGCATTTGATCCTAAGTCTTAATTATAAAATTACATTTAAATAGAAAGAAGTAAATCTAACTACACATGCGAAATAGAAGTTAGCTAAATATACATACAACCCAAGCAATTATATCATAATTTGAACTTAGCACCCCACACATGGGTAACAAGCCCACCTGTCCTAACTTGTATTATTCTCAAGGGTTTAAGCAACCTGTAAAAGAAAGCATTTATATTTATTTTTCAACATCCCCTTAAGCATAATCCCATGAGCATGATTAGCTAATCGACCTACCATCTAGTCTATGAAACATACACCCTAACATCCAATCTAAAATATTACATCACAAAACAAAATATACACCAAACATACACCGTCCTAACTTAAGACTAGAAGTGGTGACTTAGCTCTAATGTGTGTGTTAAGGCTTGTGTGGTATGTCTTACTAGGCATTAAGGTTAAGTTTTTCTAAGTGTGAAAGGAATTTAATTTAACTATAAAGGATGATTTCACTTCAAGTTGTTTAATTGATTTGAGAATTTTAATTTATATTTTATTTTATTTCATGTGACTTACACTTAGCAATTAAATATTGTAAAGAGAAGAAAAGAGGTTGCCCTCTTTCATCCCTACCTTAAGCCACTTTATATAGTATGTTAATTTGGTTTAGTTCTCTTTAGTGAATGGTCTATTATATATTTTAAATTAATCCTAAGTTTAAGTTCACCTTAAATGATTGCATTCAACATGATAGGCTTCATAAGATTAATTTGAGTGAACTACTAATACATGACATACATCACATTATTCATTTCCATCACATGTAACATGCATATGATTGAATCATAAGTATAACTATACATGCAATATATTTCTTTAAGCAGACTTTAAATGAAAGATGCATATGTGTATTTTGTAAGAAAAAAGGATTTTCACTCATCAGCTAAATGCACATTGAAGTGTATAAAAGTTTTAAGCAAGTACTTCACCATTGTTAACTAGTGTAGTCAGGTAAAGACCTCTTTGGGGCAACTTAAAGCCTCGTGTCCCCAAAATGTCCGTGACTACATATACCCACTATTCTTGAATACACATGAATGTACAAATGACTACAAGAATGAAAAATCATGCAAAAGTTGTATTTCTTAGAATTGAATTATTTATACATATGAGCTAAAGTTGAAAAGGAGATTTTCATTTACTATCTAGATGCACATACAAGTGTATAAAATTTTAAGAAGATATTTCACCATTATTAAACCAGGAGACTGAGGTAAAGACCTCATTGGGGCTACTTAAAGCCTTGCATCCCTGGAATGTCCAGACTAGATATACCCACAATTCTTGAATACACATGAATGTACAAGTGACAACAAGAATGGAAAATTATTCAAAAGTTGTATTTCTTTCAATTGAATTATTTATACATGTGAGCTAAAGTTTTATCTAAATTTTAACATATGAATACATTGGAATGAATTCAAACAAATGTTGTGTTCTTTTCAAATGGGCTATACACTTATTAACATTCAAACTTTATGTAAATCCATATAGATTAAAGAAAGAAAACTCCATATCACATGTTCTAAGCCATAGACACATGCAAGCTTATAGATATTTATAACTATTTTCACTCCAAATATTATAGTTGACTTATAAACTTTTGAAAATAACTTTGATTTAATAGTGATGATAGCCACACATATTTATAGGGTAATCAACACATGCAAGCTTGACATAAAAGAAATTCATTTAAATTTAAACATTTTGAAAACATGAATGCATGAAACCACATGACACGCATCATTTAATATGATTAGAAAGGAATAATAAGACATAAAATATATGTTTCATTCAATCAAACTATTTCTTAAGGACAATCATATCAAATAAAAGCATTTAAAGAAAACCAAATCTTATTAATGCCATCTTTCATTTTTATGTTTTGATTTGATTTAATACAATGAGGGAAAGTTTGCTGATCCGAATCCATTCCCATGTTTGTGATTTAATTTACTTTAATGAAAAGGTAATTAGGAGAATTTTATGAGTTAATTAAGTCATCTTTATGCTTTAAGTATATTAATGAACCCTTACCTATATCACCTTAACATAACTAATCAAATAATTATGAGATAACATGAAATGCATAAAATTAAATTGCAATGATCCTAAGAAATAAAAGGGCTTAATGTAATTTGGCTCATAATTAATGATTAGTTAAATTAAGAGATTTAATTAAGTATACTTATAATTTTCCCACACATGTGAGCTAACCATAATTTTCTTAAATGACTTTAAGCTATTGAACACCTAAAGACATGCCTCTCAATTAATTAATTAGGATTTGATGTGTTTCAGATTTTAATTAGATTGATGAAATCTTTAATTAGTTAATCATTCAATTAATTACTTGAATTAATTAATTAATTATCCAAATGAACTAGACTTAGGAAAAAGATTAAGGAAATGTTCCCATTTTTTTAGCTCTTTGATGTTAATTAGGATGTTTTAGAATCATCTTTATCAATTTTTATAATTTTTAAAAATTTAATTAATTTATTTTTCTAAAATAGGTATTCTGAACTTTAAAATTTAATATTTCCTAATCCAAAAGTAATTTTGACTTGAAGTTTTTATGCTAGGTAGATTTTAAGCTCAATTTCAATCTTTGAAAATTTCAACTTAATCTGATTTATATGTTTATAGTAATTGATGAAATTTGATTTTCACTAAAACTCAAATTAAACTCACAATATCCAACAACATTTGGGGATTTTAGGTTTTCTTGATTCCTCTTAGAAAGGAGAATCCAACGAGCTCTTGTTTACAATTTTTCATTGAGTATTTTATTTTCATATGAATTTTTAAAGTTTCAAGTGAAGTTATTAATTTTTAAAAGCCGAAAATCCAAAATTTTCTACTTAACTCGTGAGGCCGCGACGACAATGATGTGGCGACATCATGGTTGACCATGGTGTCCGAATGAGAAATTACTTTTTGTGTGGATCACATCAGATGGTTTGATTGCAGATCGGATGGTCTAGATTGATTCACGCGATCCATGGGCTGAAACTGGGCAGATCTGGCATGAAATCATAGCTGTTTGTCTCTATTAACAGAGGATCAGATGGCTATTGCTCTTCTTCTTTGAAATCGGTGAACTAAAGCTAAAAAAAAGTAAAACTGACTAAAAAAAGGGGTTTTGGGCTCAATTTTTCGGTGATCTTTGCTAGAAAACACCCCAAAATGCATGGGGATCACATAAAATGAAGAATACATGGGAAATCTATAGGAAAAAAAAATCCAAAAATTGAGCACACATTGAACCAAACAAAAGCTCGTAAGGTCGGCTAATATTTTTGAAAATTACCTCACCGGGGATGATTTCTAGTGGCGGTGTTGATCCGAGCACACTCTTGGATGAAAGAAGAAGCTTTGGGATGAGTTTAGGCTCTTACTTTCTTTTGGAATGATGTATCCACCTAAAGTCATCGCTTCCTCGTCAGAATTTGCTTGATTTTTGGGGGCTTTAGCTCAAAGAAAGTAGGGGGATGAATGCTAGTTGCTTGGAGAGCTCTTAAAGACTGAAATGAGGGCAGAATGAGAAGTTCTCCAACCTCTATGCCCTTGCGCACAATAAAAATCACCTTTCATGGTGATTTTTTGGCTCTTAGTGGGTGTGCTATGGCTTGAGGTGATTGGGAATGGCAGGGAATCATCATAAGCAGGTTAATTTGGTTGGCCAAGAGAGATTAATGGGTGTCATATCAAGAGGAAGTGGAAGTCCTTGATGCCAAGTGTTCCAATGGGGGAAGTGAGGTGAATTCAGCTCCCCATGAGTTATGGTTGACCCAAACACCCCTTGGGTTAGGTTGGTCAGTGTCTTTGGAGCCTAGGTGGACCAATGGATGAGTGCCAAGTGGCCAAGGAAGAGAAATGATCATTTACATGGATGTTTTATCTTATGTGACACCCTTGGAGTTCATTTGGTTCAATTTAGCTCAATTTGACTCATTTTGGGTCAAATTGGGTCAAAATGGGTTAGGTTGATCAATTGGTTAAATTGGGTCAAACCAAGGGTTAGGTCAAGTTCATATGACCATTTGGAGAGGATTGTATGCTTTGGTTTGATTTGATTTAGATATAATTTGGGTTTAGTCTAATTTGACCCTTTATGTCAATTTGGGCTAAGTGGGTCAATTGGATTCAATCGACCAAATTGGACTAGGTTTTGTTCAATTGAAGGTCAAGGCATGTTTAAATGTTGATTTTAGGTTGATTTGAATCATTGGTTTCAATGGATTTGGCTTAGGTTGCAATTTGGCTACTTTAAGTTCATATAAGTTAAAGGGTTGACTTGGTCAATGGGCTAGGTTGACTTGGTTTGACCTAATTTATATCAATTGATCATCCTAGGGTGATCAAAAATCATGAAATAAAGTTTGGATTGGCTTAATTAACTTTGATTTATATTGAATTGGATTTTGGTTCATGTAGGTCAAATTGGCCACTTTGGATCAAGTGAACCAATTGGATTTAGTTGGCTTTATTTTAGATTGAGTTTGATTTAGTTGAGTTTATATATGAATTTGGGATTGATATATAAATTCAATTATAATTGGTTTGGAATTAAATGAGTTTTGGTTCATTTGGAAATTTCAAGTCAAATGGGCTAAGTTGGGTTTGACTTGGGTTGATTTTGGTTTGGCTTGATGATTGTAAATTCTATTTATATTTGGATAGATGATTGAAGGAATGATTGATTCAAGAGAAAATCTATTGATTTTGACTTGATTTGGATGTGTTTTGGTTAAGTCCAAAAATCAACTTAAAGGGTATAAATCGGGTTTTGATTTTATTTTAGGTTTGGTTTTGGCTATTTAAATTTATATTTCATTTATATTTGGGAATATAAATGAAGGTATAAATGGCTTATGAGAAAATCACTTGAGTTTGGAGTGATTTGGAAGTTAATTTGACTAAGCTCATGGAGGTAGGTCAAAGGGCTTAGAAGGAAATCGATTTAGTTTGATTTGGTTTTGATCATTGGAATGTGGGTTTCATTATATTTGTGAATATAAATGAATAAATAATTGATTTATAAAGAAGTCAATTAGTTTTGGGTTGATTTGCTTAAGCTCAAGGAGGTAGGTCCACATGGCTTAAGAAGAGCTTTGGTTGGATTTGGATTTTGTTTGATTTAGTTTTGAACATGGGGGTTTATATTTCATTTATATTTGTGAATATAAATGAAGAAATGATTGATTCATGAAGAGATAAATTGATTTTGATTTGGTTTAAAGGGGACTTTGGCTAAGCTTATGAGAGTGGATCATAAGGCTTAGGAAGGATTTGAGAGTTGGATTTGATTTTGGGTTCTAATCATTTGGAATTGAGTTTGGACTTAATTTTAATAAATGATTGAGGGATTGAATTGATCTTAGAGAAAATCAATCGAATTTGAATTGATTTGAATTTGGCTAGGGCTAAGGCCATGGAGTTCAATCATAAGGCTTATGAAAGAGCTTTGAGCTTGGATTTGATTATGGGTTTCAATCATTTGATTTGAAATTTTGATTTGGATTTGGTATTTGAATTGAATTTGAGGTTTGGTTTGAGAAGGTGAACATAGGTTGGGTTAAGGCCACAGGATGTGCAAGTCTCCCTAAATCCCTAAGGCATGACCAACCCCTATGGCTAACCCTTCTAAGTCTTTAGGCTTAGGTTATGTGTTCACCTAATCATTTGAAGTGTCTTAAGACTAAGGAGATCTTAATGTCTAGAAGGGTCCTAGATCTATGAAGAGGAGGTTGAGAACTCACTCCAAAAGTGAGGTCAACAAAAGGACCCCCAATAGGTGTGGTGTAATTGACAATGCACACTGCACATATTGGCCTTGATCGAGATGATCAATAATGTCCAAAGGATTGCAAGTGCTAATGGAAATGATCTATACCTAAATCTGAAAGGTAGATAGAATCACTATCTTAGTGCAATGCAACTCTCTTTATGCCAAGGGCATAAGAGAGCTAGAAGGAATACGCTGGGGATAGGGGTGTGTACGATCCGGTTTCGAGCCAAACTATAGTCGACTCGAAATAAAAATTTTGGCTCAAAATCGAGTCGTGGCTCGAAGATTTCAATTTTGAGCTAAGTCGGATCGATTCTAGATCAAGTTCGACCGACGAAGTGAAACAAGCCATGAAATCCAAACGAAGGCCAAATCCAAACGAGCTGGCTCGATTGGCTCGAAAATTAATTTCAATTTAGGATTCATAAATTTTTTGAATATGTAAATAATATAATGTAAACATACAACAACTACAAGCTATACAGTTGAGTTGAAAAATAAAATTTTCAATGACATTATAATTTCACATTACAACTAAATAGTTCTTATAAATACAAATTTTGTGCAACTCTCACTAATATTATACATGCGATATTTCATATTTGACCACCTAACAATAAAAAAAGTCTATAAAATGATGCAATTGACATAACATTTAAAATAAATAAAAATAACAAAAAATATTAAATTGTCTTTTATTTGTGGGACTCAGTCGAGAAAATAATATCCATCTTCAAGCATTAACAAATAGAATTAGCGTAAATTTATAATTTGTATATTTCACTTAAATAATTGTATGCTCCAACCTCCGTTGCCAAGCCAAAGCTATCCATTAGGGCCTAAAGATAGAGAAACAAATCTCTAAAAAAATTACAAACCTCACAAATCGAAACATCATGTATTAATAGAGTAGACTCGTAATAAAGGCTCTAGTTGTCTCACCATCCAATGAGAGGCTTGAGAGCCACCAATAATGAAGCAAAAAATAATTGAGTTAGCCCAAATTACAAATATATTCTCTTCTCATCATTGTCCAAAATTAGAAAATCAAAAATTCTCCATGATATCCCCACTTTAGTCTTTAGGTCGACCATGGGTTCATAACTAGAAGTATATAACCCAAAATGAAAACCTGTGAGAAATAGAATAGATAGGAAAAAAATTAGTGAGAAATAGGTTTTTATGAAATAATGGAGAATCAAAAAAAGTAAATTATAGTAAAACAAGACTTCTCATCATTGTCCAAATAGCCAGATTGCAATTCTCTATTGGTGAAAGAATGGAGAACCAAAACCAAAATAAAAAAGAAAAGTAATAGATTTTTGTGCCCTCAAAACACTAAGATGATTGGTTAATTTTTAGAGTGATATTAAACAAATTTTTTTGACTAAGAGTGATAAACTAATTGAGCAAAACAAGACTTCAGATATAACAATCATCAAAATAGCATCTATGATCTAACAAAGTCGAAAAGCCTTCCATAGTTCCATAATCTCTTAACTTTAGACTTATTGATAAAACAATATAATGTCATTCAAAGCAATAATATTATATGACTTCAGATATAATAATTCATATTTTCAAATTCTAACATAGCATGCATCAGTAGATAAAATGTAGTAAGAATGTATAATCAAGCAATATATGTTTATAAAGCAAAACCAAAATTTAAAATTTAGATAAAAACTTAAATGATAGTATCAAGAATGTCACTCCAAATGATTAAATGGTCTCAAATTTAAATCATTGACCAAATCATTCCACTAGAAATATAAAAAATCACTAAAGCCTCCATTAGGCCATCTCAGTTTAATTTTATCATTGGGCATCATATCGCCATTCGCCACTAACATAAAATATTAAAGCGCAGAAGCAGAAAATATATAATAAAATGCTACATAGCCCATAATATATGTCATAAACTCTCTCATAAGTACATAACATAACCAAACTACTTAAGTAGAAGCTATTTCACCTACACTCTCATTCAGAGTTGTTGCATTATCATCAATAGGATGACTTGAAGAATTATTAGATTTACTTTGAGAAGGACTTGTCATTGTGTCTATAAGAAATTACATCACCAATTCAAATAAAATCTCAAGATATCAATAGATTAAACATACACATAATTTATTGCAAGATAGAATATACCAATGATGCAAAATAGAAATTTAAGAGTGTACGTGCTTAAAATAGTCAAACTCGCTAACATTGTACATGAGTTAAGAGATAAAGGGAAGCAAGCTCTCTATAGAAAATGCTTGATAGCTAGAAATGATCAAATGCCCATCAATCTCCTAGATCGAGGATGAAAACTTCATAAAAGATTCATTAATTTGATGCATTCTTCCCAAATCACATATATTTGATGCATTCTTCCCAAGTCATTCAATACTCAAAATCATTTTTAAATAATTTAAAAACATTCCTGTCGATCACATCGTCACCACTACCGAATGCTCAATGCATTCTTAAATCAAAATACAAATGTAATAAAATGTAAACTTTTTTTTTTTGAAAAAAAGGTAATCTCAAAAGGGTCCCAAAACATAATTATGGCAGCAAATGCAAGCATTATAGCTTTTAGAAAATGCTTTTCATGGGAAAGACAACTGTTTCTATTATGCATAGTAAAATCCCAATATTACAATCATCATAACACAGTAACTAAACTCCCAATAGGCAATAGGCAATATCCTCATAATTGAAGCTACATGACAACAATAATTACTGCAAGTGTTTCAACACAAAACTAAACCATCAACTTTGCCAGATAGGTAGAATGACATAATATCCGATATGAACATGTTTCAATAAAATGACCGCCATATTCAAATGTATTGTTTAACTTAAAACCATCAAACAAATGAAACTTCTGTCACATCAAACAAATGAAACTCACTTTAAGCCAATTGCAAACATCAATCATCTCCTTAGGGATAGTGTAATGGGCATAGAAATTAACACATTAAAATAATTTCTCACTGCACATAGCACATTAAAACAATTTCTCACACATAACACATTAAAATAATTTCACCGCATTACACAACTATAGAAGTGTGAAATGTTCAAGTCAAAACCCGTAAGGCTGGCTAACCTCTTGGCTCTAACATGCAGGTAAAAAAAATATAACTTCATCCGCAAGGATCGCAAGTCGCAACCACAAAAAAATAGAGATACACATGCATGACAGCATGAAGCAGCATAACAAACCATCCTGAGAAGTTGAGCTTGGTCCCTTGGACACTTAGTTAGGTAATAAAAATAAAAGCAACTTAACAAAATCTCTGAACTCAAACAATTGAAGAACAAAAACTTCCTCAGTAGGCTAACCTCAAATAATGGAATAACGAAAATAATTGAAAGAACCAAAATCTCATAGCCATAGGCTCATAGTCATAGGCTCATAGCATGAAATACTTACAGAATCAGGAAATGAAACAAGTAGGTAGTTCGAGCAAAGAAGCAAACCGAAAATGCATGTGATTGAACAACAAGCTAGTCAAACGAAGATAATAGTGACAAAGAAACACCTCAACCAATAGAGATCAAAATCAAAGTCACGATCGATGATATCGGAGTGACACCGCCGGCTTTAAAAAAATTAGGCATGAGCACGCAGAAGCCAAGAAGAACAAGAAGAGAAGAAGGGCCGTAGAGTCGAGAGTCGAGTCTTCCACTCGAGTGTCGAGGACTCGGTGCGACATATTAGAGAAAAAGTAAATTCATCTCCCCCATTGATTTAATGATTCCCTTGATCAGACGACAACTTGCATTTGGGTAATTATAACGGGTTTTATAGATGGGCGGCCCGGGCCAACGGCCCAATTATTTTGATCCGATCGTGAGTCCTAACTGAGCGCAATTAACGACTTGAAATAATTTGAGCCAAATGCTCAAAGTTGGCGCTTTTCTTCGACTGATGAGCCCAAATTGAAATGAATTTCGAGCAGCCATGATCTTCTGCAAATTTCTATTTGGGGATTGAGTAATGAACCTTCCACTAGGGAAGCAAGTTCAAGCTATCCACTGGAGATATGAATTTGAATTTGATTATGAATATGATTTGAGGAAAGAAGATCCACTGAAGATAAGAATCTATAATCCACTGGGGATCAAAATTGAATTAATTTGGATATGTTCTGTCTTAATTGATGTGGAGGCATATCCACTAAGGATATGGACTTGAATCCGCTAGGGATTGGAAATGTGAACCTTCCACTAGGGAAATAGGTTCGAATTGGGATAAGAATTTAATTTCAAATATGATTTGTTTGGGGGTGTATCTGCTAGGGATAAAAGTATGGTTTGATTTCTTTGATTTAAACCCACTAGGGAGGTTGGTTTAATTTAATTACCTGGGAGAATGGTTCGGATTGAGGCATATCCAATCGGGCATGTACACTTGATTAGTTTATTTGATTTAGATTTGGCTCCACTAGAGGCTAATTTGATTTGAGCCTCATTGAGAGAAGTTTAGTTTGCTTGATATATTTGATTTGACCCACTAGGTTAGTTTTGAATTTGATTATGGACTATGATGTGATTCGCATCAAGAAGGAGCCATAGAGGCCTTGGACTATCTTAGATTTATAAGTCCAAAGGTTTAGTCCACCTTCCATCGGGTAGGGCTATCCAACCTAAAGTTTGCCTTTCGGTGTGCGACATCTATGCTAGGAAGAAAGCGTACCAGACTTATATATTCTAAAGCAAAGAAAAGCCGCTGGGATGATCTATTGGATGCACAACAAATCAAACTTGACCTAAGGCGACTATTGAGAGAGTGCCATTGGGATCTTACTTCAAGAAGAGCAACAACAACAACAACACTAAGAAGTAATCCCACTAGGTGGCTACATGAATCCTTCATTCCAGGTTATTTTGTGTCAAATTCTCATTTAATTCAAGTATACTAAGATCATTTTATACATCTTAACTAAGTCTTAGGTCTACTTACCTTTCTTAACATGAAATCTAATGCATCTATTAATGATGATGACACTTTATGTGGCCAAACCATCAGGTGACTCTCTAATCTTATCTACCAGAGCTACTCCAACTTTTCCTTAACATACCATTTTGCATTCTATCTCTAAGAGTAAAGCCACTCATTCACCTAAGCATCCTCATCTCATGAGTGGCTTTACTCTAGAGATAGAATGCAAAATGAGTATGTTCAAAAAAGTTGAGTAGCTCTAGTGGTGATAAGATTGTGAGAGTCACCTGATGGTTTTGGCCACATAAAGCATTCTATGACCATTAGAGAGTAGATGCATTAGATTTACCTAAGCAAGAAAGGTAGAGGTAGACCTAAAAAGACTTGGTTAAGATGTATAAAAAATGATCTTAGTATACTTAAATTAAATGAGAATTTGACACATAGTAGGACAAAATGGAGACCAATGATTCATGTAGCTAACCCAACCTAGTGGGATTAAGGCTTGTTGTTGCTGTTGTTGCTCTTCAGTTGAAGTAAGATCCCCAATGGTTTGATTTGATTTGGTGTGTTATGTTGTGGACCCTATTGGTGTGCGGTGAACCCGCTGAGAAGGGGATATGTCAGCCTTGACCTATCTCAGATTTACAAGTCCAAAGGGGTAGTCTACCAGCCACAAGATAGGACTATCCAACATAAGAGTTGCCTTTTAGTGTGCAACAACCGTGCTAGGAAGAAAGCATAGCAGACTTACATCTTCCAAAGCAGGGATCAGTCGCTGGGGTGATCTGTTGGATGCACAATAAATTGAACCCGACCTAGGGCGACTACCGAATGAATGCCATTGGGGAATTATGTCAGCTCAAAAGTAGTCAAGATTAATTTCTTTTACTGTTATGTGATAAATCGTGCAGCGATGGACCGCTGAGAAGGGGCTATGTCAGTCTGGGCCTATCTCAAATTTACCGATCTAAAGGGGGGTAGTCTACTAGCCGAAGGGTAGGACTATCTAATCTAAGGGGTGCCTTTCAAGTGTGCAATGGCCATGCTAGGAAGAAAGCGTAGTAGACTTATATCTTCTTGTGCAAGGATCAGCCACTGGGGTGACCCATTGATGTACAACAGATCAAACTTGACCTAGAGCTGCCCATCGGTGTGCAACGATCATGCTGGAAAGAATGTGTAGCAGACTTACATCTTTCAAAGTAAGGATGACCGCTGGGGTAACCTGTTGGTGGCACAATAAGTTGAAACTAACCTAAGAGTGACTACTGAGAGAGTGCTGCTAGGGACTTATCTCAACTCAAGAGTAGTCAGACAATTCCTATAGAGAGTTTTGCTGACACCGCCTCAAGATAAGATGCTTGTTTGGGAAAGGTGCCACTAGGGGCATTCATTCTTGATCCACAAGCAAATATATATGTTATTTGTTTATTATTGTGGACCTTATTGGTGTGCGAAGGACCACACTAAGAAGGTGCTATGTCGGCCTTGACCTATCTCAGATTTACTGGACCAAGGGAGAATCTGCGCATCCATAAAACATAATCTCTAACCACAGGGTTGGTTACTAGGAAAGGGGGATTGTCAAATCAAAAATTAACTCGAGTAGTGTCTAAATAGGGTCGCAAAGGACGTGATTCAAATAGAGTGTCCACATGAGAGGTGCCACTAGGAGCGTTATCCTAGACCCCGTAAATAAGAAAGCCTGTAGGTGTACGGTGGCCAACTTAAGGAGAAAGCGTACCAGACTTACATCTACCATAAGTGGTGTATCCACTGGGTGGGTCTTTATCAGCATAGCGAACACCAACCAACCTAAGGTGCTCTTCGGTGTGCAACAATCAGTCTAGAAAGAAGACGTGTAGGCTTACATCTCCTTAAAGCGGCCTGTCTTCGGCTTGACATGTGCTATCCGACATAGGGCTGCCCAATGGTGTGCAACGACTGTACTTAAGAAGAAAGCATAATAGACTTACATCTTCCAAAAGAGGGATCAACCACTGGGGTGTTCCATTGATGGCATAACATATAAACCCGACCTAAGGGCGACTACTAAGTAAGGAGTCACAAAGAAGGACTGGACCCAGATTTGAAGTAGTCAAGAGGAAAGGAGTCACTAGGGCACTGTTGACATCACTTTTAGAGTGACACTTCCATTTTCTCATCATAGATTTAGGACTCTTATAGTCACTAAGAGCTCCTTAGTCTTAAGACATTTCTAGTGATTAGGTGAACACTTAACCTAAGCCTAGAGACTTAGAAGGGTTAGCCATAGGAATAGGTTATGCCTTAGGGACTTAGGGAGACTTGCCTACCCTATAGCCTACTAATCCATGCTTAATTCATACTAAATACAAACCACATTTCCAAGACTCATAATCAATCCCATAATCAAATTCAAGCTCAAAAGTTTTTCATGAACCTCTAAAAACCCCTTCTAAGCCCTTTGATTTCATCTTATAGACTTAGCTTAAACCAAATTCAAATCAATCCCAATTCATTTGATTTTCTCAAATATCAACTCAATCTCTCAATCAACTATCAAATTCTAATTCAAATCCAACTTCAAATAATTCAATCCCAAAATCAAATCCAAGTACTAAAATTCCTTCCTAAGCCTTATGACCCATTCTCATCAGCTTAGACAAATCTTCACCTAAGCTATCCAAACTTGATTGATTCCTTTATAAATCAATTATTCCTTCATTTATATTCACAAATATAAATGAAATTTATTCCTAGATGATCAAAACTAAATTAAACTAAATCAAACCAAGCCAAGACTTTTTTTAAGCCATATAGACCTACCTCAATAATCTTAACCCAAATCAACCCAAAATCAAGTAGTTTCTTTATAAATCAATTATTCTTTCATTTATATTTATAAATATAAATGAAACTCACCTTCCAATAACAAAAAATAAATCAAACTAAATTGATTTTCTTCTTAGCTCTTTTGACCTACATCCATAAGCTTGGTCAAATTTGCTTTTAAATCACTCTAAACTCAAGTGATTTTCTCATGAATCATTTATATGTTCATTTATATTCTCAAATATAAATGAAATATAAATTTAAATAGCCAAAAATAAATCCAAAATCAACTTAAACTAAGTCAAAACTAATGGATTTTCTCTTTAATCAATCATTCCTTCAATCATTTATCAAAATTTAAATGAAACCTACAATCATCAAACCAAACTCAAGTCAACCTAAATCAAGCCCAAGTTATCCCTTGTAGCTTGATAACTTTAAATGAGATAAAATCCATTGGAGTCTAAATTGATTGCAGTTGAATTAATATTTTAATCCTAGACTCGTATATAAGTTCAGCCAAACTTGAATCAAGCCAAAACCAAGCCAATTGACTCATTTAGGTTCACTTGACCCAAAGTGGCCTAAAGGACCTTTTTGAGCCAAGTTTTAATCCAACCCAAATTGGATTGAACCAAGCCCATCCAAGCCTCATATCATGATCAACAATGACCCTAGCATGATCAATTTCCTTGAATTGGGTCAATCCAAGTCAACTTGATTCTTTGACCAAGTCAGCTGTTAGCCAAATGAAACCTAAACTAGCCAAAACCCTCCATACACCAAATTGAATGAAACCATTGATTCACACCATCTCATGGTCAATGATTGAACATGACTTGACCCTCAATTGAGCAAAATCAAGTCTAATTGGCCATTTGACCCAAGTTGACCCAAATTGGCCTAAAAGGTCAAAATGGGTCAAATCATAATCAAACCCAAATTGATTATAATTAATGGCTTAAATTCATTCCAAATTGATTATTGAACTTGACCAAAGCCATAATTGAGCCTAATTTGACCAATTGGTCAACTTGACCCAACCTAGCACAAATTGACCTAAAGGGTCAAGTTGGCCAACTTGAACCAACATCTAACCCAACCCAATTTGGTCCATTTGGTCAAATTGGTCAACTTAGCCCATTTGACTTATATGAATCCAAATGAGCCAAAATCAAACCTAGGACAAATTAATTGAAACCAATTGAACCAAAATACTTCAAATCATCATTTGAACCTAACCCTAGCCTTGGTTTGACCCAATTTGACCAATTGGTCAACCTAACTCAACATGACCTAATATGAACCCATTTGACCAAATGAAGCCAAAACCCATGAAACCAACCCATGACCCATTGGAGGCTGACCAAACCTGACCAAAACACATCTTGGGTCAACATAAAATCAGCCCAAACCCATTTGGAGCCAAGTCCAATGCAAATCCTCCATGGATCCCCTCCCCCATGTGGGATTTTTCCAAAAATGGCTAAGTCCACTATTCATTTCACCTTGGTAGTCCTCACTCTTCCAAATGAGGGATCCCTAAACTTCCTGTCCCTACTATACAAGGGTAGGACTTGCCATGGACCAAGGAGGTGAGAACTCACCTCCCCTTAAACCAACACCCAAAGGATCAAGAGAAGGGAGATCTTCATATTAAGCATGGAGCCTCCTGCCATGGCTTCTCCTAATCCATACGAGCCACGTGGTCTTGAGTACGACCACTCCGGCGCTTTGACGATGGTTGGCAGACTGAAAAATGGGAAGCCATCCCATCCATCCACCTCAACAAGCCCAGGGTTATACCCCCTCAATTCACATGGGAAATGCATCAATTTGAATCGTGAGAGCTTCCCAGCACAAATTTGAACCTCCTTGTAATCCCGAGAGCCATCTCGAGCTCCCCTCTTTAAACATTTCTCCTATGTGTGCGAAATCAAAATAAGGCACTCCAATCCTGATTCTAACTCCCTCATTTCTCAACCAAAACCAAATTACTCTTACACACACATTCGACGCATACCGTCAATGCCACCCAAGTTGTTTCCCAAGCTCCAAGCCACCGGAGGAGATACTTGGATCACTACCAAGCTCCAAAGTGATGGAAGTTGATCGACCGATTGAACCAAGGGGAATTTGATTGATTGCTTCTTAGCAGGGTATCGTCTCTACTAGACAAAGCTACCTCCATTGATCCCACCATCGATCTTGAGCTCCAATGATGTAATTCCTCAAAACCATAGAAATAGCAAATTTTGGTTGGAGCTTTTCAAAGGAAATTTGCATGTGAGCCCATCCTAATCGTTGAATCCTTGTGGATCCCTCACACAAAGGTGTGGGTTAATTTTGGAGTGAATCCAAGCTCGGGTTTGCTCGAATTGATCGATCCATGGCGGATGACTTCCGTCATTCGTCGCTCACAGAAAGGAGGATCATGGGCCGTCCGTTCCATGTGATTGCGGATATGATCAAATAGCGATCCATATGTTTTCTCCCTTTATGCCACAGGTTTGATCTGCACCATCCGATCTTAGATAGGGCCGGTGGAGATCGATACCTCATTCATCGCATCGTATGGATGTAAAAACTTAAATAGCCAATCTCGTAGCACCATGTGGAAAGCGCATCGTGTCAGGGATCCATGTGGTGCTAATGGGATTAGGCTTAATTAAGGTTAATTAATATTTTGTTAAGGTTAAAACTTCAATAATTCATAACTAATTATAGAAAATCTAAAATAAATATAAATAATTTCTTATTTTAAAGGTATTTTAGAGGGGAATCCATTAAAATTATTCTTAATTAATTTGAACAGTAATTTTGGCTTAATTAAAATTTAATTAAAATTTTAATTAGCCTAATTATACCTAATTAATTAACCAATCAGTTTCAAACTTTCTAAGGATGCTTAAGGTGATGACCTCTGCCTCTTTTATTTTTCTTGTAATTTATAGGTTTATTAATTGGGGAAATTGATTGCTTAAGCCTTAATTACTCTTTTAACTTAATTAAGTGATAATTAAGCATTTGAACAATAATTAATCAGCAAATTGTACCCCTTAATCACTGTTGAATAGTGGGGAGATTTAGGGCATTGGATTGGAGCCTCCCTCCTAATCTTTTCCCTAAGTTTCCTTCTCTTTTTCAGCAAAAATACTAATTAATGTTTAATTAACTATAGTGGCCTAATTGGTTAACTTGACACTCAAATCATTCCAAATCATGTTTAATTGAATGAGGGGGCTTATGGAATTAGGTTGGGACCTCTTTCCCAACCTTTTCCTCTTAAACCCATTTCATTTCAAAGGATAATCAATTAAATTTGGTAATTAAGGAAGAGAAATAGATTAATAGATTAATGGCTTGATTAACCTAATTAAGAGGGGAATTGCATCTGATTTTCCTTAATTGACTCATGGGTAGAGCTTTAGCTGTTTAATAACTTAAAGAGAGTTAATGAAATTATGGTTTGCTCACATGTGAGAAAATTATAAAAGTAATTAAGTGAGTATCTTAAGCTTAATTAATTAATGATTGTGAGCTAATTGCAGTAGGCCCCTTTCATTTTATAGGAGCATTGCTATCTACTTTTCAATTCATTTGCATATTACATTGGCTCATAATCATTTAATTAATTATCTTAAGGTAACATAGGTAAGGGTTAATTAATTGATTTAATTCATACCTTAACCTAATTAATCTATAAAATCAACCTAATTGCTTTTCATTAAATCAAATTAACTCACACATGGGGAATGTGATTATGATTAGCAAACCATTCTCACATCTCTTAAATCAAATCAAATATAAGATTAAAAATGACATTAAGAAATATTGGTTTGTTTTAAATGAGCTTATTTAGTATGATTGTCCTTAGGAGTTAGTTGGATTGAATGAAATCTTGTGCTTATGTCCCTTTATTTCTTTCTAATCATATTAAATGTTGTATGCCAGTTAATTCATGCATTCATCTTCTTCCAAAATTAATTAAATTAAATGGTTTTCTTTATGTCAAGCTTGCATGTGTTGATTTAAATTAATATATTTGTGGTTATTATCATTATTAAATCCAAATATATTTTCTAAAACTTATAAATGAATGATTATATATGCTATGAATGCTAGTTATAAATATATAGGCGATGTATGTGATTATAGCCTAAGTGTATGAAGTGAAGTTTCTTTTCTTTCATTCATGTATTGATTTATTAATGGGTATATAACTTGGACATCCCGAGAATACAAGGTTTTAGTTAGCCCCAAGGAGATCATTTGATTACCTTACTTCCCGGTTTAACAATGCATACTCTATTTGATTTCATTCTTATGTATTTCAATATTAGAGTTTGGATAAGACTTTACTCTATATGCATAAATGTTTCAATCAAATAAAAATATAACTTTTGCATGGTTTCCTTTTTTTATTTATGTATACATCCATATGTATTTGAGAAAAGCAAATATTTTGTCTGGACATCCCGGGAATACGAGGCTTTAAGTTGTCCCAACAAGGTTATTTGATTATCTTACTTCCTTGGTTAATAATGACATGTACTAGCTTATGTCTCTTATACATTTGCATGTGTATTTAATTATGTAATTAGAACCCATTATATTTTATCAAAAATTCATGCATTCATGAATGATTAAGTTGTTGAATTAATTAATCATATGACTTGGAGCTCTCTTTCTTATGTTCATATATGCAAATTTACATATGTTTGAATGTAATGGGCATATAGTTTGGACATCCCGGGAACACGAGGCTTTAGCTAGCCCCAAGGAGGACATTTGATTACCCCACTTCGCTGGTTAATAATGACACATACCTATTTAATTTCATTTCTATGTATTTTTGTATAAGAATCTAGATAGAGCTTTAACATAATATGATAAAATAATTTAATCAAATAAAACATCTAAACTCTAAAAGTTTATGTTTGCATCCATCATTTAAGTGTGCTAAGGGATATTAAATGTATAGGTATGTTTAGGATTTAATCATGTGTATGTTACATATGATGGAAATAAATGAATGAATGTGTCATGTGATAGTAATTAATTCCAATTAATCTTAAGATGCATTTCTTATTAAATAAGAATATTTAAAGCAAACCTAAACCTAGGATTAATTAAAACATGTATGTTGACCTCACTTTTGGAGTGAGCTCTCAACTTCATCATCATAGATCTAGGACTCTTATAGATACTAAGAGTTCTTTAGTCTTAAGACACTTCTAGTAATTAGGTGAACACTTAACCTAACCCTAGAAACTTAGAAGAGCTAGCCATAGGAATAAGTTATGCCTTAGGAATTTAGGAGGACTTACCTATCATATAGCCTAAACCCAATCCTTGCTTCCTTCTTTCAAACCAAACCTTAAATTCAAATCCAAATTCCAAAATTAAATCCAACTTCAAATAATTGAAACCCATGATTAAATTCAAACTCGAAATCCCTTCCTAAGCCCTTTGATTTTATCTTGTGGACTTAGCCTGAACCAAATTAAAATCAACCACAATCCAATTGATTTTCTCAATTATCAAATTCAATTTCAAATCAAATCCCAATCTAAATTCCAAATCAACTCCAAATGATTGAAACTCACAATTAAGTCCAAATTCCAAATCCCTAAGCCATATGAACCACCTTCATATGCTTGTCAAAACTCCTTCTAACCAACTCAAGCTTGGTTGATTTCTTTATAAACCAATCTTTTCTTCATTTATATTCATAAATATAAATGAAATCCAGGTTCAAACCCTTCAAACTAAACCAAAATAAATCAAACCGATTCAAAATCCAAGTTAGCCTTTTTTGACCTACATCCCAGATTTGGTCAAATTTGCTTCAAATCACTCCAAACAAGTGATTTTCCCATAAACTTTATATCTTCATTTATATTCCAAATATAAATGAAATATAAATTCAAATGATCCAAACCAAATCCAAATCAAATCAAATTCCTAATTTTATTCCTTTTAGTTAAATTCTTGAACTTGGCTAAATGATACCAAAATCAACTCAAAACTCATGGATTTCTTCATGATTCAATCAGTCCTACAATCATTGTCACAAATATAGACATAAACTATTATTATCAAACCAAACCCAAGTCAACCCAAGTCAAGTCTATGTTGACCCTTTTGGCTTGGAATTGTCATATGAACCAAAACCCATTTGGCTCCAAACCACTTGTAATTGGATTTATATTTCAATCCTAGGCTCATGTGTGAGTTCAACTAAACTTGAATCAAGCCATGATCAAGCCAACCAACCCATTTAGGCTCACTTAACCCAAAGTGACCTAAAATACCTCTTTGAGCTAAGTTCTAATCTAACCCAAATTGGATTGAACTAAGCCCATCTAAACCTTTAATCATGATCAACAATCATCCTAGAGTGATCAATTGCATTGAATTGGGTCAAACCAAGTCAAACCTAGCTTTTTACAAAGTCAACATTTAACCCAAATGAAATCCAAACTAGTCAAAATACACCATATGCCAAATTAATTAAAACCATTAACTCAACCCATTCATAATCAATGATCAACATGGCCAAACCATGATTTAATTTAAACCAAGTCAAATTGACCATTTGACCTAAGTTGACCAAATTGGCCTAAAAAGCCAAAATGAGCCAAATCATGATTTAATCCAAATTGATTGCAACCAATGATTTGAGTTTATTCCAAATCACTTGTTGAACTTGACCAAAGCCATAATTGAGCCCAAGTTGACCAATTGGTCAACTTGACTCATCCTAGCCCAAATTGACCTAAAGTTGATTGGAAAAATTTAAATTAAATCCAAATTAAACCAAACCAAACAATCATTTTCAATTGACCAATTGAACTTGACTCAACACTTAACAGCTAATTTGGTCAAATGGTCAAAATGGTCAACTTGATATATTTGACCCTTTTGAATCTAAATGAGTCAAATCCAAACCTAGGCCAAACCAATCCAAACCAATTGAACCAAAACATCCCAAATAATCATATGAACCTAACCTAAGCCTTGGTTTGATCCTATTTGACCAACCCATGCCCAAATTGAATACATTTGACCAATTTAAGCCAAATCACTCAAATCCAAGTTATGAGACCTTGTAGGTTGAAACTCTAAACTCACCCTAGGTCAGCCCAGACTTAAAGAAGTGTGCCCCACCCAAGGAGATTAGCCATCAAACCAGATTTAAGCTTCAAACCAATGGATCCATGCTAAGTAAACTCTCCCATCCCCATGACGACCATTTTTCAAAGAACCTTCCCATGACCCAGCTAGCCCACCTAACCCACCATAGGTCGGCCAAGGACCTTTGAAAGGTGAGTTGACTCACCTCCAATCCAAATCAAGCACCCATTAGATCCAAATTTGCAATCCTTGCACAATGAATCCATGGCAGCGTCCCATCACTTCTCCCATCCGTGGCGTGCAGCACGATGAGAAAGTTCGGTGGCGACGGACATTGGCACAAATCATGCGCGCCTCATCCATCATGAGCAATTTGGGGTATACCACCTCAATTGACAAAATCATTGCATGAGATACTTCTAAGCCAATTTTCTGATCCCAAGCATCCTCAAGCCCTCCTCAATTGACTTCGCCCATTCCCAAGCAAAGAAAAAATATGACATCCCAATCCCAAGCAATACTCCCTCGTTTCACAATCAAACTCAAATTCCTCTTACCCACACTCTCACCACACTTCGTTGAAGCCAAACGAGTTATTTCCCGAGCTCCCAAGTGGCCGGAGGTGCGACTTCGATCAAAGCTGAAGCTCTTTCATGCGTGAGGTGGTCGATTGAGCATTCCACACCAAAATAAGCCTGGACTTCTTCAACAGGGCCTCACCTCAACTAGGCGAAGCTACCTCGGACGACCCACCATCGGACATTAGCTTCGGTGAGGTAATTCCTCAAAACTATAGCTATAGGGAAATCATTCTTGGTCTTTTTAGAAGAGATTTTGAACGTCATGAGTTTTTGACCATTGGATGTGTGCGCCTCCCCTCCCCAAAGGTGTGGGATCTATTTGGAGGCAATCCGAGCTCGGATCGAACGGGAAAAGATGGATGACATCCATCTTTGGTCACTCACGAATGGGATGGATCACAAGCCATCCATTATGCATGATTGGAACGAATGAATCTGATTAGATCCCGTGTAACCATGTTAGATCCATTGATTCCCTTTCTAAACCATGGATTTGATCATGGTATCGATCAGAGGTTCGAAATCGTGATCTCGCCGAATTTACATGGACGTGATAACTTAAATAGCCAGTTCAATCACGCCATGTGGAAAGCGCGCCACGTTAGCCACCCATTGGTTCTAAGGCTTTTAGGCTATTTTAATTAATTTTGGCTAAAATTTCTAAATTCATGACTAATTGTAGAAAAATCTAAAAAATGTAAACTTTGGCTCATTATAAAATATTTTAGAGTAGAATCTAGGATTAATTAAAATTGATAGTGATTTTAGCATAAGTTTGGTTTAATTAGAAATCTAATTAGCTTAATGACCTCTTAATTAAGCATCCAATTAATCTCAAACTGTGGATGTCTGGGAATGACCTCACTCCCTAATTTTTTTGGGATTTTATTGGTTGCTTAGTTAGGAAAATCAACTGGTTAAGCCTTAATCACTCTTCTAATTTAATTAGTGATAATTAGTGAATGAACAATGATTTAATTAATTATTTAAGCCTAATTACCTCTGTTGAACAGTAAGGGAGCTTAGGGAGTGTGATTGGGATATTTTTTCTAATTCATTTCCTAGATTTCCCTCACTTTTGGAATTAATTTAATTGATGATTAATGGGTAATTTTGATTAATTAATTAATCAAGATAAAAATCAAAGTCTAATTGAGTGTTTAAAATGGCTTAGTGATTGAGGATTGAGGCCTTATCCCTATTCCCTTTCCCTAGCTAATTTCATCTTTAATCAAAATGTAATCAAAGAATCAATCAATTAATTAATAACTTGATTTAACTCAATCTAAAATCCACTCACACTAAGCAACCTTTAAATCTTGGGTAGCTCTTTGGGTGTTCAATAACCTAAGGTGAGAGATAATGAAATTATAGTTAGCTCACATGTGAGAAAACCATAAAGTAGTTAAGTGAGATCCCTTGGCTAATTAACTATTAATAATCCAAAGCCAATTGCATTAGGCCCCTTTCATTTCTTAAGAGAATTACAAATTTACTTTTCATGTGGTTGCATATCATATTGACTTATTATTAACTAGTTAATTAACTTAAGATGATGTAGGTAAGGGTTAATTAATTCACTTAATTCATACCTTAACCTAATTGATATATAAAATCAACCTAAATATTCTTCATTAAACCAAATTAATTCAAGCATAGGGAATTGGATTAGGATTATCAAACTTCTTTCATATTTCCTAAATCAAATCAAACTCAAAGTTTAAATTATTTTTAAAGAATTTTGGTTTATTTTAAATCGCCTTAATTAATTTGATTATCCTTAGGAGTTAATTAGGATGAATAAGATCATGTGCTTATATTCCTTTATTTCTTTCCAATCATATTAAATATTGCTTGCCATCTGGAATCATGCATTCATTTCTTTTAAAATTAATTAAATGAAATGGTTTCTTCTATGCCAAATTGCATGTGTTGGCTTAAATAAAAAATATGTGTGGCTATTATTACTATTAAATAAAAATCTATTTTCAAAAGTCTGAAAATCAATTATAATATATGAAGAGATGTTAATTACAAATATCTTTGAGTTTGCATGTGTTGATAATATATGATATGTAATATGAAACTCTCTTTCCTTATCTTATATGGATTCACATAGGATTTACAAATGTATAGTTCATTTGAAAAGAATACAACATTTGTCTAAATCTATTCCAATGCACATGATAAGACTTAGGAAGAATTTCATATCATATATGTAAATCATAATCAAATCAAATGTGACTTCTTGCATGACTTCTTATTCTTGTGGTTCTTTTTGTACATTCATATGTATCTGAGAAAAGTGGTATATTAGTCTAGACACCTAGGGCTGTGAGGCTTTAAGTAGCCCTAAGTAGGTCTTGTACCTTACGCCCTTAGTGCAAAAAATAATGGCGATGTACTCACTTAAAACTCTTATATATATGTATGTATGATGTGGCCAACAAATAACAATCATAAATCAAATAAATCAAACACAACTTTTGCATGGGTTTTTCCTATCTTTATAGTTGCTTATACATCTACATGCATTTAAGAAAAGTAGTATAATAGTCTGGACACCCCCGGGCTATGAGGCTTTAAGTAGCCCTAAGTAGGTCTTATACCTTACGCCCCCAGTGCAAAAAATAATGGTGATGTACTCAGTTAAAACTTTTATACATGTGAATGTGTATCTAGATAATGGATGAAAAATTCCTCTTTTCTATTAAAAAGGCATGCATTTATAATTCAATCAAATGAAATATTTAAATTTTAAGTACACTTCCTTGCATTTATCATTCAAGTATGCTAGAAATCTAAATTTCATGTATATATATGCTTAGGATTATTCATATGCATGATGTACATGATGGAAAGAAATACATGAATATGTGTTATGTGATAGTAATTTATTCTAATTAATCTTAAGATGCATTTCTTATTGAATAAAGTCATTTAGGGTGAACCTAAACTTAGGGTTAATCAAAACATGTAATAAGCCATTCATTAAAGGAAATTGATCAACTTGCTTTAGAAATGACTTAAGGTAGGGATGAAGGAGAGGCCCCCTCTCTTTCTTCTCTTTATAACACTTAGTTGTTTAGTGTAAGCCATATGAAATAAATGAAAGAACCAAGTAAAATCTTCAAATCAATCAAATCACTTAAAGAGAAATCAACCCTTTATAAATTAAATCATTCAGACTTAGCAAAACTACAACTGTAAAGCCTAATTAGGACATACCACACAAGCCTTGATGCACACACTTTAGACTAAGTCATCACTTTTATCTTTATGTTTGGGCGGTGTATGGTTTGATGAATGCTTATTTTGTAATGTATTATTGTAGACTGGATGTTAGGGTGTATGTACGTATAGGGGTGTGCAATCAGTTAGTTTGGATGGATTGGTTTTGAAATTTGTTAAACTGTTCAATTTTAAATCCAGAATCCAAAAAAATCGATCCGTTTAATCAATAACACAAACCGAACCATTCCAAAATGAAATTTTTTTTGGTTCGGTTTAGAAAAAATTGAAAATTGAAAATTTAATTACTATAATAATTATTAATCAAAGAATTACATCATTTTATCAAATCATTTCATACAAAATTAAATAATTCAATAACAAATGAAACTAATAATATACAAATTTATCATTGAAATTACTTTTTTGAGAGGAATTTTCTAAAAGAATGGAAAAAAATTAATTTTTTAGCTATTTTTGATTTAATCGGTTTAATCAGATTAAGATAATATAAAACTGAACCAAAAATTGAAAACCAAAATTTACCAAATCCCAAACCAAAATCCAAAAAAATTTTTATAAAATTGATCCGAATTCAAAAATTCAGTTTGGATCGATTCAGATTTTGGTTTTAATCAAAAAATGGACACCCCTATGTATGTAGTCTAAATGTTAGGCCGTCATTAGCCTAATCATGTTTTTCTGCAGGGGTCATGCTTAAGAGGTCATTGTAATAAAAAATATAAATACTTTTGCTGTGCAGGTTGCTTATACCCCTAAGCATAACCCAAGTTAGTACAGGTGGGCTTGGTTACCCATGTGTGGGGTGATAAGTCCAAATTACTTATGTACTACTTGGGTTGTGTGATCTATTTAGCTAACATTTGTTTTACAGGTTTAGCTAGATTTACTTTCCTTCCTTTAATGTAATTTTGCATTAAGATTAGGATAATTGTAATGGGAGATTAGGATGAGCATTAGTTATAAGACCAAGTCTTATGTACCATGTGATACCTTTGGAGCAAACACATCCAAATCAAGAAAAAGGAGAAATAAATGGATTAAATCAAAATAAAGAAATGAAAGAAGAAAGAAGCAAGAAGAAAGGATGAAGAATGAAGACCCATATAACTTATCATTTTATGATTATAATTATTCTTTGTAATTGGGATGTATAAGGATAGGAGCCACCCATATTTTTTTTTTGGGTTGTATGATAAGCCATAATTTTATTTTTGTGATAGCTTTATCAAATTATTTGATATTTTTTTGAGCTTGTGCATTAGAAAAAGCATATCTTTTCGAAGTTTTTTTTATGAATTGGTGATTGTTGTGTGGCGTGAATGCGATTTGGCTCCTAGGATAAAAATAAATTTTCTATCCAAACTAACAACTCATAACTAAATATCTAAAATAACTCATAACCTCACATAAAAGCCTAGGCATTAAATTAAGATAATAAAATATTTAGCAACCCCGTTAGCTGGATGATTGTATGTTTAACATCATGCATAACCATCTTGTTTCACTCTTGTTAAGAGAGGGCTTCCATCTTTTCCAGATAGAAATGGGCTTAATCTTTTAGAACACCACCTTTTTCTCTTTTGATTTGGTCATAGTCAACTTCTAATGTATTTAGGCATAGAAAATCTATAGCTTGTCAAAATAAAGAGTCTCAAACTAAATTAAATTTGATAAAAATTTGCATTAGATTAAGTCATTATTCATACCCCTCATGCTCTAGTTATTTAGGGAGTGGGGTTAAAGACTTAGTTTCTTTCCTAAATAAATAACAGCCTAACCATCTTGCAAAGTATATGACTTGACCACATGGTTTTGAAACATAGGTGCAGTTAGCTGGCTGCCACTTCAGGCGGTTATAAGTCCAACAGCCAGGTGGTTGACCGCCTCTTGTGGAGATAAAATATATACCCACTTTCACCTTAGATTTAGGTCATGCTTTGGTCCTCACTAAAGCTCCCTAGATTTATAAATTGAGGTTGCCATTTCCCCTTTGGATATATGCATAAATCCTCACCTCTTAAGCATCCTAACAATCTTGTGTTGTTAGAGTTTAATTCTTAACTCTCTAATAAAATTTTAACTCAAACATGTAATTTCTTCTCAATCTCAAACATATAAAGCCCAACCATAGGGTAGATTGGAGTGCTCACTAGATTTTCTAGTATGATGATCACTCCCTACTCTTCCCCTTGGGTTTCAAAAATAACTCTCTCCTTTTGATCTATCCCATTTGATCTTCTAAAATAAAATAAATTTATTGATAGTCCTATCTTTGAATTCTTTGGAGACAACAATTGTCTACTTTAATCGAGAGTATTCTTAAGGGATTCATTTTCTTTAGGATGTAATTAACTATGGGGGCTTTCCCCCATAGGGAACTTTAGAACCCGGTTTAAATAAACCCTACTTTATTCATCCATATATAGCAGGGGAAAAATCTTTGATATATTCGAAGACCCATCATGTCTTAAGGGTCCTTATTAGGTGATTAGGTCCATTGTAGGGTAGTGACTTCTATCTTTTGAGATAGTACATTATTCCTCAATATCGTACCCAATCACATTGTGGTGAAATATTTTAAATTTATTTCTAAAGATCGATACTTCCATCTTCAATCTATGTGGATAAAATGATGATAGAAATATACCCTTATGCATTTTGACACCACGTAGATCCACAAATATTCTTATTAGGGTGATTGGGTATGACATTGTTGACCTCATTTTTAGAATGAGCTCTCATCTCCTCCATCTTAGACATAGGACTTCTCTTAGACTTTAAGAGTTTCTTAGTCTTAATACACATCTAGTGATTAGGTGGATACTCAAACCTAGCCCTAGAAGACTTAGAAAGGTTAGCCATAGGAATAGGTCATGCCTTAAGGGTGTTAGGAAAATTTTTTACCCTTAGCTTAAACCATTCCTCACTTTCCTTCTTTCAAGTCAAACTCCAAATCAATTCTATTTAATTTTCTCCAATCTCAAATCAATTTCATTATAGAATTCCATGATTGAAATCCATGATTGAAACCGATGATCAAAATCCATCAAAATTCCTTGTCCAAATTTTTTTAAGTCCTTAATTCTTAAGGACTTATTCAAAATCATGATTCAAACCTATTCAAATCTTGAGATTTTCTCATGATCCATTTATATTCTCATTTATATTCACATATAAAAAGAAATATAAATTCAAACCCATCAAATCAAATTCAAAATTCAAAATTAATTCATGAAAATTTTCTTAAGTCCCTTTAATTTTCCATTAAAGGACTTAGCCAAAATAAATCAAATCATGATCAAACTCATTCAAATTCACGGGATTTTCTCAAAACTTATTTATATTCTCATTTATATTCTCATATATAAATAAATAAATATAAATATAAATCAAATCAAGGCAAAAAATTAAATTCCAATTTAAAATTCCTCAAATCCTTAAATTCCTTTAATTAATGGATTTAATCATGATCAAACACATTCAAATTCATGGGATTTTCTCAAAACTTATTTATATACTCATTTATATTTTCATATATAAATGAAATATAAATATAAATCAATCAAATCCAATTCAAAATTAAATTTCAAATTAAAATTCCTTTAATGGATTTAACTTCATGATTAAACCACTTCAAATCCTTGAAATTTTCTCATGATCATTTATATTCTCATTTATATTCACATATATAAATGAAATATAAATTCAAACAATCAAAACCAATTTGAAAATCAAACTCAAATCAAAATCAAATCTAAGCCTTTCAAGTCAAAATCTTGAACTTAGCCAAATCACTTTCAAATCAAGCCAAACTTGATTTTCTCTCATGAATCAATCTACAATCATGAGCTCATATATAAATCCAAACTTCAATCATTCAATCAAAACCCAAATCAAAAATCAAACCCACTTCATATTCTTCCTTTGAATATGAAATTTTCAAATGGATCAAAATCCATTTGACTTCAAAACACTTGTAAATGGATTTATATTTCAATCATAAGTCCATATACAAGATCAATCAACTTCAAATCAAGCTTTGACCAAGCCATTTGACCCACTTTAGATCACTTGACCTAAAGTAACCTAAAGTACCTTATGTGTCAACTTTTGATCCTAACCAAATTGGATTGAACCAAACTCATATATTCCTCTCATCATGATCAACAATCATCATGGAATGATCAATCAATCAAATTGGGTCAAACCAAGTCAAACCTAAGGGTTGACCAAGTCAACACTTAACCTAAAATGAAATCTTACATAGCCAAATTCCACAATAGGCCAAATTGATTGAAACCATTGATCTAAGTTCACTCATGACCTATGTTTGAACTTGAACAAGCCAACATTTGAGCCTAACCTAGCCCAATTGGTGCACTTGACCCAAGTTAACCCATTTTGACCTAAAGGGTCAAAATGTGCCAAAACTTGATCTAAGCCAAATTGATTGAAACCAATGGGTCAAGTCCATCCCAAATCACTTGTGGAACTTGACCAAAACCTCAATTGGCCAACTAGACCCAACCTAGCCCAATTGACCTTAGACCCAACATGACTTAAAGGGGTCATGTTGAGCCAAAATTGAACATAACTAAAATTGATTGGAAACAAAGATACCAATCCACTCCATATGACTAACCAAATCCAAACCTACTTTTGACCTACTCAAATAGGTCAAATGGGTCAAATAGGTCAACTCGACCCATTTGACCTAAGTGAAGTCATATGAGCCAAAACCAAATAAATATCAAATTGAATCAAACTAAAGACACCAAAACATTTCAAATGGTCATATGAACTTGTCCCAACCCTTGGTTTGACCAAACTTGACCTATTGGTCAACTTGACCCAAGTTAACCCATTTTGACCTAAATGGGTCAACATGAGCCAAACCCTATCAAATGGATTCCAAATCAATGAAACTTGGCCAAACCTAGTTTCTCCACATACCAACATGTAAAGTGGAAAAAAATAGCAAAATGACCATCCTACCATTAGGCCATAGAACAAATTTTGGCCTAGCCCATGGATATTTTGGCCATACCCTATTCATAATCACTTGAGGCTTTCCTAAAAGCTCAAAGAAACTTAGTGATGAGTGGTGCACCTAACCTAATGGGTTTGGGTCAGCCCATTTGGCCCCTAGACCAAACCCGACCACTTAGCTCAAAATTAATATTTCAAACTCCCTGTCAAGCTCAATTCAAGCACATGGGATGTTGGCAATCCATCCTTGGATCAAACTGACCATGTGCATACTCAAAACAATCAAAACAAACTCTCCAATCTCATCAATTGAATCAAAATGACATGGACATTGTCGGCCGTCCGATCCTTCAAGGGGAGATATACTCCCCCTAATTCACTTCTATTTTCACTCACTCAATTCGATTGAGAATAATAGGAAGCAGAGAGCCATTAGAATTGATCCCAAGTTAGAGCTCTTCCCATTTTCTTCTTCTCGCTTTTGAAGTGAAAATAGAGGAGTGAATTGCAAACTTCTTCTATACTTGATTTCTTCCCAATTCCTCACACTTCTTGACTAATGAGCTCAAAGCTTCCATTGAGTTCCCAAAGGAGAGCAATTAGATCAAAGCCACAAGAAAAGTGGTGTTGGTCCATAGCCACTCAATCCAAGGCCTAAATTTCACAGGCTTGTCTCCACCAAAGCTACCTCATCGATTCAGACGGTGATCACCTCACGAGGTATGGATTTTGATCACTAAACTTAATGTGGTGCGAAGCTTTGTGAAAAAAATTTTCACCTCATTGAATTTTGACTATTTGATTCCGCTTTCTATCTCTAGATGGTGTGGGTTGAATTTGATGTGAATCCATGCTAGATCAAGCTTAGATCTTTCCCTAGATCATGGATGGTCTCTGTTGATCAAGGGGAAGAACTTGGCTCATCTCAGTCATCCATCCACGTGTTTTAGATGGATGACTTATTATTTATTTTATCCTTTTAAAATGCGGGGGAATCCTTCACCGATCTTTGATCGGTGATAAATAAGCAGCGTCGCCCATTTGATGTGATATTTAAAGTTACCCCTCATATGGCGTGTAAAGCGTGTTGACGCCGCCATGCGTGCGTGTGAGCTAGGGATTAGTTAGATTATTTAAATACTTAATTAATTTCCTTAATCAATGGATCTTCAAAATTCATAACTCTTCATAGAAAATTCAAAAAAATAATAAGAAAAAAAATGGATGGATAATTAAACCTAGAATATTTTAAAATTAATTTTGTTGGTTTTGAATTATTTTTCTGAATTTTTTTTTATTAAAATTGTATTTTTGTTAGTTACTCTTTAATTAGCCTTTGATTAATCTCAAATTTCTTGGGTAAGTTTTAGGATGACCTCACTCCCTAATTTTTTTGGGTTTATTGAGGGCTTGATTAGAAATTGCTATGATTTCCTTAATTACCCCTTCATGTAAGCATAATTAAGGTATGATTAGTGGTTTTACCTATGATTAGGGTTAAATAAGATCAAATCCAGTAAGTAAGAGGTTTATGGAATAATTTTGGGGCATTTCCTCTAAGATATTCCCTAAACCCCCTCTTCTCTCCTTAATCTCCTCTTAATTAAGGGTTAATTCATTAGTTATCCCCTAAATCAATTTCTAAAAAAAATTCTAAAAGTTTATAGAACTTAATTAATATACCTTGGGTAGATGCTTAGGTGTTTAATAGCCTAAGTTCAATTAAGGAAATCAAAACCCCATTCATAAGTATGAAAGGGTGTTTTAAAATTACTTAAGCTAAACCCCTTAGCTTAATTAACTTTAATTTGTGAGAGCCAAATGGCCTTTCATTATTAGGTGCAAATTTAAATTTCTTATGGGTTTTATGTCATCTCATTGGTTACTTAGTTAATAGGTGGGTAAGGGTTAATTAATTCATACCTTAACTAATAAATGCTTAAAATGGATTTAATTATTTAAATTAAAAAACACATGTGGGAATGGGTTAGGAACATCAAACTCATCTCACCTTTTCAAAATTAAATCAAACTTCAAACTAAACAAAAATCATTTTGAAATTCACTTTGATTTATTCTAAATTTTTTTATTCCATAAGAATGTCTTTAGGATTTAAGTAAAGTGAGTTTGTTTACATGCTTTCATTGCTTTGATCTTTCCCAACATGTTGTATGCCATGTGATTTCATGCATTCATAATTTTTGAAATTCAAATTTTAAAATGAAAATTTACTTTATATCAAATTTGCATGTGTTGGCTAAAAGAAATATGAATGGCTATTATCACTACTAAATCAAATTATTTTCAAAAATATATAAATCAAATACCAAATCTGAAAGTATGCTACTTATACTTTAATTAGCTTGCATGTGATGATTATAAACCATGTTTAGTATAGGTTTCCTTTCTTTCTTATGTTGGCATAGTTTTGAATAGAGTTGGTAAGATGTAGGGTTCATTTGAAAAGAACCCAATTCCCCTATTCATCCCTATGCTATCACTTAAGAAGTTGCCTTGCATGTATAAATTGCATAAACAAAATGAATAAATAACTTTTGCATATTCTTTTCCATTTCATTTCTTTATATACATGTTTGTATTTAAGGAAAGTGATATATTAGTCTGGACAACCCCAAGGTTTCGAGGCTTTAAGTAGCCCTAAGTAGGTCTTGTACCTTACACCTAGTTAACAATGGCGTTACTCACTTATGCCTTTCTTACTTTCATGTATGTATGTGAAAATTTGGATAAGGAAAACCTTTTCTACTTAAGAAAAATCATATTCAACTTCTAAATTTTCTTAAATTACTTAGCATGCATCATAAAGTGTGTTAAATACTCATTTGCATGTATAGATATGCTTAGGTCCATCCATATGCATGTTATATATGTTGGGAAAGAAATGAAGTAATGTGTGTTATGTGAATTTTGATTCATTTTATTTAATCTTAAAATGCCTTTCTTTTGAATAGGTTTGTTTAGAGTTTATCTAAACTTAGGATTGATTAAAAGATGTAATCAAAACATTCACCTAAATGAAACTAAAATGAACCTACTTTAAAATTACTTAAGGTTAGGGAAGGAAAGAGAAGTTCTCTTCTCTTTCCTCTCTTCATAACTTAGTAATTAATTGTAGGTTTCACTTAAACCAAATTAAAACATGAAAATAACCAAAACACTTAAATAACTTAAATGAAACCCTCCTCTAAGTTGAACATGTCTTCACACTTAGAAAAATTTAAACCTAAAATCTAAGCTAAGCATACCACACAAACCTTCAAAGCACACACATTAGCCTAAGTCTTCTTGGTTAGGTTGGTGCATGGTTTTATGTTTGTTTTGTTTTGTGATATATGTTTTAGACTAAATGTTAGGGTGTATGCTTGTAGAATGGATGGTTGGATGTTCTTAATCTAATTATTCTATTCTACAAGGGGTTGTGCTTAAGGGGCGCTGTCATAAATAAAAATATAAATACTTTTGCTTGTAGTGCTTTATACCTAAGCATAATCCATAGTGGACTTAGTCACCCATATGTGGGGTGATAAGTCAATATACATGCTTGGATTTGTGTGGTGTGATTTAGCTAACCTTTGCAGGTGTTAGTTAGATTTCCACTTTTCCTTTTCATGTAAAATTGTATAATTAGGATTTTGGAATGATTATTATGGGATTAGGATGAACATTGGTCATAAGATCTATCTTATGCACCATGTGAAACCTTGGACCATCCACCTTCAACCATCCAAAGGAGGAACCAAAGAAGAAGAAGAAAGAAGAAGAAGAAGAAAAAAAGAAAACTTGAAGACCCCATAATAATGAATTCCTTTTACTTAAATTGTAATTTAATTCATTTGTAATCAGGGTTGTATAGGTTACCCACATTTGATATTTTTGGTTTGTCGGTGGTGCACGCACAAATACCATTATTCTTTTTTTATGATTAGCTTTATAAATTGATTGATGATTTGTTTAGTTTTGCATTAAGTGGCATGATTTTCCTAGTTTCTTCCTTGCTTTATGTATGACATGGATGTGGATTAGGCTCTTTAGGAAAAATAAATCTTTTACCAACTTAACAATTCAAAAATTAAATAACTCATAACCTCACCTAAAACATAGAATTAAAAATCAAGATAAAAGAATTAGCAATCCCTTAAACTTGATGAGCTTTTCTTTATAATATCATGCACAACTGCATCTTATTTCACTCTTATTGGAGGGCTTCCACCTTTGCTAGAGAACCTGACTTGACCTTTGAGGCCGTGGTGGAAACTCACCTCCTCCCTTCTCATTGATTTTGGCCAATAATCTGATTTCTCATGCATTAGTCATAAAAAAAATCCTATTAGTTTGAGTTAAAATAATTATCCAAAATGAAATAAAATGGAATTTGAATTGCGTTAGATTTAGGTCATTTGAAGCATGCCTTTTACATGATCTAGTCTCTTGAGTGAGTTTAAGGACTTAGTCTTTCTAAATAATAAAGCCTAGCTATCTTGCATAAGCATAAAGACTTGCCTACATATATTTAAAATCATAGGAGGAATTAGTTGGCGGCCACCCCAGGTGGTTGTAAGTCCAAGCTGGTGGTTTGTCCTCTTGTGGAGGCAAACCAATTACCCATTTTCACCTTAGATTTAGGTTGTGCTTCCGGCCCTCACCAAAGCTCCCTAGATTTAGGTTAAGGTTACTTCTCCCCTTTATGGGCCATAAGCATAATTCACCTCTTAGGCATTTCTTAATCTTGTGTTAAGGAATCTTAAGTATAAATTTCTAATGAAAATGCAACTCAAACAAACTAAATCAATTTCAAAATGTAAATCCCAACTATAGGATAGGAGATGCTTTCTAGGTTTCCTAGCATTGTGGCATCTCCTACTTATCTTCCATTTTGGCTTGATAACTCCTCTTTGATCAATCCCATTTGATCTTCAAATAAACCAATTGATTGATAGTCCTTTCTGAAATCTTCAGACAATGATCATTTATGTTTGAGAGTTTTCTAAGGATCCCTTGTCCCTTAATTTAATTAACTATGGGGGCTTGCATAGGAACTTAAACCCAATTTAAAATAAAATATGCTTTACTTTTCCATGTAAAGTAGGGAAGAATCTACAGTACATATGTAGACCCATCATCCTTAGGAGTTTTTATTGAGTGGGTCCATTAAGGTAGTGATCTTTTTTGAGATAGTACACTATTTACTTGATGATGCTCATCACTGAATAAGTTCATCTATCTGGTGGCATCCAAGACAAATTTTGTAAGGGTTCCTTTTTCATTTCTCACCAACAAATTTGAAAGGTGACTCCCTTATAGAAAATTTTCACCACAGACATTGAAGAGAGGTGTACTATCTTGAAAGATAGAAGTCATTGCCCTACAATGGAACTAATCACCTGAAGAAGGACTCTTGAGGATAATGAGTTTGCATATGAGATCTTTATTTATATAGAAAAGTAGTAGGTTTTTAAATCGTGTTATGGAAAAAACCCCTATAGAATTACATCTTAAAAGAATAAGATTCCTTTAGAATACTCTGATTAAGGTAAATGATCATTGTCTAAGATTTCAATAGTTGACTATTAATCGATTGATTTATTTTGAAAGTCAATGGGATCGGTCAAGGATTTCTTATCAAAGCTAAATGGAAACAAGTAGGATTCTTAGATACTTAAGCCTAATTTCCCAAATATATGGTTCTTTACATTTAATTTAATTTTGTTTGAGTAGGATCATTAGATGTAAGAACTTTAATTCCATGATACAAGATCATGAAATGCCTAGGTGAGGATTTATACTTATGATAAAAACTTTAAAATAAAAATGTTTATGACCAAATCTAAGCAAAAATGGGTATTTGGTTTACTTCAAGAGAACAAACCACATCTAGACTTACATGTATTGGAGAATAAATTCTCTTATGTGTTGCCTTTCAAATCTATGAAAAGAAAGAGATCTTATAGAAATTCATCTTAGTAACATACATAGATCCACAAATGTACTTATTATGATGAGATACTTATAAGGTATAGTGTACAATCTTGAAATAAAGTCAACCTTAATATAACCAATCACCTCATAAGGACTCTCATAGTCTACATATGTACTAGAGATTCTTCACCTACTTTACATGAAAAATAAGCGAGTTTATTTTAAACAGGTTCGTTAAGTTCCTAAGCAAACCTCATGTTAATTATATGAGAGGATCTTAGAAAAACTCTCAATTAAGGTAAATGATATTTCTAAAGATTTCAATATGAAGGACTATCAATCAATTGGTTTATATTTAAAGATCAAATGGGATTGATCAAGAGTTATTATCAAAGCCAAAATGGGAATAAGTAAGAAGATGCTCACGATCTAGGAAAGGCAGCACACAAACTATCTAAAATTGGGCTTTATTTTAGAAATTGATTTAATTTATTTGAGTTGCATTTTCATTAGAATTTTAGGACCAAAGATTCCTTAACACAAGATTAAATGCCTAAAGTGAGGAATTATTCTTATGCCAAAAAGCAACCTCAACCTAAATCTAGGGAGCTTTTAAAATAACCTAAATCTAAGGAGAAAATGGGTATGGTTTGCCTCCATAGATGACAAACTAGATCTTGGACTTACAAGCATAAAGAACTAATTCTCTTATAAATAAATGTAGACAAGCCTTTATGCTTATGCAAGATTATATTTTTTATTTAAAGAAGCTAAGTCATTAAACTCACTCTAAAGATATGATCATGACATGCTTAATGACTAAATCTAATAAATTTCATTTTATTTCATTTTGGACAATCATTTTATTTGAATATTTTATGGTAATGCATGAGAAAGAATATTATTGACCAAAATTACAAATAGAAGGTGAGTTTCACCGACCCTCAAAGGTCAAATCTTCTCTCAAGGGAAAGCCCTCAATCAAGAGTGAAATAACATGCATTTTGTGTATGATTATAAAGAAATGCTTAATTTAAGGGTTTCTAATTCTTTTATCTTAATTTTAATCATGCTTTTGGTGAGGTTATGAGTTGTTTAGTTTTAATTTGTTAAAATTTGGGTAAAGATTTATTTTTTAAAGAGCTAATCCATATAGGCATACATAAAGCAAGAATAAACTTTATCTTTTAAATGCAAAGTTAAACAAATCATCAAACAATTTATAAACTAATCACAAAAGAATAAATGGCCATTTTATTGTTCACCATACAAACTCAAAATATCAAAGAGCTCTTCCTTATAAGAATTACAATTTAAGAAAACAAATTCATTGTTATTACTTCAATTTGTTCTTCTTTCTTCTTTCTTATCTTTTCTTCTTTGGATCTTTTTGGATGGTTGATGGTAGATGCTCCAATGCTTCACATGGTGCATAAGAGATCTTATGTAATGACATTTTAATCCCATAATAAATCATTCTAAAATCCTAAATATATAAATTTTATATGAAAAGGAAAAGTAAGAATCTACTAACACAGAAAATAAATATTTCAATCACAACACAAATTTGAGCATGTATATTGACTTATCAAATGGGTGATTGAGTCCACGATATGGATTATGCTTTATCCTAACACAATTAAGTAGCATTTATATATTTATTTATGATAACTTTAACACAATTTAAAGAATAGTTAAGCATATTACCATTCATTCTCTACATACACCTATCTAGTCTAAAAATAAAAAAATATAACATCAAACCATGCACTAAGGAAAAGCATGTTCTTAATAAAAAATGTATTTGACTCACAATTAAAAGTTAATTAAGCTAAGGGTTTAGAACATTTAACCCTTTCACACTTATGAAAGGGGTTTTAATTTTTTTAATTAGACTTAGGCTATTAAAAACCTAAGAATCTACCCAAAATAGATTAATTAAGTTATAAATTTTTTTAGAATATTTGAAAATTATTTAATGGGGGTAATTAATGAATTAACCCTTAATTAAGACAGGATTAACGAAAGAAAAGGGGGCTTAGGGAATAATTTATGGAAAATATCCTAAAAATATTTTATAAAACCCCTACTCATTGGATCTGACCTTAATCAAACTTAATCATAGGAAAAATATACTAATTATATCTTAATTACCCTTAATTACAAGAAGGGGGTAATTAAGGAATGAGCTAGCAATTTTGACAATTAAGCCTCAATAAATCTCACGAAAATTAGGGGAGGTAGAGGCCATCTCCTAAAATGAACCCTAGAAGTTTGAGATCAATTGATAACTTAATTAGGGAATAATGAATTAATTAACATTCCGAAAGAAGCCCAAATTTAGAAAAAATAGGAATTCAAAATATATTAAAAATAATTTTTAAATATTCTAGATGAAATTATCTTCCATAGCATTTTCCTTATATTTTTTTTTGATTTTTCTTGAAGAGTTATGATTTTTGATGTTCTAAGTAAATTATAAATTAATTAAAAATTTATTAATCCTTAATTAATTGGCTCAGCGTGGCTTGTGGCGGTCAATGTGTTTACACGTCTTTGCCCTTAGGTGATCAAATATGACGGTGATGATACACCACGGTTTATAATGGATAGATATATAAACATGAATAATCTTGAGTCCATCAACGATGGTGGATGGAGCAATTCATCCACCTTAAGTTTGGAAGAATGAGATCATCCATTTTAAGATCAGCTTGATTGAGCTCTATGCTAAAATTTAGCCCACACCTTCATCATTAAATACAACATCCAATGGCTAAGATCTTGAGATTGAAGTTCACTTCACAAAGGACACTTAGAATTAAGCGAAAATCACTCCTGGTGATCAAGCTCGATTGGAGATGCGGTTGAGATGAATCTTTCTTTGGTTTAGCACTTGGGGTTGAGTGTGAGCTCTGGACCACTCCTCTTCCTTCTTTGCGGCTTTGATTGAATGGAACTCCTTGCTAGAACTCAGAAAGCACTCATTAGCTCCTTAGTGTGCAGAGGAATTAGAAGGAGATTAAGTGTTGAGAAAATTCACCATTGGATGAGCTCCTTTATTTGTGCAAAATTGGAAAGCAAGATTCAAACCTCTCTAGGACCTTTAGGTGGTTCTTTGAGTTCCAGGTTTGTCAGTATGAATTCTAAAATTTGGATTGGGGAGTATATTTCCCCCTATGGAAATCAGATGATCGATAATGAGCTTACCATTTTGATCTAATTGACTCAATGGGAAGAGTTGTTTAGGTTGTTAGAGCATTGCACATGGTTAGTTTGGCCAAAGGAGTGGAATGCTAACTCCCATGTGCATCAAATTGAGCTTAGGGGTCCATTGGCCAAATGGGTTGACCCAAACCCATTGGGTTGGGTGCACCACTCATCACTAGGTCCCTTTGAGCTTTTAGGAAAGCAGTGATTGTGATGAGTGTATGACCAAATACCCATAGGCCAAAATTTGTTCTATGGCCTAGGGGTTAAATGGTCATTTTGCTATTTTTCAATTTGGGTATGTTTGGTATGTTTAGAAAATAGGTTTGGCCAAGTTTCATTAGATTTGGAATCCATTTGATAAGGTTTGGCTCATGTTGACCCATTTAGGTCAAAATGGGTCAACTTGGGTCAAGTTGACCAATAGGTCAAATTGGGTCAAACCAAGGGTTGGGTCAAGTTCATATGACCATTTGAAATGTTTTGGTGCCTTTGGTTTGGTTCAATTTGGTATAGATTTGGTTTTGGCTCATGACTCATTTAGGTCAAATGGGTCAAGTTGACCAATTTGACCCATTTGACCTATTTGGATTAGGTCAAGGTAGGTTTAGGTTTGGTTAGTCATATGGAGGATTGGTATCTTTGTTTCCAATCAATTTGGGTTAGTTCAATTTTGGCTCAACATGACCCCTTTGGGTCATGTTGGGTTTGGTCAGTGGGCTGGGTTGGGTTTCAAGGTTGGCTTGGGTCAAGTTCAAACATAGGTTTGGTGAACTTAGATCAATGGTTTCAATCAATTTGGCCTATGGTGGATTTATATTGGGTTTCATTTTAGGTTAAGTGTTGACTTGGGTTTGACCCAATTTGGTGATTGATCATCCCATGATTGTGATCATGATGAGAGGGAAATATGAGTTTGGTTCAATCAATTTGGTTAGGATCAAAAGTTAGCTCATAAGGGTACTTTAGGTCACTTTGGGTCAAGTGAGCCTAAGTGGATCAAATGGCTTGGTCAAAGCTTGATTTGAAGTTGATTGATCTTGTATATGGACTTATGATTGAAATATAAATCCATTTACAAGTGGTTTGAAGTCAAATGGATTTTGATCCATTTGAAAATTTCATATTCAAAGGAAGAATATGAAGGGTCTTGGGTTTGATTTTTTTAATTTGGGTTTTGATTGTTTGATTTAGGTTTGATTTATATATGAGCTATAGATGAGGGATTATGAACCATGAGAGAAAATCAAGAGTTTGGCTTGATTTGAAATTGATTTGGCTAAGTTCAAGATTTTGGCTTGAAAGGCTTAGATTTGATTTTGAGTGGATTTGAGTTTGATTTTTGGAGTTAGTTTTTGATTGTTTGAATTTATATTTCATTTATATATATGAATATAAATGAGAATATAAATTGATTATGAGAAAATTTTAAGAATTTGAAGAGTTTAATCATGATTTGGGTTAAATCCATTAAAGAATTTAAAGGATTTAAGGGAATTTTTAATTTGAAATTTAATTTTTTTTAATTAGATTTGATTGATGTATATTTATATTTCATTTATATATGATAATATAAATGAGAATACAAATAAGTTTTGAGAAAATCCCATGAGCTTGAAATGGTTTGATCAAAGTTTAGGTTAAATCCATTAATGGAAAATTAAGGATTTAAGAATTTCAAGAATTTTAAATTTGGAATTTAATTTTGATTGATTTATTTATATTTATATTTCATTTATATATGAGAATATAAATGAGAATAAATAAGTTTTGAAAATCCCAAGGATTTGAATGATTTGATCAAGTTTAGGTTGATTTTGGCTAAATCCTTTAATGGAATTAAAGGACTTAAGAAAATTTTCATGATTGATTTGAATTTTGAATTTGATGGGTTTGAATTTATATTTCATTTATATATGAGAATATAAATGGATCATGAAAATCTCAAAGATTTGAATAGGTTTGATCATGATTTTGGTTAAGTCCTTAAGAAAGGGTTAAGGACTTAATTTTTAACACAAATTTTGATGGATTTTGATCATTTTTCAATCATGGATTTCAATCATGAGTGAATCATGGAATTGATTTGAGTTTGGAAAATCAAATAATTGATTTGAGTTTGACTTGAAGAAGGAAAGTGAGGAATGGAAAAAGCTAAGGGTAGGAGATTTTCCTAACACCCAAGGCATGACCTATTCTATGGCTAACTCTTCTAAGTCTTCTAGCTGGTGAGAGTGTCCACCTAATCACTAGATGTGTCTTAAGACTAAAACTCTTAGTCTAAGAATCTATATGGAGGTGTTGAGAGCTCATTCTAAAATGAGAGTCAACAAAGGGCACAATAGGTGTGGTGTGACCGAACCGATGAATGATCAAATGATCAACAACATTAAAAGATCACAAGCACTAATAGAAACTATCTATCCCTGACCCAAGGAAAAGAGAATCCTAATATAATGTGGCTCTACTTATGTCCAAGACATAAGAGGGAAGAAATCACTAAGGGATAGAGTGAACCTTCCACTAGGGAAGCACAAGTCATCTACAAGGATGAAAGGTTTGATTTGATTTGAATCTCACTAAGGAGAGATCTCCGGGGAGAGAGTTGAATTTATTTAATTTGTTGGTTTGAATTTTTAGATGAACCACATTTTTTACAATGGGTTGTCTTGAATAAGCCATGGAGGCTAAGACTAACTTCAGTTTATTCCAAAGGGGTAGTCTACTAAACATATAGTAGGGACCAACTAAAGGGATGCCTTTGATATCTTGAAGAAAAATAGTAGACTTACATCCTCCAAGTAAGACCTAGTTGTTGGGGTAATCTGTGGCAAGGAAATAGATTGAACCCAACTAGGGACTATTGAGTGAATGCCACTGGGGACTTAGATCAACTCAAAGATAGTCAAGATTGATTTCATTTTTTTAGATTTGTTTATTTGATTATGATGGATCCCATAGGTTTGATGAGCTGCTGTAGGGGCCATGGAAGCTAAACTAACAGATTTATCAATTCAAAGAGTCTACCAACCATAAGGACTATCCAACCAAGAGAAATTGCCTTTTGGTATTTTGGTCAAGTCTTAAGAAGAAAGCATGGGGACTCACATCTTCTAGAAAAAGAATTGGGGTGATCAGTTGCTTTGGGCAAATCAAATACCTAGGGCGACTATTGAGTGAATGCCACTGGGGGACTTAAATCAACTCAAAGATTGTCAAGATTAATTTCATTTTTTTTATTTATTTTGATGGATTCCATTGGTTTGTGATGGATCATACTAATAAGGAGCTTATAGAAGCCTAGACCTATCTCATTCTTGAACCAAAGGGGTAGCTTCCGGGGATGAGAAAATATCAGAGTGCCTTTTGGTTTGCAATGATCAATTAGAGGGAAGAAAGCTCGGGGACTCACATCTTCCACTAGAAAAGATCATTGTGGTGATTAGTAGCTTTGGGCAACAAATCGAACGACTAGAGATTTTGACAATCATGCTAGAAAGAATGTCATGGTCTTACATCTTTCAAAGAATGACTAGGGTAACTTTGTGGGAAAATAGATTGAACCCAACTAAGGTGACTAAGTGAGTACCAACTGGGATTTATCTCACTCGGGTAGTCAGCAATTCTATAGGGAGTTCTGGACACGCTAAAGATAGGATGCTTGCTTGGGAAAAGGGGCCCTTTGGGGCTTGAATCTAATCCACAAGCAAATTAATTTTGTTTATTTATTTTTAGTTTATTTTATCATGGACCTGTTAGTTTGTGAGGATCAAGGAAGAAGGGCTAGACCTATCTCAATTTTTTAAACCAAGGAGAATTTATGCATCTGAACAAATTCTCCAACCAGGGGTGGCTACTAGGAAAGGGCTATCCAATCCAAAGTAACGGTAGTGTCTAAATGGGGTCAAGGACTTGATCCAAATAGAGTGCCCACGGATGGGGGAGGGCTTAATCCAACACCTGAGAAGATGACATGGCTAGTCATAAATTCAATAGGTATTAGGTCCAACTCAAGGAGAAAGCATGGGGACTCATATCTGCCAGAGTGGTGTACTCACAGGGTAGTCATTTGTTAGATATGAACATCAACCAACTAAGGTGCCCATCGGTTTCGATAATGGGAAGAAAGCTGGGACTCACATCCTCTATAGCGATTGTGGGATAGTCATCTTGGCTCGACGGTGCTATCGACTAGGGGTGACTACTGAGTGAATGCCAGGGACTTATATCAACTCGAAAGTAGTCAAAAGGAAAGGAGCCTCTGGGGGACTTAATCTAAACCTCAAATATACTCAACCTAGTTAGAACATGATGTTTAGTTCAAGAAGAAAGCACGGAGACTCACATCTTCTTAAGCAAAGTCAACATGAGGTAGCTTCTTGGAGGCGTGAAGCACCATACTAACAAGGTGCTCTTTTTTACAATGATCAAGTTAGGAAGAAAGCAGGACTCACATCTTAACAAATGACCTTGGGGTGACATACTTGGAGGTAGCATGTAGACCGACCTAGAGCACTAATGAGTGAGTGCCACAGCTCCCACAGTAACTTGAGAAAAGATTTGTGTTTATTGTGCATGTGTTAAAGGAATAGGATGCCTGGGGACTCTTACACCTACCTTAAAATATGTTGGGGAAATGATGCCATGATGGCAAAAATTCCACTAAGAAAGGATGCCACTTGGGTTCTCTCACACCTAACTTAGTTATGCTAATCAAAATAGGATGCCTCTCGGGTTCTCTTACACCTATTCTAAAAGCATCAGGAGATTGTGTTTGTGTTGTGAAAGAGGGATAGGATGCCATTGGGGGACTCTTACACCTACCTAAACGTCATTGGATTGCAAGACAAGCAAACAACACTTTGAAGAAGAAGATTTGATGAATGGAATCAAATTTTATTTTTTTTTTATTAATGAATTATTTTCAAACAAGTTTATTTCATGGGTAATATTTCTTTAGATAGAGCCCATTAATTGGAAGCATCGGTGTTCCCCTTTAATCAATAAGCTGATAAGATCCTCCTTGGTAGGCCTTCTCTATGACATAGGGGCCTTCCCAAGTGGGTTCAAACTTGCCTCCCATCTTTTGATGGGCAACAATTGGTCTCCTTAGGACTAACACAAGTTCTCCTACTCAAAAGACCTAGGGTGGACCAGCTTATTGTGAGCTTGAATCATTTTGGTCTTGTATAACTTCGAGGTTTGCTTGCATGGCGACTTTCCTCCAAACCTTTGAGCTCTTCTAAGCATTGCTTTTCTAGTGATCTACCCAATGCTATCTTAGTGATGGGAGTTGAACTTCTAAGGAAGAATGGCTTGGACCCATACTAAGGAAAATGGGGTAGGAGTTGGAGTTGGTATGTGATGAGCACAAGGCTTCAACACCATTCCATTCCTTTGTCATTTGTTATCATCAAGAGTCTTCTTCAATCTGGATGAGAGTTTTGTTGAATTCTTAAACCATTAGCTCTAGGGTAGTAGATGGTGGAGTATCTCCAATCTATACCATGTCTTGCAAAGTTGTTGATCTTCATGCTTTTGAATAGTACCATTATCGATATAATTCATCGAGGCACCCCAACTTTATATATGGTTCACGAAAAAAAAGCACATGGTGAGTGTGACTCTCTAAGTGGGATGGCTTCCCACTTGGAAAAAAGTCGGTAGCACTAAGATGAATCGATGCCCCTTAGAAGGAGGATCGATCGACTACGGTACCCCAACACTCAAATGGCCATGAAGTAGGGGGTAGAATGTTGGGTGGTTGGTGGAGGACCACACATGCACGACACGATGGCATCTCTAGCTACATCCATGCAATCTGTGATCATAGAAGGCCGAGTATCCAAGTCTTTTGATCTTCACTTCATCTTTTGGTGATGCACTCCACATAGACACAGTACAGTTATAATGCCATGGGCTTCATGTTTGTCTAAACAGTGTAACCACATTTGGTCAAAGGATCGGTGCAGGTGCCATCAACAGAGCAGGAAAGAGCTCTCTATTTCACACGATGGGCTTGAGATTTCTCTTGAGGTAGTTTTCTGTTCAAGTAATCTATGAATGGTTGCCCAATCCTCCTTGTCCATTTTTTTGGCAACAACCTCCCCTTCAAGAGAAAGTCTCGATGAGTTCCAAATCAATAAGGGATAAGACTTGTCTATTTTGGACCCTTATTGAAATGGACTCATCTTCGGACATGCCAACTCTTTGGCAAGTTTGGCCAAAATCTACTTGCATTCTCTTTCGGGAACCTTGTAGATGGTGACTTTGAGAATCAGGCCAACTTCATGGTATACTCATAGTAATGATGAAGCTTGGGTTTGAGGACCGTAGGACGACAATCGGTTGATGATGGCGAGAATCCCCAAAGATGTTGATGCTCTTGACAGCGATAGTGATGGCTAACTCAAATCAAACTCATTCATTGTTGGTGCGGTTGGAAAGATAGTATGAGAATCTCATCACATCGGTTTGGAGTTAGAAGAACTATTCCTACCCCTTTCACGGGAGAATAGATCATGGTGCTTCACCTTTAAGAAAGAAGCGACACCATCAAAATACATCTCCCATCGTGGTTGTCCTCCCTAAGTTCATGATTTGTTCATCGGAGATCACTAGAGAATCGGAGGAAGTGGTGTCTTTGCTAAGAAATCTAGTGCCTATCCTTTTACCTGCAGAAGGTACAAATGTGATATCAAAGCTGAGTATCATGGACCAATGAGCCAAACATTGGTGCGTGAGATACTAGGTGGATTCTTGAGATCAAGTTCACCTTATGAAAGCATGTAGTGTAGTAGCTTCGAGATGCAAAGATCAAAGCTAGGCAATGTTTCTCAATAGGTGGATAGTTTGCTTCATGAGTAGATGGGGTGAGGTAGTAGAGTGCTTTCCTTCCCTTTGGCTTGGCAAAAGGGAGTCATCCAATGCAGTGTAAAGGATCAATGGCCAGATAGGGTTGTGAAGCGGTGGCTTCACCAAGTATTCTTTGATGTCTTGAATGCATCTTGACACTTATCCCACTTGAACTTGGCATCCTTTTGATAAGTGCGAGAATGGCTTGCATCTCCGATAAGTTTGAGATAAAGCATCTTAGATATCCTTGAAAGGATCAGTTGAGTTAAACTCTTAGAGGTGGCATTTCTAAGATAGCTTTAATCTTTTTAATCTATTTCTATTCCCGTGTGAACAACAAACCCAAGGAATTTCACGAAGTGACTCAGAATGCACACTTGATTCATTTTGAGGTTATATTATCTTAACCATTCAAAACTACTCTCAAGTCAAAGAGATGGTCTTCCTTTTCTGACTACTAGATCATCAACAGCACTCAACGATGATGGATGAGTTCATTGAAGATCGCATGGCCTTGGTATGTAGCACACCAACATTTTAAGGGTGAAAGGCATGACCCTATAATAGAAGATTGATGGGGTTGAAAGTAGTGTTTCTTTCATCTTGAGACATCTTGATTTGGTTATAATAGATGATCCATCCATGAAAGAAAGATTGCATGAGATGAGGTGTATCCATTTAACGGTATAGGAAGAGGAAACTCATCCTTAGGACATGCCTTGTTTAAGTCCCTAAAATCGATGCATGAATTTGGCCATTCTTCTTCTTAGCGGGAGACACTAACCGGTAGGATATTTTTCTTCCCTGATGAAAAGCATCGATCAATTTCTTGACTTCAGAAATGACCAGTTGTTCAATTTCTAATTATGCGTCTAGGAGCTTGCTTAATAGTAACATTAGGTCTATTGCTAGCTTACTACTCCATCAAGGAACTTCATTAGCACTAAGTCATTGATTTCTCTTATTTATGGAATTTTTTAATTTCTTCTAAACTCATGTTTTCTTCTTTAAATTCAAACATGACATGTAGATGTTTCACTTTCATTAAATGGTGATGATTTGAGATAATTTAATCTTGTCATTATGAATAATTTTTCATTTTCCCTCATGTTATTGAATTCTTTTCTTGAAGCACTAATGTTAATTTTTTCAAAATATTTTTGGTTCAAATTAGACTTTTTTGAGATTTCAAAGCATCAATCCATTTTAAATATCTTCCTCTTCCTCAATATCAACTTTGATGATGAAAAAAAGAACTCTTCACAATGACTTAACTTTATACTTCAAATTTTCAACATGAGAGAAAGTCAATAACTCAGATAGTTTTAAACTTTGATGTAATGTCTTTGTTTTCTTCTTCATTACAAAAGTCATATTTCCCTATCACATTGGACAAAGTGAGGAATGACTCCTTAAAACCTATTGACTCTTTGACTTGGAGACTCATTTCTCCCATTTCTTTGTGAGGGAGCTATCATATTTCATGGTTGGAAAACTGGATCTTTATCTGATTCTTTGAATCCACTCTTCATTTCTTCTTCTTTTCTCATTTTTTTTTATCTTTTCTTGCTTATTTTTTTTTTCTTTTTATTTGAATTTTAAGTTCACAAAGGCTTTGAGGTAGACTACCTCATGATCTTCTTCTCTATGGCTTCCCTTTTTCAATTTTTTGAGATGAAGGAGGAGGGTATTTATTCTTGAATGTTTCATAAAAGAATTCAAATATTTTGCTTTGCTTGAAGAATCTTCATCTCTCTAATCTCACCTCAATGGAAACTTTCTAATCCTTCATCATCCTTCATTGATTCAATTTGATGGGTCTTTGATCATCATGTTGATATTGATAATCATTATTCTGGTGTTTGAATCATATCCATATGATGGAATGATTTGGGAAATGTGATGCTTGATCACTTCTTCTCAACCTTTCTTCAGTTGGATCCTTTCATTTCTTTTATCGCTTCATTTCTTTAGCATGCATGAATTTTATCCAAGTTCATGAAAGGGTGTTAGATAATAGGTAGCATCCTCATGGAATGGCTTTTCATCTTATGACATGATCTTCCATTTTTGACTTAATGCACTAATGAAGGAGATGTGATCTTATTGATGTATCCAATGATCTTAGTGTGAAGTATTGAATCTAAGTAGAACTTGCTTGATCTTCATCTGGCTGATGATCTTATAGAACCAAGCTTGCTTGATCATGAATTCTCTCAACATCATATCTCTCAAGAGTAAGAGTATTATATTTCAAATAGGAAAGGTCTTTAGACTCATTAGATGAGAATCCATGAAATTCTTAAACTTAGAGTCATTTATAATGAAGGGATGGATTTAAGTCTTAAAGTTTGAAGGTGATTCTTTCTTAATGTGCTTTGAGTGGTCGAGTAAAATTATCAAGGAGAGCCTTGATTAATTTATCAATCTTTGGATAAAGAAGCATCTATATGCTTAGCTTAGATGGAAGTTTCTTAGATGAGAAAGGATATTGTAGCGATGGTCTTACAAGCATATCCAAGGGTGGAGTATCTGGTGAAGGGCTCCTCATCTTTACCAATGACTTGTTTCTCTCTAGGTCTTTGTAAGGTAGAACCTTTAGAGGTTGAACTATCTGAGGTAATGGTGGAGTTCTACAAAAGAGGCTCATCTTCTCTATGGACTCTGAGTAGGATGATTCAAAGTCTATCTCAAGAGGTGAATTAATATTGAGTTGGAAAATCACTCTAAAAGGAATTTTTTAGTTAATTAGACTTGAATTATCTTGTTTAGAAGACAACTCATAGAAGAGACACAATGTAATTCAAATCTTTTATTCTTTAATTTCTTGGGTATTTGGTACAGTAGAAGTCAAGTAGGAGTGGAATAAGGGATTGATGCCCTTATCTGATACAAGGTTCTATATGGTAGAATAAATGAAGAACTAGAAATGGAAGAAGTCTCAGGTGGAAGGCTGGATTTGAATGGATGGATTATGGTGTGCTAAAAGGGGTATGGACATATCTGCTACTTTTTGAGCTCCCACTTTAGAGTTGGCAGCTTGCAAACCTTCCTTGGTGTTGGAGGTTTGATCTTAGCACAAGGAAAGCTTCTTGATCTTCTAAATTATTTTCTTAGAGGTTTTAAATAAAATGTCCCAACCTTCTTTGGTTTTGGTAGGATCACTTATATCCCAAGGATTACCCAATACTAGAAGGTTGTTCATATTCCTTTGGGATAATGATCATTTTGGCGTGTTCAAGATAATCCTTGAATGAAGCAATCCTCCAAAATATTTGCTGATGGTAAGGCAAAAGTTTGGATCATGACTTTACTACTTCAGATCTCCAGGCTCGGTGAAAATCTTTAAGAGATTCTTAAGATTTTCTTTGATTACCTTAAAAAGAATAAGGTTTGTTTAACTTATCTAAAGAGTGGTGGAAATAGCTACTGGCATATACATACTTGTGGTATGGTATATGAGGCTGTGTCTTTGGCATGGAGGTTGGTGAAGGAGGCATATGCATGGTGGAGGTGGAGATCTGAGGTCATGGTCTTGCTAATCTCTAGGCAGCTCCTTGTCAACCTACCTTGCTCAGGTTTCTTCTCATAGACCTTTTGGGATTCGCTTTGACAAGATCGAAAAGGCGGATTTGGCTCTCCTTGTAGATAGCTTTATTGATTAGCTTCTCAAATGTCTTTATGGTGAAGCCCTTAAGCATGAAAAGGGCCATGGATATTCTTCAAGAGAATCTCAATGGCATGTTTTGATAAGTGGTTCACACTTCCCACATTAATCGAAAAGCAACAGTGACTCAGGCTTGCTACAAGAGATCACTATAACCCTTTGAGCTCAACAAATCTTGATGAGTTGCTTAACATAAATGTCTTTGAACCATTGTAGTTCAACATACCAATCAAAAGTGATACGCTTAGAAAAATCTAAAGTCATCATTTGCTGCAACAACCCCGATGCTATATCTTTTGCCTTGATTCATCAAGTTTTGAAGGAGGCAGAAACCCTTGGGATATTGGATAACATCAATTCCGGTAGGTCTACCCTTTGATGATCCTCGCTTGAGCCAGGCCTTCACTGACCATGGATTTTAGATCTTTTTTCTGTATGGAGGTACTTCTACCTTCTATACTAGTGCTACCTTGCTCAGCGGAGGTAGTTGTGGATGAGCTTGCTCAGTGACATCTTGTCTTAGGATGAGAGGGGAGCTCTTGACTACTTCAACAAGTCCTTGTGCCATCCTATCATCTATTCATCTTTTTGATAATGAGGTGATGGGCTGATTGTATCTCCTTGATCCCTCATCACCTTCCATGGCATGTTGCTCAAGAAGAGAACCTCAGTATCTATGCATATGAGATCCCCATCAAGTCATCTTCATTGGGATCGACACTTTCTTCATCAATGCATGCCTAAGATCTCCTTTTCTCCATAAAATAGTGTGCAACTATCTCATCTAAGGATTGATCTAACTCAATGGCAGCTTGGTGACGTGTGATCATATCATGACGAGAGGCACGGACCTCACTGAGGGGTCAATCTGTGTACTCTCTAGAAGAATGATAATCGGCCACTGCTAATAGGGGATCAATCACGATCCTACCACTTCTTTGCTAAATATCATGAATATCATCACCATCTCGTATGGGTGGAGTTGGTGAAACCATGATGCTGGTGCTACTCCTTCCTCACCACTAGGGGTAGAAGGTCAGGGAGTACCATAATGGTGGTGTAGGAGTAGGATCCTTGATAGTTGGATCACCAGTACAATTTCTCGGATGGCTTCATGGCCTTAGATGGAATGGGTGATGAACTTGGATGGGAGGCGGGGTGGAGACCTCTCTTGCTGAGGCTATCCTATGAGATCTTGTGGAAGTCAGCCAAAGTAGAGTGCTGAAAAGTAATAAAGCTGGGTAATGTATGATGTATGGGCCTCGCGGGCCTCTCTTGGGATCTGGATCATGGAGCTCACACCCACGGTGAAAGAATAGAGCTAGGCCAACCTCTACTCAGAAACTGAGATGCACCAGGAGGAGGTGAGCGGATCCTCCGGCATCCTCTCTATCGATCGAGAGGATGAAATAGTTTTGTAACGGTGAGTGATCATGAGACTCATCCATGGGTCGGCACTGCCTCTCTCTGGCTATCAGTATGGGCTTTGACCATGATTCTTGTTCTGCTTTGAGTGTGAGTAGGATGAGAGGTGTAGCTAGACCCATACTCAAATGTGGGGAGGCAAGCCACAAACCGGGGAGCCTTACCCTTGGAGGTACATGATGGTCTTGCTGAGGCAACATGTACTGAGGATGAACTGGGCGGAACTATGATAAAACTGAAGTCGTACTACACCTTTCCTCTTGTGAGGAGATATGAATGGAGGGTAAGTCTACCCTAATGACCCATTCACTCCACTGATTGTGGGGAATGCCCTCACAAGTGATCTCCCTCAAATCCATGGCCAAAATGGATCAAATGGGTATGATCCAAATGAGGAAGTCTGATCCAAGGCTAGATCCATGTGAGGGAAAGGTAAAGACAAATTTGAACTTGCCATTGTTGAAACTAAAGCGGCGTACTTGCGCTGATGAGAAATGAACTTGCATCATTTTTTCCATAGATTTTGAATTTTGAATTTTGAAAATTTGAACCCACATCCAACAACTTGGAAGTGTTAAGTGGGGTTCAAATGAATTTGGAAAGATTGATTGAAGAGGAATAATCAAACTTCAACAAATTTAGGTATGTTGAAATATGGATTCAAAATTTTGATAGGATGCTTCCATAGGTTCATTTATTTTGATTTGAATTTTTGATTTGGAGGACCCTTTCCTTTAACAAATTTGGGTATGTTAAAGTAAGGGTCAAATGATTTTGTGTTGTTTGAATATTTTGGAATTTTTACTTAGCAAATTTAGGTATGCTAAGTGAAGTAAAAGTGATTGTTTCTTTTAAAAATTTTGTTTTGGTTTGATTTTGGAAAATTTTGGAATTCTTATTTAGCAAATTTAGGTATGCTAATTAAGGAATCTAAGTGTGTTTTGATTGATTTTGAAAATAAGATTGTTAGCAAATTTAGGTATGCTAAGAAAATCCTAAGTGTTTCATTTATTTGGAAAATTTTGATTTTTTGAAAATAGGATCCTTTAGCAAATTTGGTATGCTAAGGATCCTAAGTGTTCATTTTGTTTTGAAATGATTGAGTGGAGATTCAACTTTAGCAAATTTGGTATGCTAAAGATGAATCCACTTGGTTTTATGAAATGAAATTTCAGCAAATTTGAGTATGCTAAATGAAATTCCAAATGGTGTTTAAAATTTTGATTTCATTTTGATTTGAAAATGGAAACTTCTCCTTAGCAAATTTGGTATGCTAAGGGAAGAAGTTCCAAAGGTGTTTGAAAATTTTTGTTTTGACTTTGGAAACTTTACTTAGCAAATTTGAGTATGCTAGGTGAAGTTCCAAAATATGTTTTGAAAAGTTTTGAATTTTTTAATTTGGACTTACTTAACAAATTTGGGTATGTTAAATGAAGTTCCAAATGTTTGAAAATTTTTTGATTTTGATTTTTGGATTTGGAAACTTAACAAATTTGGGTATGTTAAATGAAGTTCCAAATGTGTTTGAAAATTTTTGATTTGATTTTGGATTTGGAAACTTTACTTAACAAATTTGGGTATGTTAAAGTTCAAATGTTTGAAATTTTTTTAATTTTGGATTTGGAAACTTACTTAAAATTTGTGTTCAAATGTGTTTGAAAATTTTGATTTTTGATTTTGGATTTGGAAACTTAACAAATTTGATATGTTAAATGAAGTTCCAAAATGTTTGTTTTTTTTGAAATTTTGATTTTGGATTTGGAAACTTTACTTAACAAATTTGATGTATGTTAAATGAAGTTCCAAATGTTTGAAAATTTTTTGGATTTTGATTTGGAAACTTCACTTAACAAATTTGGTATGTTAAATGAAGTTCCAAATGTGTTTGAAATTTTGAAATTTTTTGATTTTGATTTTGAAAACTTCAACAAATTTGTATGTTAAATGAAGTTCAAATGTGTTTATTTTGAAAATTTTTGGTTTGATTTTGGATTTTAACTTTACTTAAATGAAATTCAAATGTGTTGAAAATTTGATTTTTTGAGATTTTTATGTATTGATTAAATATGTTTATTTTTTGATTTTGGGAAACTTTACTTAACAAATTTAGGTATGTTGAAGTTCCAAATGTTTAAATTTTGAAATTGATTGATTTGATTTTGAATTTGAAACTTATAAAATTTGATTTTATGAAATTCAAATGTATGTTTTTTGATTTTTTTTTTTAAATGGAGACTTCATTAACAAATTTGTATATTTAAATGAGTTCCAAAATATGTTTTTTTGAAAATTTTTTTGATTTTGATTTTGGATTGAAACTTACTTAGAAATTTGAATGTGAAATTAAATGTGTAAGAAATTTTGAATGATTATTTTTTTTATTTTTATTTTGAAAACTTCATTTAAAATTTGATTTAAATGAAATTCAAATGTGTGTTTAAATTTTTTGAAAATGATTTGATTTTTTTTGAAAAAATCCATTCAACAATTTAAGTGTGTAGAATGATATTTTATTTTGAAATTTTTTTTGATTGTTTTTTTGAAAATTAAAAACATATGTGTGCTTTGAATTTATGATTTTATTTTATTTTATGAAATCTTCATAATAAATTAATTAAATGAAGATGTCATGTGCTTTTAAAATTTTAATTTATCAGAAAATGTGAATTTATTTGAAAAAATTCATGTGCTTTTGAAAATTTATGATTGATTGTGATTTTTTGAAAAATGATTGTTCATTTTATTTTGAAAATGAAATCTTCATCAAAGTGAATTGAAGAAGATGTTCATTTATGCTTTGGAAAATTTATTATTTTATTTTGAAAATCCTACATGTAATAATTATATGAATTGTTAAATGAGGTAGGAAAATATTTATTAAGTGCATTTTGAAAATGCTTTTGAAAAGCAAAGTTCTTTATGGAAGATTTATATTTTTTAGGATGAACCTTTCTTATCAAATGATAAGGAAGTCTTTAAGATGTTTTTTTAGATCTTTCATTTTACCCATTGGAAACCAAGTTTTAAGACCAACAAGGAATATGGTCCTAAAACCAAGATGTTGGCTAACTTAAGAATGAAATGAGCTAAGTGCCAATGAAAAGAAGGATAGTCTTGGATTCATACCAAAGTACAAACCCTGATACTCAAGACAATCATTTACCAAAGATGGAGAGAAACATTGTAGAAAAAAATCATTGGAGAAAAAATTCTTAAAGGAGCCTTTCAAATTGGAGAAAGAAGAAGAAACCTTATAGAAATTCATCTTGGTAAGATGCATATAGAGATGTACTTATTGGTGATAGATATGTCATCAAGGTATAATATCTCGAAAGATAGAAGTCACTACTGGAACCAATCACCTCAAGGACTCCCCAGGATGGGTGCATATGTAGAGATTCTTCCCTACTTTACATGAAAAAATAAAGCGGTTTATTTTAAATGGGTTCATTAAGTTCCTAGGGGCAAATAGTTAATTACATCCAAGGGAGGGATCATAGGAAAACTCTCGATTAAGGTAAATGATCATTTATGAGATTTCAATAGGAAGGACTATCAATCGATTGGTTTATTTGAAGATCAAATGGGATTGATCAAAAGAGGAGTTATTATCAAGCCAAAATGGAAGTAAGAATGCTCATGATCTAGGAAACTAGTGCATCTCAAACTATCTAAAATTGGGATTTACATTTTAGAAATTGATTTAGTTTGTTTGAATTACATTTTCATTAGAATTTTGGGACTTAAGATTCCTTAACACAAGATTAAGGAAATCCCTAAGAAGTGAGAAATTAAGCTTATGGCCAAGGGAGAAGCAACCTCAAAACCTAAATCTAGGAGCCTGAGAGTCAAATCTAATGAAAATGGGTAATTGGTTTGCCACAAGAGAGGACAAACCACGATAACTTGGACTTACAACCAGGGGTGGTGAAACTCCTCTATAATTTTAAATACATGTAAGTCTTTATGCTTATGCAAGATAGGTAGTATTTATTTAGAGAAAAGTCCTTAAACTCACTCCCTAAAGAGACTAGATCATGTAAAGGTGCTTCAAATGACCTAAATCTAATGCAATTTCAAATTTCATTTTATTTTTATTTTGGACAATCATTTTGACTCTAATAGATTTTATGACTAATGCATGAGAAAAGAAGATTATTGGCCAAAATCGAAAGGAGGTGAGTTTCCACCACGACCCTCAGGTCAAAGCCGGTTCTTTGCAAAGGTGGAAGCCCTCCAATCAGAGTGAAATAAGATGCATTTGTGCATGATATTATAAAGAAATGCTCATCCAGCTAAGGGTTGCTAATTCTTTTATCTTGATTTTAATCTAAGCTTTAGGTGAGGTTATGAGTTATTTAATTTTAATTTGAATTAAGTTGGGTAAAGATTTATTTTTCTAAAGAGCCTAATCCACATCAGGCCATACATAAAGCAAGGAAGAAACTAGGAAAACATGCCACTTAATGCAAAAGCTAAACAAATCATCAAACAATTTATAAAATAATCAAAAGAATAAATGGCCATTTGTGGTGGCACCACCGCACAAACAAAAATATCAAATTGGGTAGCAAGCTCTACCCTTATACAACAGATTACAAATGAATTAAATTACAATTTAAGCAAAGGAATTCATTGTTATGGTCTTCAAGCTTTTTTCTTCTTTCTTCTTTCTTCTTTCTTCTTCTTTCTTTCTTTTCTTTTCTTCTTTTCTTCCTTTGGATGGTTGGATGGTAGATGCTCCAAGGCTTCACATGGTGCATAAGATAGGATCTTATGACCAATGTTCATCTAATCCCCATAACAAATCATTCCAAAATCTAAATATACAAATTTTACATGGTTAGTAAATCACACCACACAAATCCCAAGCATGTATATTGGACTTATCACACACATGGGTGACTAAGTCCACCTATGGATTATGCTAGGGGTATAAGCACCTCGAAAGTATTTATATTTTTATTTATGATAGCCCTTATAATCCCTGAAAAAAAAGAATAGTTAAAGATCTACCATTCATTATGAATACACCCTAACATCAGTCTAAAACATTCATCATAAAACAAAACATAACATCAAACCATGCACCTAACCTAAAGCTAGAAGTGGTGACTTAGGCTAATGTGTGTGCTTTGAAGGTTTGTGTGGTATGCTTAGCTTAGGACTTTAGGTTCAAATTTTCTAAGTGTGAAGACATGTTCAACTTAGAGGGGTTTCATTTAAGTTGTTTAAGTATTTTGGGTTATTTTTATTTCATGTTTTAATTTGGTTTGAGTGAAACCTACAATTAATTACTAAGTTATGAAGAGAGGGAAAAGAGAACTTCTCTTTCCTTCCTAATCTTAAGTAATTTCTAAAGTAAGTTCACATTTTAATTTCATTTAGGTGAATGTTTTGATTACATCTTTTAATCAATCCTAAGTTTAGATAAACTCTAAACAAACCTATTCAAAAGAAAGGCATTTTAAGATTTCAAATAAAATGAATCAAAATTCACATAACACACATTACTTCAATTCTTTCCCAACATATATAACATGCATATGGATGGACCCTAAGCATATCTATACATGCAAATGAGATATTTAACACACTTTATGATGCATGCTAAGTAATCCATTTAAGAAAATTTAGAAGTTGAATATGCATGATTTTCTTAAGTAGAAAAGGTTTTCCTTATCCAAAATTTCACATACATGCATGAAAGTAAGAAAGGCATAAGTGAGTACAACAGCCATTGTTAAGGTGTAAGGTACAAGACCTACTTAGGGCTACTTAAAACCTCACAACCTCAGGGTTGTCAGACTAATATACCACTTTCCTTAAACATGTATAAAAAAATGAAAAGGAATGCAAAAGTTGTTTAATAGTTTCATTTTTGTTTATGCAATTTATTCATGCAAGTATAGGCAATCCTTCTTAAGTGAGCATAGGGATGAATAGGGTATAATTAAGTAAGTGTTGGGTTTTTTTCAAATGAACCCTACATCTTACCAATCCCTATTCAAAACTATGCTAACATAAAGGAAAGAAAGGCTACACTAAACATTACTTTATAATCTATCACATGCAAACTTATAATTAAGATATGAATAACACACTTTCAAATTTGGTGTTTCATTTATAGGTTTTGAAAATATTTTGGATTTAGTAGTGATAATACTCATATTTTACTTTATTAACACATGCACATTTGACATAAAGTAAACAATTTCATTTTAAAATTTGAAAAATGAAATTATGAATGCATGAATCACATGGCATACAACTTAACATGTTGGGAAAGATCAAAACAATGAAATCATGTAAACAAACTCACTTTACTTAAATCCTAAAGACATTCTTAAGAATAAGAAAAATTTAGAATAAATCAAAGTGAATTTCAAAATGATTTTTTGTTTAGTTTGAAGTTTGATTTAATTTTGAAAAGGTGAGATGAGTTTGTTGTTCTAACCCATTCCACATGTGTTTGTATTTTTTGTTTAATTTTTAGATAATTAAATCCATTTTTAAGCATTGATTAGGTTAAGGTATGAATTAAGTGGCTTAATTAACCCTTACCTACACCTTAGAAAATTAACTAAGTAATTATGAGCCAATGAGATGACATAAAACCCACAAGGTATTTAAATTTATAATGAAACTAATAATGAAAAGGCATAATGCAATTTGGCTCACAATTAAAGTTAATTAAGCTAAGGGGTTTAGCTTAAGTACTTTTAAAACACCCTTTCACACTTATGAAAGGGGTTTTAATTTTCTTAATTAGACTTAGGCTATTAAACACCTAAGCATCTACCCAAGGTAGATTAATTAAGTTCTAGAAATTTTTAGAATTTTTTGAAAAATTAAAGGGGTAATTAATGAATTAACCCTTAATTAAGAGGATTAAGGAAGAAAAAGGGGTTTAGGAATAGCTTGGGAAATGCCCCAAAATTATTCCATAAAACCCTACTCACTAGATCTAACCTTAATCAAACTTAATCATAGGGAAAATCCACTAATTACATCTTAATTATATTACATGAAGGGGTAATTAGGGAATGAGCAATTTTCTAATTAAGCCTCAATAAATCTCAAGAAAATTAGGGGAGAGGTCATCCCCTAAAATGAACCTAGAAATTTGAGATTAATTGGTGAAATTGAATAATTAGCTAATTAAATTCCCAAAGAAACTAAATTAGAGAAAAATTCAAAATCCATTGAATATTTTTAAAATATTCTAGATGAAATTATCATAGCATTTTTCCTTTATTTTTTTTTTTTTTGAAGGAGTTATGATTTTTGAAGTTCTCTAAAGTAATTAGAATTAATTAATAATAATCCCCACTTAATCTCGGCTCACGGCGTGATGCGTGGAGGCGATGATTTTACACGCATGAGTGAGCCCTTTACTTAAGTTGTCACATCAAGGGGTGGGGCGTGCACGCGATCTGCAGATAGATCTATCGGGGCGAGGAAATCCCGTTTATAAAATGGATAAATATATAAAAATGGGAATAATCTCGGCATCCATCCAAATGGTGTGGATGGATGGCGAAAATTCATCCTGCAAAGCTTAGGAAGAATGAGATCCACCCACCTTAAGCTTTGATCGAGCTTCGATTGAGCTTTAGGCTAAATTTACACCTTCATCATTACCAATACATCCAATGGCTAAGATCACATGAGATTGAGTTCACTTCAAGGACCAAAAAATCACTAACCATGGAGGTGATCCATGCTCGATTCCCTTGGAGGAGCTTAGTGCAGTTGAGATGAAGCTTTCTTTGAAGTTTTGAGCACTTGGG